>JBAWJQ010000983.1:0-600000 GCA_037783105.1 Bactrocera zonata
ATTTAGCTTCATTGAATACTACTTACTCCAATATGCTTGGTTCAACACCCTCTGCTTGCATTTTGATTTTGACCGCTCCGGCAGGCACACCGAATTGCACCATTTTGAAAAACTTTTTAAAACGCACATCTTCACAAGCGCGCACACCTGCGGGTTCCGGAGTTGCATCCTCCGTTGGCTCAGGCACATCCGAAGCATTACCAGTGGTAGTCGTCTCTCCTCCGGTTGGTTTATTTTCAGTCTTTTCTGCGGCATCAGATGTCACGTTTTCTGTTGCTGTATTGCTGGCAGTGGGAGTTGATGTGGCGTCCGTTACATCCGGCACAGATGCTAACTGCAATGTTATATTGTATTAATGTATGTAGTTATTGTTTTGTTATGTTAACCCACCTTTGCTTCTATTATTGTTAATGCGGCTTCAACTTTTTGCATTTTTCTTTCCAAGTCCACAAATTTACTTTCGCACTTCAAGGCGAAGTCATTAAGGAAATTGCATGAATTTATTATAAAGTGATTAATAAATGCCAAAACGCGTTTTTGATGCAATGGTGGCATTTGCGATTTATCCACAGCTTGAGACAGGATTTCGGTATCCATTGTGGATAAGCTTTGAAATGTAATTTATTTATTTAATTTAGTAGACTTTTGGGTACAACTGCACTTATCATTTATCACACATGTGTTTTTTTTGTTAATTTTGCTGAATGAATTTTATGTACATGAACTTATTTAAATTCTGATTTTTGTTTTTCTTAAGCAATATAAACGCGATTTCTGTAAAATTGTTGTTTTGCATTTAGAAGTGCATTTTATTTAAAAACAGCTGTTTCAGCAGCTGCTGGCATTGCCAATTTTTTCGATGAGTTAAAAGTTGAGTTAAAAAATAATTCCACATATCTTTTTTGATCAGTGATATAGGTAATAAAGCATGTAAAATCGTTTCAATAACAAAAATTGTAAACAACAATGAATTAAAATGTGTTAATAAATATATTTATATAAATAAAAATAGAAACCGCACGAAGCAATCACAGCGCTGCCACTTTTTTAGTTAAATTAGCGCAGCGTCATCTGTTGTCAGAACATAATAGGCAAGTTTGACGGATACTACTTTTAAAGCGGTTACGCAAAATATTCAGTACAAGAGTTTATTTAATAAAATTTTGTTTAATGAGAAATGAAAATTGTTATAGAAATTTAAGCAGATACAAAAAAAAAAATAATAAAATAATAAAAAATATTTGTTGCGTTCAACTATTTTCTATATATTTTTTTTATTATTAATAATCATTATAGAGCAACATTGTGAAGCTTTTTTATTGGCATAAATTAAATTATATATAAACTACAACTTCCACAAGTAAACATTGCCACGTTGCCAACTTGACGTGGTTTTGTAATATGATATGAGAAAAGTGAATTCAGATTTGAAAATGCAATTCGCCTAATTATCTACATTCACACACACTTCTATGTGCATATAAGTAAACAACCCTCCGTTACATTTAAAAACACACGTCAACTCAGTTGTTTTCTTCGCTTGACAGTAGAGAGAAAAGAACTTCAACTACTAACAGCTTGTCACCGCTAATCTGCAAATAATCCAATAATAACGGCAGATTAACACTAATGCTAAAAGTTACCTACTAACGGTAGAGTAAACAATTACGTTTTAGCAATTGATTTGCTTTACATTTTATGCCAAGTCTCTTTTGTGGCGATTTTTGTTTTGTTATTTTATAAAATACAATTTTTATAGCCAAGAAGTTGATTACTTGGTTGGAATGGTGGGCTGTGTGTGGTGAAATGAATTTGATGGCGGTGTGCGTTCGTTTTTAAGCGATTTTTGGTACATGAAAATAATATTTCAGAATGAGTTTATAAAAAAAGTTTCTATATACATAATATATATTCCAACATATGCACTGGTCCTAAAAAGTAGAGTTATGTACAGCTCATTTGAGGTTATAATATGTTAGCATAACAGATAAATTAGATTTTTTGGAAAATAATAAGAAAAAAGATAAGATAAAAATAATGCATAAATAATTGAATTGACGATTAAATATTTTTTTGTTTTTGTAATTTCGAAAATTTGTTTAAAAAATAATTCTCAAATTTCTAGTCTCAAATAGCGGATTGAAAAAAAAACAGATTAAAAATGAAAATTTGCAAAAATCGGAATTTTTAATAATATTTATAACTAAAAACTAAAAAAAAAATGCTTATTTCCAGCGTCCGTACGAAATACCCCGTTTTGGTTATCTTTTGAAAAACAAAGCTCACTTTTAATAATATTTTTTTTAGAAGTACATATGTATATATGTAGATTTACATAGTTAAAATTCCAATTTTGAATTCCAGTTTGGTAATAAAAATTGAAAATTTAAGTTTTTGATTTGATATTGTCACTAAAAAAACGCTTAATGAATAGTATAAAACCATATGTACATCCAAGAAAAAATTTAAATGCGAATTTATGTATATAGAAAAAAATATATATTTAAAAAATAAAAAAAATAAAAAAATTAAAACTCTTGAGTTTCCATAATTAACAACACACACCTTTGCCCCAGAAGCTGCACTCATTTCGTTTCACTGATAAGCTTGTAATTATCAGGACAAACTGCATATGAGTGCTACATACATACTTATGTATATATGTACATATGATTAGTAATACTGATTAATGACGAAAAATCCACTGATAAGCCAAAAAATTACGCATCTTTAAGCTTTCGCCTTCTAACAAACATCTTGGGCATACGCAAGTAATCAAAAATAGATTACCTATTTTATGTTTAAGTACACATGTACTCACTATAGGCAGGAATATGTAAATGTGTAGGTATGTATATTATGTGTTTACGAAAAGCTGACTCTAATACTTATGTTTAGGTACGCATCGTATAATCATAAATTTTTACATGTGTTTAAAAAAGTTGTTGTTGGATTACATACATAAATGAGTTGACCCAATTAAAATTCAACGGTTTAATAGATGTTAGAGTGTTAAGAATTGTGAACACAAATATATCCAAAAGAGATCCTAAATCTAAGATAACAAAACCACTATACTTCTTAAAAGAACGCGTAACCATCGGTACTTGTGCTGTCGCAAAAGCCTTTGGCACAAGATTGAACGCAGGAGATCTATTGATCTACAAGTATCTTGTATTTGCCCTCAGTAAGGCTAGACTCTCCTTAGTTGTGAGGCTTTTAACGGGCTATTGCCCTATTGGCGTCCATGCTGTAAGGTTGGAAATCTTACCAGACGCCGTGCGTCGAAGCTGTATGGAAGAAGATGAAGTGGAAACAACTAAACACTTCCTTCTTGGTCGCATTTGTAGAGGGGTCAAGTAGACCTTCAGACATCCACCACCCAACCAGCGAGAGTTGAAATTGAACGCCTATGCAAATTTGTGTTGGCTACTAGCATTTTGCTAATCTATAAGTCCGAACACTGGAGTTGCTGCTTTTCTATGGCATCACAAAGGACTACATACATATATCAGTCCACGTGCGATCTTTAATCAGCCATCTAACCTAACCTAAACCACTATAGACCAGTGTTATTATCAAAAACTGAGTTCCATGTACACTTTATTCATAAATACAATATTTGTCAACCGTTACAAATTTTTGCTACTTTTTGAATTTAAATCTATGCATCAAGAAGTTCACTAATCGTACATATCCGGTTTGATGGTTAGTCCTTATCGCTTATATGTCTGTGTGTGAGCGTTTCAACTGCCTTAGCGCTTATCACTTGCCTCCAGAGCGTCTAATAAAATATTAGATTTGTATGTAGTATGTATGTATGATGTATGATACAATATACATGTATACTACATACATATTTCATATTTTTTATACATAACCTTATATACTCGGGAGATTTGTTAGTCGATAACTGACGTTTATTTGACTTTAGAAATGTTTATAAATTTCTACGAAGAGTCAACAAGCATAATAAAGAAACATACATATGTATATTAGAGCGGGTCGAGTTTTTTCTGTAAAATCGCTTATACAGGATATGTTCTACGGATCATTCTGAATAACTTTACCTAAGAAATAACGGGTCTAAAGCCGGTTTCGAGGCAGCGATTTTTAAGACGAAGTTTAATAATCGGTTATATGATATACATATATATCCAATAGTTGTTCGATCTAGCCGATTCTTACAAATGATCGATAGAATCTCAAAACACACCTACATATTAAATTTCTTTCGGATATCTGAAAAACTGACAAACAAATTTGTAGGATCCTTAAAAACTTCGCCTTAAAAATTGTAGAATATTTCCCCGCATAAGCAATTCTTCAGTTTTTTTGGTTCTCTGTAAATCTACCGCTCAAATACACATATATGAGACCTGGTCTACGGAAAGGGGGCTTAGGTGTCAAAAATCAATTTTTTTTTATTTATTTTTTATTTTTTTATTTTTTTTAATTTTTTTTTTGTACACCTAAGCCCCCTTTTCGTAGACCAGGTCACATATAGTATATCGAAGAAACAAACTAATTGGTTAAGCAGAAAATAAATTGAATAATGCTGTGAATATTATATTTTGACTAATAAACATATTTTTTTTTAATATCTGTCAGATGTAGACAATAAGCTGGCGCAAATGTAAATATTTAACGGGAATCAGAAAATATTGGCACAATTAATATACAACCTTGTAACAGCTGTCTAGCGTTGGCACCAAAGTTTTTTTTGATTATTACATATAATATTTTGCCATAAAATTTTGTGTGAATTATAACTAAAGCTACCTGTATAAATACATACATATTTATTACAAAGTTTCGTTGATTTAGCAATTTGTGGTGCTTGTCAACAAATCTCGAAATACATATTTTCTAGAGAGACGCTGGATTTGGAAAATAATGCCGATTTTGCTGTGCATTTTTAGTAAATTACAGTTTTTGTAATATTATAATTTGGTTGAATCGACGAACGACCATTAAATTATCAGTTTATTTGGTAAATCAGAGGGTTAAGGAATACATTATTCCAACAGGTCAATTGAAAAGTCCCAATCCTAGCATAGTAAAATACTTTTGTTTTGCAAAATTAGTTTTTTGTATTCAAAATTCCCTTAAAGGATGATACACTGATTATAGCGACCCCCCAACTTGTTGCAGTTCGATTTGTCATTTGCTTCATAACAGGCTCAGTTTCGGTGATCACCTCTTCATTTGACAAAAATTTCGTCGCAGCGAGCATTCTTTTGAAATCTGAGAATAGGAAATAGTCGCTGGGGGCCAGATTAGGAGAACACGGTGGATGGGTATTCATTCAAGGTAGTCAATAAAAATGATTCCAATATATTATATACTAGGAGATCCAAAAACGCGTTGCTGTTATACATTTTATACTATTATTCATATAATAAACAATTCAATACCGTTACAATTTTGTCAAAAAAGTCTTACGGTATTTTTTATTGAATTTTCAATTGTTCATAAAATTGGTTACAATAATGCGATTCAAGTCAAATATGCGTCATTTTGTTCGATGACGCGTTCCCAACGAGATGCCAACTTCATAATGCCCATCTCATAGAAGCTCGCTTCCCTATTGGCAAAAAACTCGGAGAGCTAATTTTCACAGGACTCTCACAGGACGTTCGCCATGGACAGAAACAGGTGGTAATCCCTTGGTGCGGGATCCGGACCATACGGTGGATGTAAAAGAACCTCCCATCTGAGCTCCCGGAGCTTCTGGCGCGTCACTAAGGATGTGTGTGGCCTGGCGTTGTCCTGATGGAAGACAATTCGGCCTCTGTTGATCAAAGATGGCCTTTTCTGCATCAGTGCTGCCTTCAAGCGGTCCAGTTGTTGGCAGAACAGGTTCGAATTGAGCGTTTGGCCATAGGGGAGCAGCTCATAGTGGATTATTACCTGCCAATCCCCCAAACACACAGAAGAACCTTCCTGGCCGTCAATCCAGGCTTGGCCACCGTCTGGGCCGCTTCACCGCTTTTTGACCACAACCGTTTGCGCCTTACGTTATCATAAGTGACCCACTTTTCATCGCCAGTCACCATACGCTTCAAAAACGAGTCGATTTTGTTGCGATTCAGAAGCGATTCGCATGCGTCGATACGGTAAAAGTTGTCTTTTTGCGTCAATTCGTGTGGCACCCATACATCGAGCTCCTAAGTGACTCCAAGCTTCTTCAAATGGTTTATAACGGTTTGATGACTCATGCCCAGCTCTTGACCGATGCTACGGCTGCTACTATGCCGGTCTCTTTCGATTAATTCAGCGATTTTATCGCAATTTTCGACGACAGGCCTTCCGGAGCGTGGCGTATCTTCGACCACCTCTACACCAGAACGAAAACGTTGAAACCATCGTTGTGCGGTGGAAATGGAAACTGTATCGGGTCCATAAACTGCACAAATTTTATTGGCGGCTTGAGATGCATTTTTGCCTTCATCGTAGTAGTACTGTAAAATATGCCGTATTTTCTCTATATTTTGCTCCATGTTTGCGACGCTATAACTTATGTACGACTTAAAAGAAACGACAATCAATCAAACACGTGTTAGCGCGTGAAATGAGCTTTCCAAAAAGGTATAGCATGACCCCATGCGACGCATAAAACTAGAACTACGCGCTTTCAGCGCCAACTAGCGAAAATACCGCAAGACTTTTTTGACAACATTTGCCACAAAATATATCAGCGGTTAGTAGTTTGCAGCTCTCTTTATTTTTCAGATATTTGTAGGCGGCTGCCACAAAAAGGTAGAGAATCAAGGTCAATTTCTTGCATCATAAAAAACATGTACGCGAAAATTAGACTCCCTAGATGACATTTGAGAAAATGATGTCATATGAACGTGATTATTTTTGGTATAATCTTCGTTTGGTTCTCACTCCCGATGTACAAAGATCAAAGGAGTTCGGTTCACTCAACTGAATAAAAAACTTGAATCATAAACAATTTATGTCCAAAGGTCATTTTTTGATAGTAGTTTTTGAATTTCGAAACGAACGATTAGCTTCGGAGCCATAAACACTATTTGCTTTTTATGAATAATAGAACTTTGAAATTTCGTTTGATAAAGTCATATTAACAAACGCTATTTCTGAACCAGCAGAGTTTTTTTCTAATCTTAGTGCGAAATAAATATTGCTACAAACTTTGTAAGTGATGTTATTGTGAACGTTTATAGCGGAGGAAAAAGATTTTAATACCACTTTTTAAGCATATATTTTTATTTTGTTAGTTTAACAAGGTAAATTATATAATTAGACGAACGAGTACGAGGTATATTATATAATTAGACGAAGTCACAAAATCCCGAAAGTACTATCCAAATTCCGAAATTTCGGGAGTAAAATATTACTAATCTGGTATTTTTCAGGTACCACTACGTAAAAAATTGCGTGAAATTGAAATACTACATATGTATTTTATTTTACTCATCTCGGGCTTGTGATTTCAGGAATTTGTTTGAAGATTGTAGTGTTGTCCTCAATAATAATTTGTATCCAATTTCGAGAAAATGTTTTGTCAAATAAAAAAGTTTTCAATACACGGGCTGGAATTTGAACGTTCAGTTTGAAAGGTAGATAGATGCTATAGTGATCCGATCTAAACAATTTCGGAGACAATATCTTAGACATTAATCCGAACCCAATTTCTTGAAAAAAAATCTTGTCCAATAAAAAAGGTTCCCATACAAAGATTTAATTCCGAACGATCAGTTTATTAGGCAGATATACTTCTTCTTCTTCTTTACTGGCGTAGACACCGCTTACGCGATTATAGCCGAGTCAACAACAGCGCGCCAGTCGTTTCTTCTCTTCGCTAAGTGGCGCCAATTGGATATTCCAAGCGAGGCCAGGTCCTTCTCCACTTGGTCCTTCCAACGGAGTGGAGGTCTTCCTCTTCCTGTGCTTCCCCCGGCAGGTACCTCGAATACTTTCAGAGCTGGAGTGTTTTCTTCCATCCGGACAACATGACCTAGCCAGCGTAGCCGCTGTCTTTTAATTCGCTGAACTATGTCAATGTCGTCGTATATCTCGTACAGCTCATCGTTCCATCGAATGCGATATTCGCCGTGGCCAACGCGCAAAGGACCATAAATCTTTTGCAGAACTTTTCTCTCGAAAACTCGCAAAATCGACTCATCCGTTGTTGACATCGTCCAAGCCTCTGCACCGTACAGCAGGACGGGAATTATGAGCGACTTATAGAGTTTGGTTTTTGTTTGTCGAGAGAGGACTTTGTTTCTCAATTGCCTACTTAGTCCAAAGTAGCACCTGTTGGCAAGAGTTATCCTGCGTTGGATTTCTAGGCTGACATTGTTGGTGGTGTTTACGCTGGTTCCAAGATAGACGAAATTATCTACAACTTCAAAGTTATGACTGTCAACAGTGACGTGAGAGCCAAGTCGCGAGTGCGACGACTGTTTGTTTGATGACAGGAGATATTTCGTCTTGCCCTCGTTTACTGCCAGACCCATTTCTTTTGCTTCCTTGTCCAGTCTGGAGAAAGCAGAACTAACGGCGCGGGTGTTGAGGCCGATGATATCAATATCATCGGCATACGCCAGCAGTTGTACACTCTTATAGAAGATGGTACCTTCTCTGTTGAGTTCTGCAGCTCGAACTATTTTCTCCAGAAACAGGTTGAAAAAGTCGCACGATAGGGAATCGTCTAGGCAGATATACATATTCTACTAAATGGACGTTTCCGAAAAATGAGGAGAGGAAATTAACGCATGTAAGATTTTAGATCGATATTTGAAAAAATGAGAACTTTTTCGGGTACATACCGCCTGACAGACGGACAAAGTCAAATCGACTAAGTTCGTTACATTGATCGTTTATATAAAGGGTGATTCATTTCGAGGTTCCCTACATTTTTAAAGAAAAAACACAGAAGCTTCAAATTTATTGGGAAATGTGTATTATCATTCGAAGCTACATTCTTTGGCATTTATTTTTTGATGATTATCTCTTTCAAATGTTGGCCGCGGTTCCGTCTCAGATGGTCTAACCGTTCAGTCCAATTTTCGATGACTTGTTCGAGCATTTCGACTAATAACTGTTTTGGTTCAAGGACTGAATCGAAGCAGGATTGTTCGAGCTTCATTTCAGGTATCAAAGAGTCAGTTATCATGGCGCGATAAGGGTCGGCAGTGACGGTTATACTTTTACCGGTATAATTTTTGAAGAAATATAGACCGATGATACCACCGGCTCACTAACCACATCAAACCGTTGTTTTTTTCTGGATGATATGGCAGTTCTTGAATCTTTTCTCTTCGTCCCATATGCGGCAATTTCGCGTTTTTACATACTCATTCAGCCTGAAATGGGCCTCATTGCTGAACAAAATTTGGCTCAAGATGAAATTACATTTACAAATGTCAAGAGAATAAAGGGTCCACTGGTTTATGCCCACTAATAAGAGCCTACTCAAAAAGCGCTATCGCCAAGAATAATTTCTATACGGTTACACTATGCAACTAGTTATAACTATTAATACGAACGCATGCTTTTGTCGGCACTTACAAACAAACAAATGTAGTTTCCAATTCGTACTACAATAATTTAGAATCCGATTCCGATTGCTGCCGTAATGATGATATGTAGTCGCAGCAACGATGACTATAGCAACGGCAGCGGCTACGGCGACGACGACGACGACAACAATGACAAAAGTCACTGCAAACGCTCCCGAACGCTAGCGCCCAGAGTAAACACAAAGGCAAAGCAACAGGCAGCCGTGACAGTCGTTATCAAGCGTTTAACGCGTAAAGAACACATGTTTCGTTAATACGGCGAAGATTTACGAAATTGTGAAAATATCAAATTCACACACTTGCAAGTTACGGAAGTGAAAAGTCCCGTACAATTCGTTCGTGAAATTTTAGTTTGTATTTTGGAAAATTTTTCTGTAAAACAGGACGAGTTTCGAAACTTCGGTGCCTGCTGTCATTGTGTTAGTGTATGTGGTTTGACTTGAGTGCCGCGATAATCGTGACGACGCGCCTGAAAGATCTTCTCGCTATCAACTGCCATTGATAAGAAAGCCAAAGTTCGTTGTTCAGAAAACTGTTTGATTACGAATATTCGAAATAAATTTTCGCGTTTATGAAATTTACCGTTGCTGCTGTATACTAAATGTGTAAATAAATAAGTGTGCTGTATATTTTAAAAAGTGTTTTGTATCAAAAGTGTGTATGAAACTTAAAAACAAAACATCTGTTGTTGCCTGCACTAAATATATCTACATATAGATTGGATCTCGTTTTACAATTCGCGTCTGTTTTGGGTTACCTTGCGTGAATTTTGAAGAATTGAATTTTCACTGTGAGTACTAGTGGTTATGTGATTTGTAATTTTCCATAATTAAGTCACGATCGCAATTTTTTATAAGCAATTATATTATACATTAATGATTTCTAAGATTACGAACAATTGAAATTGCTAGTATAAAGACAACAAAGTGGTTAAGTAAGCTATGTGTTTATACATGACATAATATACAATTTTTAGTATATCCTGGATATTTTTAAGGGATTGCGCTGTTCCTAGTTCAAAGAACGCTTTTCGCCGACTGCCGTTATCCTTTTTATTTACTTACAGCCATTCGGTGGTTTGATCGGTTTGAAACCCGGCTAATATAATACACAAAATAGTGGTAATATGTGACCTGGTCTACGGAAAGGGGGCTTAGGTGTCAAAAAATCAATGAGATAACGAGAAACTGACGAAACGAGTTGTTTATTTTTAACAGCTGTTTCCCAGAAAACTAGTTTTCGCACGTTAGCTCCCTTTTCGTAGACCAAGTCACATATATTGTTATATGAGGTACAATGTTGGAAATACTGTTGGACAGCATCACAGCTAATACAAAAGTATTCTCTAAAAGCTTCTGTCCATCGGCAGGCAACATCAGTCACTCCGAATTAACTTCTGTTTAAGACGATCGAAAAGGGTGCTGAGGTTAGTGTTTACCTATGTATATACCGGTCATCTGCTACTTTAAATAGTGTAAACCCATCCTTAAAAAATTTTATCTTGACTTACTCCTGTCATTTCAGAAAAATTGACTGCAAAGAAAATAACAGTTCAATTCAATGAATTGAATGAAATGAAACTACATTGCAGTATAATATCGAAATTGGTCCTTTGGGTACCCATAATTGGTTGCTAATAACTTTTCTTAAAAAAATATAGCAAAATAAGTGCCGGTGCCAAAAACTTGCCCATTTCTTAAGTAATTCTAAGCCATGAGTATTTTATTATAATTTCTAAGAACATTCTTTTCTTCAATATTAAATTTAGAATTTGTCTTATTATAAACAGAATAACTAAATTAATTTAAAAGCTGTAAAATTACAGTATTAAATTTATAATTTGTCTTATTATAAACAGAATAACTAAATTAATTTAAAAACTGTAAAATGACAGTAATTTTACATAAAAAAGAGGTCTAGAAGAGTAATTTTCAAAGTCTGAGATCAATTGAAAAGAATGAGGAGGTTTAAAGGGTTACATGGGTAATTAGTTTCTGGGATAATAAACAGCTTTTTTCAACAATTTCTTTCTCATATAAAAAATGAAATATTTTATTAGACTTTTTTTTGTTACAAACAAACACTATTGACTAAGAAATTCTGAAATTTTTGGAAAAAAATATTTTAAACTCGGCCACTGCGACGCCATTTCCGATGGCCCCTCAGAAAAAAGACGAGTCCGCGTGGACAGAATAACTTCTTAAAGTGAAAAAATACGTGTTTTAGTTAAAACCTTAACTTAGAAGTTGGACAAAGGAAAAACCTGTAAATTGGATTTTTGGCAGACATTTTTACAAAAAAAAAAAAAAATGAAAATTTTAGTTAAAGTTTCGCGACATTTTTTTTTTCAATTACTTGTAATCGAAAAAAAAAAATCCTTCGTCGAAGTGTTTAAGAATTTTATTTCAAAGACCTGTATAAGATTTTATGAAGATCGGTTGAGTAGTTCTCGAGAAACACAATTTCGAGAAAAACGCGTTTAAAGACGGCGCACTTAGCCTATATAGTCTCGAGCGCACAAGTTCTAAATGCTGTATCTCCGAAACTATTACTCAGATCAACTTGAAAATTTACGAAAATATTCGGAGATGTTGTAGAATTGAATAAGATAATAAAAATAATAGATTTTTTGAAACCAGTAAACCCATGTAACCCGTCTATGTGGGAGTCATTTTAGTCTTCTACGCTGATGACTAGTATCCATCAGTTAGATCGCGGGTACATTGTCATAGATCTCGAAGCAGAGAAAAGACAAAGAGAGAGGTAACGACTACTAAATTCTTCAATAGTTTCCTTCTCAGTGTGAGCTTCTTTAAGGGGTTAGGGATAGTCAGAGGCACGAAAAAACGAGAATTTTCAGTATTTTTTTTTTTTGCTATTAAATCGTGTTATTTTACAAAAGCAGTAATAGGCAATATTATAGAAAAAAAAATAATAACAAAATTTAATTTCCAAAGTTATAATTGTTTGTGTTAACCCAGTTCCAAAAAAAGGTACTTGCGGTGACAACCATAAATCCTTGGAGATTCATCTAAAATCAATCGGACAAAAAAAAATTAGTTTTATGAATAGATAAACTCGGGCCTGATCGAAGGATTTTTTTTTCAAAAATTAATAAAATGGCGGCCACAGGAAATTTTTTCTAAAATTTTTGGGAAAAAATCAACAGTTAATTGGTGTTAAAAAATTGAAATTTTTGAAAAAAAAAATTCTTCGATCAGGCCCGAGTTTATTATGTATTCTAAAAGCTGTATAAATTTCTTTAAAACCTACTGATCGGTTTTCAAGTTACAGTTGTCACCAGTTCAGAAAACATAGTTTTGAGAAAAACACATTTGAAGTTTCACACTAGCGCTTTTAAGTGCCCGAGCTCTCTTTGTTAATTGTCGAATAACTCAAAAACTAATTATCGGATCAACGTGAAATTTTCAGAGAATATTTTTAAGATATTACACTTAACGAAAATGCAAAAAAATAATATTTTGAAAATTCTGACTACCCCTAACCTCTTAAGCCGCGATAAAGAACGCCTTTTTCTACATAGAAAGTTGCACTCACTGTAGTGCGAGGAACTTTGTTTTGAAAGGCTTGAATAATTTGTATACTTTGAACAGGGTATATTTCCCATTAAATTTTTAACACCGAGAAGGAATCGTGGAAGTTCAGATTGTGAGTTCTTTTATCGCCAAGGAGCTGCTCATTTGCCTTTATCGGTCTTGTCTTTACTTTATCGGACTACTATAGCATATAGCTGAATGACCCAAACCACGAAATATGGCATAGAATATTGTTGTTGTTCTTGTAGCGACCGAAAACATTCCTGAATTGATAGTCCTTGGCCGGATAAAAACCTCGGTTACCTAGACCCGACAGTCATGGGAAAGAAGTATATTGTCCAAGACAACGCTATAATCTCGGAAAAGGTTTTTGAGATCGGACTACTACATTCTTGCTTTTTTTGGAAACCTTTTAATTTGTGAAGGATATTCTGTTCCGAAGTTAAACTTTCACTGTTTTTTTTTATTTTATTCTATAGCCTACATAGACGAAGAGAGATCTTAAAGTTGCAAATAGTTATTTTTAAAATTAAAATCAAATATATATGAATAAACATAAAACTAAATGTATATATTAACAGATGAGTCATTAAATTTTTCTGAGTCCATTCTGTAAAAATTTACTAGGGATGTGTTCTTGTCAATGTGTATAAGAAAAAGGCATTTGGGACTAAATTACTAACATTACTTTGTACAATTAATTCCTAACTTCACTAACCCCTTTTAAAAGTGGTCAATTTTATAACAACAACTTTTATACCCCTCCGATGTGAAAACCATTAGCCCAATCGTTGAGTGATTCCTCACCTCAGATTTATATCAGATTGCAAATTAATGACTTGTTTGCCCACACTTATGCATCCCCGCTCTTTGCATTTCCGCATTCCTAATTTTATAGTTATATATTGAAAATACATTGTGTCGATAATTAATAATATTTACAATGCGCTCTATCGGCTCGGCAGCCGGCAGAAATCAAATAATTTGTTTTATTAAAGCTCGGAGGTGTGTAATTCAACGAATATAAATGAGTTATAGAACAAAAAAGAAGGGGTTTAGTTCGGGTGGAACCGAATATTATATAGTATAATATCGCAATTTGAAGGTATTTAAAAGCTTGTAATATTTTGGGGGTCAGTAAAATTTTTTTAAAAGACATGTGTCATATTTACAAATTCAATATTTGTTCCTAGAAGATATTTTAACTGATTTCATTTGGTTCTCTCACCACCGGAGATCCAGCTGAATAAGTCAATATCATTAACAGAAATTATTATATTCATTATAACAGTACTAGAGGAAGAATTGGTCCGAATCATATCAGCGAGTTATCTCGGACCTTAATCTATATAAAGAGTGATTCCTTTCGAGGTTCCTAGTTTTTTAAAGAAAAAATATAGAAACTTCAAATACAATGTGTAATATTTATTATCATTCGAAAAACCATTCTTTGGCATTTTTTGTTTAATTATCTCTTTCAAATGTTGGCCGCAGCTACGTCTCAGATGGTCCATCCGCTGAGTCCAATTTTCGACGACTCGTGCGAGTATTTCGACTGGTAACTGGCGCATGACACATGAGATCTTTTGCTCCAAGGCCTGGATCGAAACGGGATTGTCCGCATAGACTTTAGACTATGACTATCGCCACGGGAAAAAGTCTAATACATTCAAAAATCTACTGGTCTAGCAATCGTGATTGTTATAATGTATGTATGGTATACCCTAAATGCTTAATTTTAGGTATGACAAATAACCGTTAGGTGAACAAATATTATACACCTTGCAACATGTTGCGTGAGTATAAAATGGTAAATTTGTGCGATAAATCTCTTCATAATTTCACATTGACAATTGATGACAATTTTAATTGTAAACTAATCATATAAATTCAAATGAGCACCTGTGAGGGTTATAAGTCATAAATGACAATCTTTGTTGACATAAGCTTCTCATTTCACGCTTAGGTTACTTTCTTTAGACTTCATTACTTAAAAAAATAATTAATGTCCTTTAATAGGAGTCTAAATACAAAGTAAATAAATAGTAGTAGCAATAAAATAAAACGGCAGACAATTTTTTGAAATGCACTCTAAAAGCTACATATGCACTTGAGTGGACACTTGTACCCATAGTATTAAATATAGTATAAATATGATGAGGTATTTAAGCACACTTTGTTTACTCTGCATTTGTAATAGTTTTGTATGATTCACGAACAGGAAAACTGAAATAGTCAAGAAAACAAATAGAAACAGAATTCGATTCCAGGCGTTTATTATAGCAACTTACACCGCCGATAAAAAAAGAAAGAAAGAAGCATTTTCGCAAATAAATCGGTAAAATGTAAATAAATTCAAACAAATGTAGGCACATGTGTATTATTTGTTGTTTTATTGTTTCGTTTGTCGACGGGAACTACAGTCATTTGTTAATCTTGCGCGTCTGTTTATTTGGAATGCAATTATTTTTGTCAGTAAGTGCATTACGTTGCCGCCTCTTTAAGCTGTCGATGCAGATGGAGACCCAGTGAGAAAATAATATTGAATAAATGAAAAGATAGATAGTTAAAACTAGTACGCTGGTGGCTAGATAGTAAGTAGTTGCTAAAAAAATTACTTTAAGACTTTTATAAAAAAAAAATTGCAATTTATTTTAGCAAGATTTTTACAGTTATGAAGTATTGATTTTTAATTAAAAATTTTAATTTTTGTCAAAAATTTTGTAAAGCAGACAGTTTCTGCAAGTCTTCACTTAAAATGCAAAATAACGTAACATCACTTTTCATAAGTTGACAGGCGAGGGAAAAACGATGTTATAGAAACTACTCATATTGAAATAAAATTTGAGTATTGGTTATAAAATAGTTACATATTGGTTATATAATGGTTATATTGGTTATATATTGGTTATAAAATGGATATATTTGACAGCGGAAGCTGAAAATTTTTGCAACATACTATATGTAACATGATGTAGTGAATCGTAAGCAACAAAAAACTCAATTTTGATATTTTTGATGAGACGTTGTTTTGCATTTTAGGTGACGAAATACATTTTTTTTGTTGAAATATTTTTTTAGTTCAGTTTAGTTAGAATCACAAACGTCAAAAAATTGCTCATTAATCAGACATAAAGTCTAGTAAGAGAAATTCAATACTTTTGCTTTAAATCGAAGGTTATATTTAGCATAGTTAGAGTGATCCAGTGATATTTATGCCAAATAAACGAATAGAAGAGAATTTTCATATATATTTACTTCAATAATACCACTAATATGACAGGTGTTTTTATACCCTGAACAGGGTATTCTAAGTTTGTCACGAAGTTTGTAACATACAGAATGAAGCGTCGGCGACCCTATAAAGTATATATATAAATGATCAGTATGTTGAGCTGAGTCGATTTAGCCATGTCCGTCTGTCTGTATATATACGAACTAGTCCCTCAGTTTTTAAGGTATCGTTTTGAAATTTTGCAAACGTCATTTGCTCTTCAAGAAGCTGCTCATTTGTCGGAACGGCCGATATCGGACCACTATAACATATAGCTGCCATACAAACTGAACGATCGGAATCAAGTTCTTGTATGGACAACTTTCACATTTGACAAGATATATTCACGAAATTTGGTATATATTATTTTCTAAGGCAACAATGTAATCTCCGAAGAAATTGTTCAGATCGGCTTACTATAGCATATAGCTGCCATACAAACTGAACGATCGGAATCAAGTTCTTGTATGGAAAACTTTTGCATTTGACAAGATATATTCACGAAACTCGGTAGAGATTAATTTCTAAGGCAACAATGTATTCTCCGAAGAAATTGTTCAGATCGGCTTACTATAGCATATAGCTGCCATACAAACCGAACGATCGGAATTAAGGGCTTGCATGGAAAACTTTTGCATTTGACGTGGTATCTTCACGAAATTTGACATGGATTCGTTCGAAAAAATTGTTCAGATCGGATATAGTATATAGCTTCCATATAAACTGAACACATAGTTACTAAAAGAAATGAAAGAAAGTATATTAGCTTCGGTGCAGCCGAAGTTAACGTTTTTTCTTGTTTATTTGCAAATCATCTCGAAATGGTAAAATATTTCACCATATCCTACAGGTGTGAACTTCTGTCATTCTATATATCAAACTGTAGCAATAAATAACCAATTGTGAGCTTAATGGATATTGTATTTCCTGTGTGTCTTTTACTTGTATGTATATAATTTCAAATCGACTTATATTGAATGCAAATTGTGTAGAAGATTAATTGATAAAATTCTGAGCAAAACAGCTTAATGAGACAGTGTCAATCTAGCGGATTGTATGTCGTTTGAATGGGTACAAAGCCGACATCAGATTATACGGCGTTTTCATTAGGCGCTTTGGGTGAGGGATTGTCAACAGTGCATATTTAATGCAAATAATATAATACTATTTATTATTTGCAAGTTAGCATGCAAAACTTGTAATTAAATTGAATTTTACCTAACACTTTATTGTAGAAAATTGGTAATTATTGTGCGGGTTAGTAATTTACTAGTTCATAATTCGTTTCAATAGTAGAAAAGAGTAATAATAAAATTAAAACTAATAGAAATATTAATTATACATTTCATTTTATTGGCGACGCTAGACAAATTGTGATTTTTTGTGATTTTTTTAGATAATATATCGGGTCTTTTCATAGGGACGCTATAAAAGTAGACCGATAGAGACAGCAAACGATGCAATATTTTTTCCCGCTCTTTTGACATTTCTCTTCAGTAAGGATTGCCAATCCATCATGGAAAGATATACGATCCAACAACGAGTCGAAATTATTCAAATTTACTAGCGAAATTCAGAGTCAGTGGCCTCAATTTTAAGAGCTATATTCTTATAAAGAAATTATGACAGTCTCTTCATGTAGTGATCCTTAAATTGTTGCATCAACCGCCAGAAAACTGTCAAAGGATCTCATGATGACATAATTTAGATAAAACAAGGTGCTTGAAGTTGGTTTCTTACTTGGATATACATATGTAGAGAAGAAATAGGTTAAAAATTATATGGATGTATGGCAATAATTAGGAAACGTCAATAGTTTTGCGCTCTCTAACACTCATTGGTGTAACAAAACTCAACTTTCGATGCTTCAATTTATAGGTGTCAGCTGTTATTTGTTTTAATTTGCCACTAACTATTGATAAATCAAAACAATTTTAATCGTTAGGTAAACTAGAGACACGCTTCCAACTGGTTGTAGAAGTGCTTTGCACACATCCGTGCTCGTATATTTGTGTACATTAGTATTTAAACATTATTTGAAACCGTTTATGAATAAATATATATGTAGTGTACATATTGACAATAAGTTAGCAAGGTGAGTACATGCATTTTTGTTGATGTCAACATTAGGCTATTAAACATCATAACTGTAGTGTGGCTGATTAGCGATAGCTTCTAGTGAATGCAGCGATAGAATGACAAGCTTTTGCGATAGTAAAACACCTACTTATATGAACGTGTAAATATAAATACATATTTATATGTAAATATGTCTGTAAACATATTGTGGAGACTCATATGCCAAGCGTGATAGAAATAAATAAACTGAAATCCTTTATTAATGCTTCTACATCTCACATTAGTTGCCGATAGACATTTTATTAGAATCGCAACAATTCATTTCTGTAGCGGATGATTACTGTTGATTAAAAGTGGGGCACTTACGACAACATGAAGAGCAAACGGTTGTGGTAAAATCACGGTGAACCGACGCAAACGGTGTTCAAGTTAGGATTAACGGTTCGGAATTTTTTGCTACATGTTTGGTAAGATTGGGAGGGAATCATCTACCATGAGATGCTCCCATGTGGTGATAAGATAGGCTGGGAATCATCCACTATTATCTGCTCCCATACAGCCAAACTCTTATTCCGGATCTGTATTGTCAACATTTTGACTATCTACAGGAGGAAATCACCCAAAAACGTCGGGCTTTGGCCAATAAAAGAAAAATTGTGTTCCATTAGGACTACACCAGGCCACACTCGTCGATAGTGTCTCACTAGAAACGCCTGGGGCTTGTTTGGTGTGTTCTTATGCATTCAGTTTACTCATACTTTTTTGCAAATAGGGAAGAGAACTTCTGTGAGTGAGCATTATGAAATAACAGTGCAAATGGCAAAAATTTTTCGAACAAAATTTTCGTTTAGAGCTTTAGAGAGTGGCGAATCGAACAAACAATTAGTACAAATCGTTTAGACTAGTACAAAAAAATAGGTGTAGAAAAACAAACTTTGGGAGTAGTTTAGCCTTCTATCTGCGCTCATACCTAAGTCTTTTAACTGTATACATAAGGGTCTATTTTCTTCAAAGAAAGTATTCAAAAGATATTAGAAAGTTATAAATATTTAATGCAAGATTTGTTTCTATACTTTTGAATGTCACTGATTAGTCAAGTTTGTGGTGGAAAAATACGATATCTTTTGGCAGCAGAGAAGAATAACTGAGGCAAAAGAAGAAGAGAATTTTTACAGCTATTGAAAACTAGGACGATTATAATTATTTTTGAAAGTTAATGCTATAAATGAAAAATATTTAGTGTAGAGAATAAAAAATCTTTTACTTTTCGTTATTTATATTTCCTTAATAAAAATACTATTTCCTACCAAAAATACATAAAAAATAGTAAAAGTTAGATCACAGCCCAACCAGTTCTGCGATACAAAAATAATAGTAATATGTCTTCCGTTTTCAACTTTTCGGTGGAATTAGAGTAAATATTTCCTTTCCAGGGTCAGCAAGCTTAAAGAAGAAGATTTGCTTATAAAAGGTACAAGTTTACTTTTTGTTTTAGTCTTACCAAGCAATGCGACATGAAAAACAATTTCGAATAACAATTAAATCTTTCTATAATTCTACATTGCGTGGTGAAACTTAAATTCATTTCACCGTTTTGCAAAATACATTGTTAATTGTAATTAAGTAATCATTACATTATTAGCATATTCTTTCATAACAAATAGGTACTGAGGTTGTCTATAAAGTTATATATCGTCAGCTAAAATGCAAAATAACGTAACTACACTTTTCATAAGTTTACAAGCGAAGGAAAAACGATATAATAGAGAACACCCGTAGAAGAAAAATTTTAGTTTTGGTAAAGTAGTTATTTTTATTAAATTTTTTTTGATGATACGTTATTTTGCATTTGTAATTGAACCTTAGGGCCATCGCCCACATTTAATTTTTCAAATATCTCAACTCAATCAGCTATTGCTAAATCTCTAAATCTATTAAGCTGCCAATTAAGAGAAATGAGAACTTCTATTTTTGTTTGATTGAAATTGATTTGGATTTTTTTCGCATCTTAGTAAGATTATATATATACATATACACACATATGTGTAGTCAATAGCACTATTTTCTCTGCTACGTTCAAGTCCATTCACTAAAATCGCAAAAAATGAATTTAAACTAAAGCAAGTAAAAATGTTTACACGTACGTCTAGGTTGTCGGACTTTGTATTTGTGTGGCGCACACATCAAAATACACGAGAATAGAAGGTATTAACAAGGTATTTATAAATATATTTGGCGCTTTATTTCGTAATAGTATTTAGTTGTCTTAGCGCAACGATCGATATTTAAACTAATTCTTTGGGATTATTTTTAAGTTTTCGTAAACACTTTATATAACTTTATAATTTTTAATATTTTTCTTAATATGTACTGCGATTTAAGTGCATAAACAATTTGAATAATAATAATAATTGCAACTATAAATTTACTTAAAAAACTTTTGTATATAACTGTTTTTCATATTTCGTGTTTTAAAATTTTTTTTTTATCAAAAATATTATGTGGCAAGCTTGTAAATATTTTTTTAAGCTCTCGAAATATATTTTAAAACAGGTGGCAACCTTTAAAATTTTTTTTTTTAATTTGAAGCTCTCTATGGCAACCTTCAAAATTTTTTTGCTTTAACTTTAACTCCTCGAAAACCTTTTTAGTATTTAGAGCGTCTTAAAAATTGGCAACCCTGTACAATTTTTAAAATATTACAAGCTTGTTACAAATCTTTTTTAAATTTTAATTTTAAGCTCTCGAAATATATGTATATTCAAACAAGTGGCAATCCTGTACAATTTTTTTTTTTAAGTTTACCTCATTGAAACCCTTTTTATTATTTATTGCGTGTTATAAATTGTTTTCATAGCAGATATTTGAACAAGTGGCAACCTTGTACATTTTTTTAACTTTAAGGTCTCGAAAACCTTTTTAGTATTTAAATCATCTTAAAAATTACTTTGACTTCAGGTATTCAAACAGATGGCAACCTTGCCCCATTATTTCTGTTTGACTTCTGGAAAACTTTTCAGTATTTAGGCGTCTTATAAATTGTTTTGATTATATATATTCAAACAGGTGGCAACCTGGTAACCTTTTTTTAATTTGAAGTCTCGAAAACCTTTTTAGTTTTCAGTGTGTCTTAAAAATTACTTTGACTTCAGATATTCAAACAGGTGGCGATCTTGCACAATTATTTTTGTTTGACTTATGGAAAAGTTTTTAGTATTTAGGCGTCTTATAAATTGTTTTGATTACAGATATTCAAACAGGTGGCAACCTTGTACAATTTTTTTTGTTTATTTTAACTTAACGGAAAATTTTTAGTATTGAGTGCGTCCTATAAATTTCTTTGATTCCAGATATTCAAACAGGTGGCAACCTTTTTACATTTTTCACTCGAATCTACATACATATATATATCCAAAAATCTAAAAAAATGTATTGAAGCTCGTAATATTATGAGTGCCTATAAACATACTGATATAAAGCCTATAGTGGTGAAAAGGAATATTATTATTATTAATACAACGAGCGAGAAAAAATTTCTTTGCGTACGATTGATCTTACTACCGATAATAATTCACTTTTCTTACATTTTGAATCGATGATTATCTCTTTTCCATAATTCATTACTTTAGCTTTTCATCTAATTTGACGGTATTTCTTTTAGTATTCAGACATTCCAAGACTTTGAGTTATTTGTACACTCTTCAACCGGTTAGTAGTTTAAAGTACTTCAATTATAATTAATTTTTTGTCTTTATTTTAATTACATAGTTAGTTTCAAAATGGCAAAAACAACACAATGTAGATTTTTATTATTATTTTTTATTATCACATAAAGTATATATGATTTTTTTTTGTTTTGTGTGAACACATATTCTAATTACACTTTCATCGCCTTTGACACCGTTAAACTTTCAACATATGTTTTGGTGTTATCAAGTAGTATAATAATGATTATCTAATTATAATTAGATGAGTTATATTTCGAGCAGCTTTAATTGGTGAACTCAAAAAACTGTACTGTACTTTTACTGCAAGCGTTGTTTTGATAAATCTAATTTTCGAGTTTTAGAAAAAATGCATTTAAATTTTTTTTTGATAATAAAATTTGAAAGTCAAATGTATGTATATAAATCATGAATTCAAGATAATGACTTGTTTATTTAATTACTTAAATATACGCACAAGAATTTAAATATAAATATATAGAGATAATACATATTCGAATCGATTTCGTAAACTACAAAAAATAAGGTGACATTGTATTTATTTTGAAAATTCTTTATTTATTCTTCCAAATCAATTTCATCCCCTTCAAAGGAATTCCCTCCCGATGCAATGCACTTATACCAACGGATTTTCCAATCTTCGAAACACTGGTTGTTGTCACTTTCCACTATGGCCTTCAGTTCCGTCTTCGCTGCGGCTTGAATCTCCTCTATCGTATAAAAACGGTGTCCCCGGAGCGGTCTTTTGAGCTTGGTGAACAGCCAGAAGTCACATGGCGCCAGATCAGGTGAATACGGTGATTGCGGAACGATATGGGTTGAGTTTTTGGCGAAATGATCACGAATTACGAGGGCAGTATGGGATGGTGCATTATCGTGGTGTAAAAACCAAGAATTGTTTTTTCACAATTCCGGCCTTTTTAGGCGGATAGCGTTACGCAAACGACGCATAACGTTCAAATAATATTCCTTGTTGACTGTTTGCCGGGTTGGAAGGAATTCATAATGCACAATACCACGATAATCGAAGAAAACAGTCAACATGACCTTGATTTTTGAGCGACTTTGGTGCGATTTTTTAGGTCTCGGCTCTCTTTTGGCACGATATTCACTCGATTGATCGGTTGATTCGGGGTCGTAAGCATAGATCCAAGTCTCATTGCCAGTTATAGTGCATTTCATGACACCCTGGTAGTTGGAAAGCATCGTTTCACACACTTCAATGTGACGCCTTTTTTCCAAAAAATTCAATGTTTTCGGTACCAGTCGAGATTTGACGCGCTTGAGGCCCAAAACATCCTTCAAAATGGTATTGGCTGAGCTTTTCGATATGCCAATATGCAGGTCTCTAATTGTTAACCGACGGTTTTTCAACACCAAATCTTTGATTTGTTGAACGTGAGCTTCGTCGGTTGAGGTTGATGGTCGCCCTGGACGCTCTTCGTCTTCGACACGTTCACGGCCGGCTTGGAACTCACTATACCACTTGTAAACATTTTTTTTAGACATAGCCTCATCACCAAAGGCTTTTTGCACCATCCTCAACGTATCCGCAGCAGAAAATTGATTCCGTAAACAAAATTTAATGCAAAATCTTGGCTCTACAAATTTCGAAATCGCAAAAAACGAAAAACTCACTTTTAGCAGCTCACAAAACGGCACGTATTTCAAACACTAATGAATATTTTTAACATGAAATTTGACATAAATGTGACTGACAGTACTACCAACCTAAAAAAAATAATTCTCCAAATCCTTCGGCGCACGCAGTTTCAAATGTCACCTTATTTTTTGGAAACAAATATAAGAAAAAATCGTAGGTTGAAGTATTGGTGAGAAATATTGTATGATCACTGAACATGGATTGACTACTTATAAAAGAAATATTTATGGCGACTTGAGAGGTTAATTTCTAGACTGTGATTTAGGGATCTTAGTCATCTACACTCTAAATCTGGACATCCGCCGTAAGCCGTAATTTGCAATACTCCAAGGCAAATGAAGAATATATTGGAAAAAGACTCGAATGAAGAATTATGCTGTAATCTGGCCAGACGTCTTAAAGTCATTTATGGAAATTTACATGTTTGTAGACTTTATCACACTATTTATCATGTGAGTCACGTTGTTATACGACATATGAAAGGTTTTAAAATTTCTTAATATTTACGAAGGGGTTTTGAGGTCAGAAAAACTTTTAAACTATTAGAAACAAAACATAGAAGGCGCTAGGCTTAGCCTAATATGAAATTGGGTATATACATATGTATGTACACATATGTATGTATTTAAGAAAATATATATTTGTAGCTTTTAGATTACGTCACACATATGTATGTGAATTTCCTCTTTTGTCAATTGTCTAATTGTGAAAATTGCCATAATCAGCGATAAAGTTCAGATTTAATTATTATTTAATTGCGCCAAATCGACCATAAATGTCACTATTTTCAAAAATATGATGGGAATTACTATTCTGAACTCAAACTTTTCCTATACTTATACTGCATATTTGGATTTGTGTAATTAAATTAAAGGGAGCTACATATATTTAATTAAGCACATATGTATGTATGTAAATTTGCTTACTTGAAATTTTAATTTGAGCGTAACTTAATAGTTTTGAATTTAATAAAAAGTCAGTGTCTTCTATGGTTGAGTGTGAGCAACAAGTGTTATATATACAAAGGAATGCAAAAAGTTATTAATTCGACTAAAATTTCATATTTGACAGCGAAATACGAAATTAAAATATTTTCGTGCCTCATCAGGTCTAATTGGATCAATTCAAAGTATAATTCTGGGCATACATGACAGATAAGAAATGGAAATGTTTTATTTGTTGCCGTGCAATGTTTTTCTAATCCAATAATGCAGAGGTTTCCGCTTTCTTCAAAAAGGTATTTGAATATGTAGGTATGTACTGTTCATACATATGTAAGTGTCAAATTTCTAAAGTGAATGCCATAAAATTAGCCAAATAACAAAAGCTCAAATTTTTCATGAGGTAGGGCGCTGAATCGAACTATTCAATTAGAGATAGCATAACAAACGGTCAACTATTTGCAACACAAGCTCAATGTTTAATGTGATGGAACTATCCGACACTTTGTTATGAGCAACCCTATGTTCGAAGCAGCCGGTGAGAAAAAAAAAACATTTTCATAAGCACTTTGTGGGAGGCGATTCAGCTACTCAGCGAATTTTTTCTTATATCTTCGATTTACTGAAAATGGGTTCCACGGACCGGCTATTACAGTTTGGGTCACAAGAAATAATCATACGGAGCCAAATATGGTGAATAGAGTGATTGATCAATGGTATTTATTGCGTTTTTGGCTTAAAATTCGGTCGCAATCGTGACTCGATGCGATGGAGCATTATCATTGTCTAAAATCAATGAATTGCTCTTCCGCAATTCCGGCCGTTTTTGACGGATGTTTGCATGTCAAACTTTTAATCCCATGTGACATCGACGGTTCTAATGCTCTCCATGAATTTGGGATCGAAATTCGCACGATCAAACATACCCAAAGAGACATTTTAACGGCACTCTTTTTGAAAAAAATTCAGCTTTATCGGCACGACTCGAGCAAGAACGCGTTTCATAGCCAAAATGTGCACCAAAATCCATTAAACGGACTAGCGAAGAATGTGGAGCTGTCTTGCCATCTCTCTAACACTTTCCTAACGATTTTCAAGCACCATATCCTTCACTTTTTTAATATTTTAATCGGTTGAAGAGGTCGATGGTCGTTCAGAAAGAGGCATGGCGTCAACGATCTCTTGAACGCTTTGTACCACTCGTAGGCTTGTGTTTTTAATAAAAATGAATCACTGTAAGCCTTTTCAACATTCGCACCATTTCCGCACATGAAATTCGGTAAGAAATACAAAATTAAAGACAAATTCTTTGTTCATTATTTTTATCCACTGTAAAAATCGCAACGATCTACTGAGGTTATTCGACTGAAGCAGCTGCTGTAAACAAAGTGGTTGACTGATCGCGCTGATATTTGACATTGTATTTGAGGATAGTCCTACTAACTTAGCAATATAACTATATTTCTTTGAAATATCGCATTTTTTTAACAAGCTAACTTTGAGTGGCACAGCAACAGCTCAAAATATGCTCAGCATTTTCTTATATTTTACATCAAAATAATTTATGTTATTCTGACTTTGACATAAACATTTCATAATATATAGGTTAACACTTATAAAATGCCATCATCTGTCCTACATATTGATAACACCTAGAAACAAAGTATGTATTTTGCGCGAAATTGCTAATAAATGGCAATCAAACTTGTGAAAACTTGTCGATTATCGTTCGAGTGTTAATCCTTATCTTTAGTGTTTGAGAAAAAAGTAAATAAATATATATGGTATATATGTATATTTATACATTTGCATTTAGATAATCTAGTAATGCATGTCACACATATAAAAAATATTTTATTTGAGTACACATGCCCTTCTGTGTTAATATGTCTACAAATAACTATGCAAAACCTACACGTAATAAAAATAATCAGCAATAATATTACTATCAACACTATAATCAATGGCGATATAAATACATCTGAATTTGAATAGTTAATCCGTCAAAAACAAAAGCGAATTCAATCTGCCTACACAATTAAAATGACGGTGTTGAATAATTTTTTTGTTTTTAAAGCGCTGTATAAGCAGGAAGATTCATTAATGATGCGAGAAAGCATTTTTGTGGCATATACATATGTATATGTACAGTGGCGTGCAAAATTAGAGCAATTGGAATAAAATTAATGAAATGCGGACTTGTCGGCAGCCTGAAATATTCTGGGACAAAGTGTTTGGTTTTTACAAAAAAAAAATATTTTGTTTGTAATAAAAATAACGGCAGCTAGTATAACAATTCTATTGAAGTTAGAACATTTTCCAGTTATTTTGTTAGCGTCATGTTTTATTATTCTTCTAAATTTAGAAATTAGTTAATTTATTAAGCCTAGAAACTGATAAAATTTGAACAAAGACAGCAAATAATTTTTTTCAGAATATATTTTTTAAAAATTTTGTATATGGAAAACCCTTCGGACATCACGAGAGATTAAAAAATCTAATGTAATTGTGACTTCAAGATATTTTTTTTTAATTTATTGCGCTAAGTTTCGGTCGGTGACTGTGGGAGCGAGCGTAAAATATTCTGATAGAAAGGATTTTAAAGGGTTACATGGGCTTCCTCGGGTAAAAAACAGCCTTTATTCAAACATTTTTTTCTCATATGAAAAATTAAATATTTTATTAGAATTTTTTATTGTTACAAACATACACTATTAACAAAGAAATTCTGAACTTTTTAGAAAAAAGTATTTTAAACTCGGTCATTGCGACGCCATTTCCGGTGCCCCCTCGGAAAAAAGATGCGACCACTTTGGCAGGAAAACTCCTTATGCGATCATCTAACGTGGAAAAAGTACGTGTTTTAGTTAAAATCTTAACTTAGAACTTGAACGAAGGAAAAAAACTGAAAATTGGTTTTTTGGCAGACATTTTTATAAAAAAATTAAAATTTCAGTGAAAATTGCGGGACATTTTTTTCAAATTGTTGAATAAAATAATCCTTCGTCTAAGTCTATAGGAACTGTATCTTAAAGACTTGTGAAAAATTTCATGAATGTCGGCTGAGATATCTTGCCAACCGACTTCAAAAACACAGTTTCGAGAAAACTGCGTTTAAGGACGGCATACTTAGCCTAGCTGGGCTCAAGCGGAAAAGTTCTCAAAGCTGTATCTCCGAAACTATTACTCGGATCAACTTGAAAATTTTGGACAATATTCCAGATGTGTTGTAGATTTTAATAAAACAATAAAAAAAATTTGATTTTTTGAAACCCGTAAACCCATGTAACCTCTTAAGGGATGCTATCAAAAAATGTTCTTCCAAGCTGCTAATTTTTCACGCAATAGTGTGCCGCATAGTATATAATGTAACGTAAAAAATTATAATTAGTTCAAATGCTTTAAATACAAACTTTTATATTCTTTAGTTCTGAAAAATTTTTGAAAGTTTTATCATTGTAAACCCTACTCATTTAAGCGCATTTTTTCTTGCCGCTACTGTATGCATATTACGCATATCATATAATATTTCCATATTTATATAATGTTTAATTTTAATTAATGTAAATAATGGGAAATAATTGCTTCAAATCGTGCCAGAAGCCCACCATTTCACAAGCAATAAAAACAACACAGTTATTTATGGATGTTAGTACTTCGTTTGTTAATATGCAAACTATCAATAAATAAAAAACTAATAAATTGAGCATAACAAAACTGGTTTCAGCCTCATATTTTTTATTATATTTTTCCATGCTTTTATACTGCATAACACTCATTTGCAATTAAATTAAACCGTTTAACCGATCAATCAAATTTTAAAGCTTTATAGAACACAAATCTTGCAGTAACAGATGCAATGCAAATTGACTGACTAATGCATTTCTCTGATGCCGTTGTTGTTGGTTGTACAAGTTCTGCTGGTTGCGAATACGAAACAATAATTATAAGCAGACGACAGTTTGCACAAAGCGCCTTCTTAAAAAGCTACGTCATACAAATTTACATATACGGCCTGTATATAGGTGTGTTTAACTTGCGGTTTATGAGTTATCAGTTTCTTTGTTTCCTATTTCAGTTTTTTTTGGAATGCTACATATGTCAATGTACGCATACAACAAAGACTGTATCGTTTACAGTCGTCGAATTACACGACATTTGATATCGTAATCAACAGAAAAACATATGTATGTACATATGTTGGGCGCAGTGTAATTCATACTGTTTGAGTATTTGGTTTGATTAGAACATTTTCAAATAGGCACATGCAAAGTTAGAATTATTTTTTATGTACACTTGTATGCACGATTGCGTTTGGCGTTTATCTGCTCAGAGAATGCAACCATGAGCTCATATGGTTATTTTTAATTGCTTTTCAAAATAAACTTTTAAGCGGAAAATTATTTCTACGAATACAATGCTTGTTTAAAGAATATCACAGATATAATTGTTCATTATTTCCAATAAATTGCGAAATACTAATGCGTAATAAGTAATAGATGCGTCTGGTTAATAACTATGTACATGTGGAGGCAACTGGGCGTATGAGTAACATGAAGGATTATGCAAATGCATTCTGGAAATCTAATGTAATAATAATAATTCTACAACACCTCCAGAATATTGTCATAAATTTTTAAGTTGTTCCAAATGATAGTTTGAAGATACAGCCTTGAAAACTTGTGCGCTCGAGGCTAGCTAGGCGAAGTGTGACGTCTTCAAAAGCGTTTTCCTCGAAACTGTGATTTTGAAGTCGGCTGGCAAGATTTCTCAAGAACTACTCAACCGATCTTCATGGAATTTTACACAGGTCTTTGAAATACAATTCTTAAAGATTTGGACGAAAGATTTTTTTTCGATGACAACTATTTGAAAAAAATAAATCCAGAAGTTCAATTTTCAGTTTTTTTCCTTTGTCCAAATTCTAAGTTAAGGGTTTAACTAAAACACGTATTTTTGCACTTTATATAATCCAGTAAGGAGTTATTCTGCCAACGCGGACGCATATTTTTTCCGAGGGGTCATCGGAAATGGCGTGGCAATGGCCGAGTTTAAAATATATATTTTTTTTTTAATAGAATTTTTTTGTTAATAGTGTATGTTTGTAACAATACAAATTCTAATAAAACATTTAATTTTTTATATGAGAAAAAAGTTGTTGAAAATAGTTGTTTTTTACCCGAGAAAATCCACCTAACACCTTAACTTCGTCCATGTCGAAGAATTGAAATGAACACCCATCTCCTCAAAATGGTTTCCTGGGTAGCGGACTACTATACAATATAGCTACCACACAAACTGACCGATAATAATCAAGTTCTTGTAAAGTAACCCCGAGAAAATCCATGTAATCCCTTAACTTCGTCAATGTCGATCAATAGAAATGAACATCCATTTCCTCAAAATGGTTTCCTGGATATCGGACTAGTAAACAATATAGCTACCACACAAACTGGCCGATAATAATCAAGTTCTTGTAAAGTAACCCCGAGAAAATCCATGTAATCCCTTAACTTCGTCAATGTCGAAGAATTGAAATGAACACCCATCTCTTCAAAATTTTTTCCTGGGTAACGGACTACTATACAATATAGCTACTATACAAACTGACCGATAATAATCAAGTTCTTGTAAAGAAAACTATTTTAATTGACAAGATATCTTAACGAATCTTGTCTAAGATAATGTTACAATCTCGGAACAAATTTTTCAGATTGGATCACTATAGCATGTATCAGCCAAAAAAAAATCGGGTTCGCCGAAAATATTTTACGGTTCACTTTACCTAAGAGTTTATAGATCGTAAACGGGTTTGAGCCAGCGATTTTTAAGGCAAAGTTTTTTAGGCATTATAAATTTGGAACATATGTCGGATTCGGTCAGATCGGACAACTACATCACATATCTCGCATATAACAGACTATTAAGTTTTCTAAACCTTGCCTTAAAAATTTCTGGCTCGAAAACGACTTTAGACCCGTAGTCGCTTAGGAAAGTTGTACGGAATAATCCGTAGAAATTTTCTGTAAACGCGATTTATTGAAAAAAAAAATCAGACTACTCGAATATAATATAATCTTGTTGAGAATGTTATTCCCCAGTTTTACTTGCCGCTTAGAATATGTGGCTCTGAGCCGGATGCTTCTTCTTACAATAAAATAGATAGTTATGGATAAGACTTGAACAATAATCATTAAAAACAGTATTTTAAGTTGCTTCTCATATACTTTTTGTTAGTTGCGAAAAATATCAGGCAAATTTTAATCTCGTTTGTTTGATTCTTCAATAGGCTTTTAAAACGAAAAAAATGCCATAAATTAAGCATTTGAAAAGCATTTTGCAAGCGTTCAAACGATTGCATGGAAATATACTGAAAGAATAAAAGTATGAATAAATTAAAATAAATTAAACTAATTAGCATATCGTCACTTAAAATGCAAAACAACGTATTATCAAAAAAAAAAAAAAAAAATCGAAATTGAGTTTTTTATTGCTTACGATTCGCTCGCATAAACTTTTAAGCTACCACTGTCAATTATAACCAGTTTATAACCACTCTATAACCAAAATACATTTGTTTCAATATGAGTGTTTTCTATTCTATCGTTTTTCCTTCACTTATGAACTTATGAAAAGTGAAGTTACGTTATTTTGCATTTTAGCTGACGATATACAGCTGTTCAAGCTAATAGCGCCCGGGTACAAAAGTAAAACTGGCATACATTTTAGTAGATTGTGTTTGTTTTTAATTAGTTTGCGGTCTCCACGTTACATGTTGAGAAAGTATAGCCATTTTTTGCGTTTTTTCCTTATTTAATATTAAAAATTAAAATTCGCAATCTTCGCAGAAAGAAGTGGGACAACCTATTTGTTATTTTCTAATTCAGAGGTAGAAGAGATTAATAGTTATTAAATATTTACATTCAAATGCTTAGTTGGAGGAGTGCTGACCTTTACCTTTAGAAATTATAAGCATTTAATATTAGAGAGAAATTTGGTTTATTTGAATACAAAACTAATTTGGAATCAATTTGTTCAAACCATATTTGTTGCAATATATAGAATATATGTATTTATTTTTGCATAAATATTTAAATGCTGTGCTTGCAGACAAAATAAAGCAATAGCTGTCACGTTTCAAGAAAGCGTCTAACAAACAACCGCCGACTTCGACAACATTAGAATCTGCTGGCTAGTTCAATGACCTAACGAAATATATTCAAAGAGAGAGAATACAAAAAAGTTTAGCTGAGAGCTTTTACAGTATTTTTGGTCTGTGAGACCAAAGAGTGTTCAACATTTTTAAGCAATATTATATCACATTTAACCTTAATAATATAATAATGATGGATAATTCTAAATTTATAGACGCCGATATCTCTAACATAGTCTATATGTAGTTAACAACGTACACTGTAAGCTATAGGCTTATGTGATAAGCGCCCTTCCTTCCGCCCTATGTTCATAATCAAGTATATATGTATAAAGGGTGATTCATTTGGAGGTTCCCTACTTTTTTTTATAGAAAAAATCCAGAAACTTTATTCGATATAACATTCTTTGGCATTTATTTTTATTTTGGTAAATTCATTGATTGATTGCTTTTGCTTGTTTACATACATACCCATCGGATCTCATCGCTGCACAAAATTTGGCGCGAAAACGTCGGTTCTGCTTGGAACTTTTCAAGAGCCCAAAGAGCGAAGCGACGTCGATTGGAAAGGTCGAGCGGCTTCAGTTCTTGCACAAGCTGTATTTTGTGCGCTTTCAATTAATGAACTCGACGTGGAACCAAGTTGTTCCATCCGTCAGTCCGAGTTGCTGCGAACGGCTCCGAATCGACTCTCCACTGTCTTAGTGCCAACTGCCAAACAATACTGAACAAAAATAACATGACAGCTTAACACGACTCACGCGTGATCTGTCAATAAAGGAGTATTGAAAAAAGTACCTCTACTTGGATCATCCGTTATTTGTAGGTCATATAGGAAGAATTTCGCGTAAATAATTAAATTGAATTTAAAAATGGTTTTTCTTAAGGTCTGCCAAATTTTCGCTCAAATTTCTGAGAAATTGTCAATCAAATACTTATGTTTATGTACTATATATGCACATACGAGTATATGAGAGGCATAGGTATATGATGTATTGCAGCTTTTCAAATGAAAAATCGCTCAATAAGCAATAGTCATTCACATTGCAATCAAGTTGCAACAAATTGACGTTTCATTGTGAAAACAGTGCAAATTTGTTAATAATTTTGTGAATTGGTTTTTCACATTATTCACTATTTCACAACTTACAACGAAACACAACTATGCGTCACATAGATACGTATGTATGTACATACATATATATGTTTATAGTTCCGCTTGCATGGAGTCTCCTACATAAGTAAAATGCATTCATCTGATAGTTTTCCACGAATTTATGCACAAATTAAATATAACAACAATTAAGTCATGTACTGCATTCATTCACTGCCAATGCCATGACATATGTGCATATGCTCACCGCTAAGTGCCAAAGCATTAACCTTCAACGCGAGCTAATAAACGGGGCGCCGCCAGCAGTGTTACCACGCGAGAAAAAAATTAATTAATAAATGCTTAAGACAGATCTAATGCAGTTATGCTACTTATATACACTTAGAAGAGAAGCAGCAAGAATTAGTTATGTATCTACATATACATATGTGGTATATGTATATGAGAAATAATGGAGAAAATGAACACCGAAGCGGTACTTAAATAATTTGAACTTAAAAGGTTTATGGTAATTCCAAAAGAATCCTTTTGACACCGAATTCACAACTCAGAAATATACTGGGAAACCAAAGATGTTTCTCACATTAACAGAGTTAAAATTTAACGCCCTCAAAAAGGTGGTACTTAAATTAATTCGAAAAACCTGAAAACAAATCATTCGAAAGCCGGTATGACTGTTCGTATAAATATTAACCGATTAAAACTAATCGAATAGTCGCTATATTGCGATTTCGTTCTATTCGAATAGTTGCTCTGCTGTGAGTGTTTGAATATATGAAAATTGTTTGAAATTCAAACATTCTTTGATTTGGCTTATTTTGAATTTATAAAATCCCAATAGTACTGCAAAGTTTCTATAGACTTTTATAAGTATTTCGAAAATATTGTTTTTGTTTTTATTTTTTTTTGAACTAATCGTTTTACAAATTTTCAATATTGAATATTTAACTTTTTAGAAAAAAAAAAAAAAAATAATGAATGCTTACGAAAATATGCGAATAGTTGACAACGAATGGTTAAACAGAAATTCGAAAATGAGCAGTTAATCAAATAGCCGAAGACTTACGACTATTCGGATACTAGGAATCGAATATTATTAATCGCATGATACACCAGCCGGTTAATTCGGTTAGCCTATTAGTCCAATATCAAACGCTTTACTTTTTTTAGCTTCAATGCATCATTTTATTTAACCTTTAACTGGCGACATGGTTTTTGTGTAACTTAACTGGTGGCGAGCGGTCTAAGAGGCCGCTGCTTTACATGGTCTATAGCATCGAAACTATATACGATAGCTTGCTGCAGTCTTTCAAACCATTAAATGAATATATAAAATGATAAAACTACTTAATAAGCTCTAAATGTGATTTTTAATTATTAACTTTCTAATACAATCTATGTAGGTACTAAAATCAGGGGGTGCAATAATGTTTCACTGACTCCGCTCGGCCTGTGAGAGCGCTTGTCACCAGTTAAAGGTTAAGAAGACCCATTCACTCATCTATTTTACTCGTAGCTCGTAGTTTTCTTGATCTCACTAATATATAGCATAAATAAATATTTCAAAGCTTGAAAGAGATAATAATTATTGCAATAATATTTAAGATTCTGAACCAAACTAATTTGAATATATAAGTATTTCGATTTTTTTTTTGTATAAAATGAATTTATGATTCTCAATAAATATTAGATATTAAAAATCTTAAAGCGGAAGCTTCTAATTTCATAAATACAACAATGTTGGAGGAAAATGTATAGCCATTATTTCCCAAAAGTTGCTAAAGTACAAGTTTTTATAAGGTATAAAAGAAATTTAGAAATTTTGACTTACCGGTATATCCCATTAAAATAAAATCAATATGTTTATGGTAGCAATTTCATACCTGGAAAATGAAGAAAAATTATAGGTTAAATAAAGAAAAATAAAAAGATAAATAAAAAATTTCATTACGAGTTCATCTATTATATAAAAGTTAAATTGAGTTCATATCTAAGGGAAGTAGAGTCTGGCAAAGCGGTGTCAAGCAAAGGAACCATACTTTGATTCTAAGTAAAAAACAGCCTTTTTTCACCAATTTCTTTTTCATATAAAATTTAATTATAATTGTTTATTGTTATAAACATACACTATTTATAAAGAAATTCTGAAATTTTTGGAAAAAAGTATTTTAAACTCGGCCACAGCGACGCCATTTCCTGAGACCCTTCGAAAAAAAGATGCGCCGGTGTTTTCACGATAATTACAATTACAGGATAAACTAAAGAGAAAAAATACGTGTTTTAGTTTAAACCTTAACTTAAAATTTTAACGAAGGAAAAAAAATAACTGAAAATTGGATTTTTGGCAGACTTTTTTACAAAAAAATTTAAATTTTGTGCGCATTTTGTGACATTTTTTTTTTTTAAATAATTGTAATCGAATAAAAAATCCTTCGCCCAAGTCTTTAAGAATTGTATCTCAAAGACCTGTGTAAAATTTCATGAAGATCGGTTATGTAGTTCTCGAGAAATCTTGCTAACCGAATTCGAAAAACAGTTTCGATAAAAACACGTTTAAAGACGGCGTCTTAGCCTAGTTAGCCTCTAACGCACAAGTTCTCAAGACTGTATTTCCGAAAATGTTACTCGGATCAACTTGAAAATTTAGGACAATATTCTAGAGGTCTTGTAAATTTAATAAGATTTTAATTAATAAAAATATTAGATTTTTTTGAACCCGTAATTCCATTCTCCATTTTTTAAAATTACTCCTATAACATCATGTCCTAACATCATTGTTGGAAAAATTGACTGTTTGTAACGCATTTATTCAGTGAGTTGTCGCACTTTTAGCGATTTTCTATATAACCGTTATATGACGAGTGGGCGTGATTATTATCTGATTTTACCCATTTGTAGAGGTAATAAAATAACTTCTTCTCAGCAAGTTTTGGTTGATATAGATTTAGCGGTTTGGAAGATATTTATGTACATTAAACCATTTAAGAGTCCGGGTCACGCCGACTTTTAAACAATTTTAGCAATTACTGTTTTGTATCTTAATTTTGTGCTTAGTTATGGTACTTTTTATCTTTTCGTTTTGTGGCGTGGTAGTTGTTCGATTACACCAATCTGCTATACCAACCAGTCTTGGGTGGCAAGGAATATATCTGTATGTACCAAGTTTCCACACAATATTATAATTTTTACTCCATTTATCACTTGCACGGACAGATGGACGGATAGACAGTTACTCGGAATTCAACTCGTCTCGTCTTCCTGATCATTTGTACAGTATATGCATCTACTTATACATACTATATAATACATTTTTAGAACTGCAATATAATTAATTTGATCAAAACAGGAGGATACAATAATCATCTTAATCATAACACCATCTCCCTTATGAAAATGCACATTTTTCCTACAGGGTATTTGCACATGAAAACTTGCATTAAATGTCATTGGCAAAAATGATGCAACTTTTTGCCGGCTATAATTGTGTTTATTCACGTGCTGGTTTGTTGTGAATACAAAAATATGTACATAAATTCATATGTTCAAGCTAATTTATATGTGTTATATGCACATAAGAAGTAAGAAGCAGCAAACCACAAAACATATACATATGTATGTATATTTTGAGAACCACTTATTTTTAACTAATATATGCACAAATGCGTGTGTGTACTGGCTATGGAAGTGCCTCAATGGCGAAAATTTTCGAATTTCAAGTGAATTGGCTGAAATTAGTTTGAGCTAAATCTTAGCGCGTCACAAGTGGTTACATACATACACAAATACCTACATGCATCCGTAGGAATTTATAAATATTACAGCTGACATACTTCTGGGTGTGTTCATTTATATATTTTTGAAATTCTATGGAACTCAGTTTGGATTTTTTCAATTTAAATATTTTGCTTCAGGCATTGTCAAGTTCATCACTGGCACTGAGTCATTGTTGAATTTGGGGGTGAGTAGTATAAAGAAATTGGATCACCATAGTTTTGGCTTTTGCACGAAACGTCACGAAATTTTCTTGGAATTACCCTAAAAAAGTTCCCTGAAAATTTTAGCCCTTAATACTATATTAAGAACTGGACCTAGGTATGTAAAAAAATTTCTATTGAAAATACACTACAATCGTGATTTTTTATATTTAAATTCCTACATCTCAGAGGTATTTTATGGCATCGCTTTGACTTTAGACGTATATTTCTCAGCATTGTTCACTCTACAAAAGTGCCCAGTGCAAGAAAGTCGTAACACACACCGGCGAGGTAGTACGTGGCTCTAAACGTCACTTTTACTCGAAGTTCGCATATTTTTGTACATATCTCATAAATGACAAGAACTATAGAAAAAATGTACGTGACAAACTTGTAAGAAATTTTATTTGCTACAAAAAAGATCCGAGGTCAAAACCGCTATCATTAATACTTCTCGAGATATTCGGCTTTTTAAGTATGGCTGTATGGAGATTTCAGAGATTTTTTATTACATACCATTTATGAAAATTCTTAGACAAACTCAATGACAGCAGTAGTCGAACCATTGAAAAAGATTGTTGTTTAATTTGTTGTCATTTTATGGCTACACTTTTCGAAGCAAATTGGAAATAGTCACAATTATGCTTGTCAATCAACTTTGTTTGAAATATCACCAGAATTGAAATTGACAGCTACCAGTTCGCAACAAAAATTTCCAACAAATAACACCTCGTTAAAGATCTAAATGTAAAATTGTTAGTTGATTGCATCATACCCATTGTAAACTAGTTCATATGGTAACTAGTTTATTTCAAGGGAACTTTGTTGACATATATATAATATATAATTTTACTTTATGTAGTTGGTACCTACTTATCGTCACGTTACTACCGTAGTGCTCTTAATATCAAATATGATCCGGACTTGTAAATATTGGGTAGTCGAAAAAGTCTTTTCGTATTCTTATAAAATTTTAACTTTTCTTTTATATTTATAACAATAAATAACCACTTTGGTCGATCACTTTTTGCCACTTTTTTAGAGACATTATTCCATCAGTGTAAAACTTACATCAATGTAAATCGAAATATCGAAATTTCCAGAACGGAAGCGACCGAACTATTGTTGTGCTACACGATGATACAGCATCGTCTCCGTAAACTTCAGAAAATTCACTGGTGTGAATTCTTTCTTGTGTGGCATTCTCTCTTTTTTATACAAAAATTTCAAAATATAGCGAATTTATCCATTATTTTCACTTAATTTTGAACAGCTTTCAACTACCCCGAATTTAAGTTTTTTGTATTAAATGAAGCTTAAAATCTCACATTTTCAACACTACGAATATATGGTATGACACAATGTGATTGGTAGCACTGGAGATATACGATTGACTGCAACGACAACTATTGACAAAATACGAAAAGACTTTTTCGACTACCCAATAAAAATTTCACGCAAATATAACAAAAGTTGTAACAATCTAGAATTTGATCTTGAGTCTATAATATAGTTAAATAAACTAAATTGGAGACACTTTTACAACAAATCATTTAGTCGAAGAGTTAATAATGTGAAAAGAAGTGAAATTTTGGGATCACACTGCAATCGAAGAAAATTAGTTTAACTTCCCTGCAGAACAGCTCAGAAACTTATGCAGGAAGTGATTTTTATTCATCAAATATATCTTATTCGTAGTCTTCGTTTTCATTATTTTCATTCCGAAATCATATTGAGAACGTCAGTTTTGTTACCAATAATAATACTTTTCGGGACATATTAAACATTTCCGGTTAGTATTTTTGGAACTGATCCAACCATCATACGGAAAAAGTGAATGCAGTCAAAAATTTGATTTTTAACTGAGAAATTCACCCTATTATAATGACCGTAAATTACAAATTAAAATAGTAATCGTAATGAGGAACATTTAAATATTGAAATAATTATCGATAAAAGACTTAAATGTTTTGATTAGGGACTTTATAAATTAGAACTAGTCCCTCAGTAATTTTCAAAATTTTTTATTAAAAATTAAATTTTAATTTTTTTACAAATTAAAACTATATTATATATATATTATATAACTATGAAGCTCAACTCCTATCCTAGAGTTATCAGGGTTGCAAAAAATGCATTAAAAAAATATTTGAATTAGTATATATATATATATATATATATATACTAATATATATATATACTAATGGAAGGAAATTTGTAGAAAATTTTATTACTTTTGCCAATTCAAAAGTTCAGTCAAGAACTTCGAGTTAAGGAAGTTTGAGTGATGGAAGTTCAACTGTATGTGCTTGAATAGCGTCATTTTGGATATATATATATATATATATTATACAGTTGAGCTTCATAATCACCATAATCTACAAACAGACTTCGAGTTAGAGAGACTTCGAGTTACAGAAATTTTCATTGAATCTAAAATTTTTTTACAAAACTTTAATTATAGATTTCTACATAGTTTTATTTATTTGCGTTGCATAAAGTTTTTTGCTTACATACATAAAACATATATTCTGTAATTTTTCGCTGAAAATATATTTTTTGTTTGTTTGTTTTAGTGATAAGAGATTCTAATCTATTTAGTGCCTTGTAGTGATCGTCAATTAAATTAATATTTGTATTTTAATAGGAATTAAAAATTTGCAAAGGTATGAGTCACATCATTTTTAGGGCGGTTGAACAATTTCTTCTTCAGAATTCTCATCGTTATCCATGATGCTAGAGGTCATATTGGTTTGGTCTGAAATATTCGGCTCTGCAATATCCTGTTATAAATCAGGCTGATCAGATCTCATTATTCACCTCAATATAATCTTTTTCTTTTATTTAGAAGGGATAAATACGCGCTTCTACGTGAGCAAAGTGGGATTTCCCTAAAAGTGCGACTTAGAGAATCACATGTCAATTTAAAAGTTCGATTTCTGAAAGGAAATTTTTAGAAAATTTAATTTGTATTGCCAATTCAAAAGTTCAATTAAGAACTTCGGGTTAAGGAAGTTTGAGTTATGGAAGTTCAACTGTACATATGTGCTTGAATATCTTCATTTTGATTATTTTTGAACTTCCCTGCTTCATTGAAAATAACATTACGTATACGCCGCAACCACCACTCATGTATGAGAGTCATTCCATCCAAATTATACATTTAACATTTTTTTCGTACAGAACATGTTTTTTCGTGTTCGTTGAAAATATTGGATATTTTTTATAATATTTTTATAATTGTGAAATTATGAATTTTCAATATTTCAACAAAAAAGGTACCTTTAAATATTTGCGAGAAAACTATTTCGTATGGTTTATTCTCAGATTTCCATTGAGATAACGTTGATTTTTGGATATTTCTTTATAAAAAAAAGTTAAATTTTTATAAAAAATTATTTAAAAAAAAATTATAAATTTCGAACTATTCATATTAAATTTTTTTTATTGAAAAATGTTCAATAGGCTCTTTAATTACTAATTTAAAAATTTCGGAGTGAGCCGTACAAAATTGTAATTTTGACAACTGTTGTTGAAACTATAGTTATGAAAATCATAAAAACTTACACAAAAATAGAAATCCTAATTGGAAATAAATATTTACATATTTAATTAAATTTCATGCATTTTTTAGCCAACGCCGTAAATCTATACAATGAATTGGTCATACCTTGCAAATAATATAAATTAGCTTTAATAAAATTAGCTATATGTAAATAGACAGTTTTCAAAATTGAATTACACCCATATTCACTCCAAACTATGTGATACTAGTACTAAAGTTTAGCTAAACAAAGTATGAATATTCATTAGATGAAGTCATATCAGCGCAATTTATTCTTATTATATAATACAACCAATATATATTTAAATTATTGCCAAACCATAATAAATGCTTCCAAACTTAATAATATATTTGCTTTTTATTATGTGTTTAAGTCTGGTTGAAGATAAAATTATACTAAATTGTTACTTATTATCAACTATTGAAATTATCGAGTATTACTTTCGCAATCTTCCACAAGTAGAAAACATGCAAATATTAGTTTGGCGTACACTTTTCATGTTAGTAACTGAATTTTATAATATTATATATAGTCATTTCCATACGTACATATGTACATACAGTTGAGTGTAGTTACTCGTATATGTATGTGAGTAAGAAATAACAATAACAATGTACGCAAATTAATGTGCTGGTAGTATCGCATTACTTCAACGATCAATTATTGACTACTAAACTCACATACTTATATACAAATTTGAATATGCAATTGCAGATTTATCTGTTTTAAGTGCCTTGGAAGTTGTTACATGGCACTCTGCGGGCGATGCGTGTTGTTGCCTAGACAACTAATAAAATTTTGTCGCTAACTAGGTGGGCGGCCGGAAAACGAACTTTGTGTTGAAAAGATATTCAATTTTTATAGGTGGTTTCATTTGGGGTGGGTCGATATGCTTACAAGGTATTGAAGTAATAAAAAATTAATTAAAAAATGATGATAATTTTTTAGAAAATATATCTAAATACTGACAGATTATCGATTTTTGAATTTTTTTTTCATGTTTTTGGGCAATTGTAATATCATAATTTATTATTTTGTCGATTCCACTGGTAGACCTTAAATTAAGTGCCTGTGTTAGTGTTAGCTTATAACTACATGAAGCATGAAATTATTTATCGATAGATGCTTCAGGGCCACCCTTGTTCAAAATTTGTTAACTTTGTTGAAAGTTGAGGAAAATAAGTAAATTTTTTGCATCAACTGAGATATTAACGAATCTCAAGATCAGGAAGTTCTTTGTTGAATACAGAACACTTGAAGCCGATATCAGTTTAGGTTACGAGGTAGAGGATATCACTTGGACAGCTAAGAACGCCGATCCGTTGTGGTACCCAAAAATTTATATACTGGCTTATAAAATAATTACAAATCCATGGAGTGCTTTGCGTCTCCCAAACATTTTTTGATGTCAGTTTGGCTATGTCTTCTGGTTTGCCGAACCAGAAACTACCGAGATGGGTCATGGGATGGAGAAGAAAAAGCCTAGAGGATGCCACCTCACCTTCTTCCATACAACTTTGACAGTTAGCGTGCGATAAGATTTTAAGCCTGAATGTCTATTGGACAGTGTCCAGTAAGAACTCCTATGAACGCACGATGAACTTTGCTCTGGGCAAGTAGTTAACATAACAGCGCTCTTATTGAAGCCCCCTTTATTTGATCGCATTTGACAAATCTCAATTTTTGTTGTACACTAATTGTCAGTTACTAATATACATCCATCATATTCCCGAAAATTCTTACAAAATATGTGACGCTAGTTTAATATGAGCGCACTTCAACTTAAAATATGTCGACGAAGACTTGTAGAATTGTTTATTTTATGTAATTTGGTCTCGCTTGCCTTCTTCCTGCTACTCTTCGCGTGAATTACGTGCCTTTATATTAACATACAAATGATAGTAAAGTGCAGAAGCAATAAAAGGCAGTGCTAATTCTCTTTACCTATTCTTTTTTTGACTTTGTGAAGAGATACATACCCTCGTGCTAATTCGAAGCAAGATGCAATCGCCATGCGAGCTTATAGGAGATTACGTATGTATGTATACTATATAAAGGGTGATTTTTTAAGAGCTTGATAACTTTTTTAAAAAAAAAACGCATAAAATTTGCAAAATCTCATCGGTTCTTTATCTGAAACGTTAGATTGGTTCATGACATTTACTTTTTGAAGATAATTTCATTTAAATGTTGACCGCGGCTGCGTCTTAGGTGGTCCATTCGGAAAGTCCAATTTTGGGCAACTTTTTCGAGCATTTCGGCCGGAATAGCCCGAATTTCTTCGGAAATGTTGTCTTCCAAAGCTGGAATAGTTGCTGGCTTATTTCTGTAGACTTTAGACTTGACGTAGCCCCACAAAAAATAGTCTAAAGGCGTTAAATCGCATGATCTTGGTGGCCAACTTACGGGTCCATTTCTTGAGATGAATTGTTGTCCGAAGTTTTCCCTCAAAATGGCCATAGAATCGCGAGCTGTGTGGCATGTAGCGCCATCTTGTTGAAACCACATGTCAACCAAGTTCAGTTCTTCCATTTTTGGCAACAAAAAGTTTGTTAGCATCGAACGATAGCGATCGCCATTCACCGTAACGTTGCGTCCAACAGCATCTTTGAAAAAATACGGTCCAATGATTCCACCAGCGTACAAACCACACCAAACAGTGCATTTTTCGGGATGCATGGGCAGTTCTTGAACGGCTTCTGGTTGCTCTTCACCCCAAATGCGGCAATTTTGCTTATTTACGTAGCCATTCAACCAGAAATGAGCCTCATCGCTCATCGGACACGGACGCGAAACACATTTCGAACCGAACACTGATTTTGGTAATAAAATTCAATGATTTGCAAGCGTTGCTCGTTAGTAAGTCTATTCATGATGAAATGTCAAAGCATACTGAGCATCTTTCTCTTTGACACCATGTCTGACATCCCACGTGATCTGTCAAATACTACTGCATGAAAATCCTAACCTCAAAAAAATCACCCTTTACATACTTATATATGTACAATGTAGGTGTGTAAATTTAGAGCTATCACAACGGATATATATGTAGCTATTGTGTTGTGGGTGAAAGAATTTACGGAAGAAATAACAAATTGAAGTTTTCCTGGCGCTCTAGTTCTTGAGTGGAAATAATTTGAGTGTAAGTAAGAAATTAATGTGGTGTCCATATTCCGAACGGCTGATGGATCACTTGGATAGCATTTTTTGTGTGTAGAATACTCGATTATTGATAAAAAGTAATTTTTTTTTTTCAAATAAAATCTGTTATAAAGATACATAAGTTATCAAAAGTGGGGCCACCAGTAGCTACAGCGTTCAGTATCGAATTTGAATTATATAATTTTTATTTTACATAAAAATATACAACAAAAAAATATAAACTTCAAACAGATTCAATCAACTATATGCCTACATAAATACTCAAAAGTCGCAGAGCCAAAGTTCAATATTTAATTAAATCATTTATTAAATGACGACTACACACTGTCCAATAAGTGAGTGCGTTCAGCGCATAAAATGGGCTACACACAAGTGTATGTATGTATGTATATACAATCATAACGTGCGAATCCAATAAGATGTGAAAAAATGTCAAAGACCCTGCAGTGGCACAGAGTGTAAAAGAAGCGCACGGGGTCAATTGATATATTCAATTTCGCGCGCAATGAAATAATAAATTATATATGAGTACGTGTATGGCGCAACATGCGTACACACCTACAGTGGTGGTCAAATATTTTGGAATAAAAAATAGGAAATATTTGGTTTGAGAGCATTTAAGTGAGCTGTCTCAGGTTAGTGGAAGTTTAGTGCTCTTTTACTGTTGGGAATATTAACACTTCACGTATTAACTGTAAAAAATACTTAGTATAATGGTTATGGCGTGATCTCACAACAAATCGAAGACAGTTTTTATTAAAACCATTAATAGTTTGAAGATAGGTTATGTTAGGTTAGGTTATACTGGCCGGTTATCACGCCGTACATAGAACTACTGATTCTTAGTAATGCCAGATGGAGGTTTAGTTTAATTTGAGGTGAAGAATTCGTCACACAGAACGTCAAAGTTTTTTGCAAACTTAAAAAGCGACTTGATGTATACGTTTGATACTTCGTCTCTTACTTTGAACTCCAAAGCTCGCAGATACTTGAGTCGAGTTATAGATAGCGCTGGACAAAGGCATAGGAAATGTTTCCCGGAAATGTGTTCTGGAACCCAGTATATATGCAGTCGCTATATCTATTGTTTCTTTGTTTAATTGCTGCCCGTATATATTTATCCTTTTTATGCTATTTCCTGCGTTGTTAGCTACCTCGGCCGCTTCCCCAACTGCAAATACTTCCGCATGGAAAATACTGCAGTGATCCGGAATCTTGAAGGGTTGCCTGAGATCCAGCTCCGAGCCCTCTAGATCCCACTGCATTGCCCATTTTGAATCCATCTGTCTAGATATTTCTCGATAGTTCCACTTTGTTTAGAGATAGTTTAGATAAGTTTTTTCTGCGGGCTATTTTTGTGTTTAGCAACAAATCTTCTCATTTTCAAAATCTTTCACCGCCCAGGGCATTTATCGCATTCCAAGCTAAAATCACCATCCTGGATAATAATCAAGGTGCGCCATCTCTTGGCAGATCGCACGAATATAGAATGTAGTTATAGATCCAATAGTATAATAAAAGAAGATTATAGAAAAAAGTTTTGCAGTCAAAAAAAGGAAGGCTTTTTTCTCTCTTCTTTCGACTATATTGCGGTCAAAGGAGTCTCTAATCTGAAATGTTTCTCATATATCCCAAAATTGTTAAAATAAGTAGACAAATAATGGGAAACTTTATGAAATTTATTGCTGCAAGCCGTTCTAGTCTGCTGACCCCCACTGTCTATTCAAGCACATCAAATTCTAGCCAAATTGACGCAACTTATATACTTGCTGATATACTTATGTATGTATATAACTACCCACATCTTTACATATCGGCATATCACGTCATGTCAAACGAGCAGCTGTGTCGTATCGCGTTCATGCCCATTAGCTACCGGCTACGATTCTCATACGCGTTACCTACGTTGCGCTTATGACGCGCCGCCTATGATGTTGCAATCGTGAGACATTAAATATTTAAATTTTATTTGCATTTGGAGGAAATTTAATGATTCAACAATAGCAAATACATATTATTCGAGTAATCGCCATAAAAATGCCAATAATAATACAATTGCACTAAATATTTGTCGCGTTAAATGGTAATTATTGTATTACAAATATAATATACTCAAGTTTGTAGGTATGTATGTAGGGGACTGGATTAAATGGTACTGAGATCTCAAATTAAATAAATAAAATGCGTGTATACATATGTATATCCGAGTTCTCATTAGATAAGTTAAGACGGCACAATTTATATTTTTTGTTGCGTACATTTTTTAAATAAGGATGTAGGTATTTATATATTTTGTTATCGAAACTCAATATTCATGCTTACTAGGTTCAATAAACCGTTATAAGTTAATGCACGCTGCCCAACAGGTGTCGCATTTGGTATTTGGTATCAAATTTAGCTTATCGAGATTACTACTAATACTACGCAAAAAATGTCGATTGGTTTTTATACCCTTAACAGATTTCGTTCAAGTAATGTTAAATCTAGTTATTAATCGAAAGAATAAAAAAAATATTTTTTTTTAAATGGCAGTTTAAAAAAAATTGAATTTTGACCAAAATTTCGGCCTTAAATTATTTATAAAAAATATATATCTATCGGTGAAAAGAAATCTTCGATTCTTAAATTCTCAACGAATTTCATATAGTTGGTTTTTCGATATCTTCAAGAAATTTGGCATGTTTATTCTTGCAAGTTGTTTAGATCGGTTCACTATAGCTTATAGCTGCTATAAAATCAAGTTTTGGCATGGAGAACTTTGATTTATGAGAGTATTAGTGCTTAGGTGCAACTTAAGCTCACGTTTTTTCTTGTTTCTTATTTTGTTTTTGCTAAAATCGGTTTTAATTGACTTGCACCCAAACCTATCAGCTTATCAAGCGCCTATCGATAATCTGAATGTTACTTTAATGCACCTTAATCTCAAATTTATTGCAACACGTTTTATAAATGTCTTGGAAATTCTTAACAATGCAAATAAAATATGTGACTATAAATAATAAGCTATGAATATTTATGTAATTAGGTGGTATAAGGAATTTCTTTCGCTTGGTTCTCATAAATAAGATCGCCTATTCAATATATTGATAAGTATACTTGTACTTTAAAACTATTTAAAGTTTTTCTTTGTAATTTGACATTTAAAAATATGCCATTGTTCTACTTACTATAATGATTTTTGGGTAACAACCTGTTATATTATGAAAAAAACCCAAATCTATCGGGAATAACTTGGTATCTTAGAAAAGTCTTCAAAGCTATCGAGAACACCAATCAGTTTAAATTTTTTCCGATAGAATTATTTATCTGTGGTACTGATATTCAAGCTTCATGTACATAAATATCTCATTTGAAACTCAAATAAAAATTTTTGAAACTCTTTTTTATTCCATTTAGTCTTAAAATATGGAAAAAACAAAATCCTTCGATATTCTGTCCTTTAAGGGACTATACCAGTGTGACGCATGAAAAATTAGGCAATTTTTGTGAATTTTTTTGAGAGAAAGTACTCGATTGAATATTTCGAACTTATTTGAATATAATAAAGTATACATATTTTCAGCTATATTTCAAGTTTTTTTTTTACAAAAATGTTGAAAAATAACGGAGGTGCCAAAAAAAAGTGCCCCAACTGCTGGCACGATTCCGGCCGAATGAGTAGCTCAAACAAAAAAAATTGAAAAGCTTATTAAACTTAAAGATATTTCCTATACAATGAGCTACGATCTTTGAAAAATATCAAAAATTAACAAAATAGCGTCATTTTGAAAAAAAATTGTTTTTTTACGGAAAAAAATTCGTTTTTTTAATGCGAAATTGACAATTTCCAACCAATCAAAAAGATCGTAGTTCATTGTATAGTAAATGTATTCAGAAATACTCAGTTTTAATTTGAATTCGATCGACTACTTTTCCGTTGAATTATGATGTCAGCAATTTTGAAAAATGTCGTTTCGAGAAAAACGCGTTTAAAGTTTAACTTACTATATACTTGTATATGCTTGCACCTCCGCAAGGGCGCTCTTTAGAACGCTGCCATCCAAAAGTATTCAAGATACGACCTTCCCGATTTCACAGGATATTTATGGAAATATAAGCTATCGAAAAAGCAAATAAAAATTTTTTTTTTGAAAGTGTCACACTGGTATAGCCCCTTAAACTAGAATAACCCCTTAAGAGTACACAGGTTTTAAAGAACTAGTTAAATAAAGATTAGAGAATTGCTGGCTAGGAATTTCGTACCATTGAAAATCAATGCTTTAGCAATGGACTCTGTTACTTTCACTGGTAGCGAGGAAAGAACTCTTCAATCCATTTTTTACGTAGATAGACCATTAATTACCGTTTAAGAAGCGAAGTTTATTTTTTTATATGAGATATATTTTTACCCTAAACCGCGTATGTTAAGTTTGCCAAGAAGTTTGCAACAGCCAAAACGACACGTTAGAGACCCTACAAAGTTTATACAGTTGCGTGCAACTAAGTAGTTAGCAAAGATATAAGATAAAGTGATTATTTTATCTGTGTCTTAAATTTTGAAACTTCGCCCTTTCTTCAGGTGAGGCCAAAGTTTTTTGATATGGTTTAAATTTGAATTGCAACAAGGTCAGTCAAAAACAGTCATGGAATTGTAATGAAACCACTGCTTAGTGTGTTGAGTTGTGAGTTTCGAATAATTTTCCTACCACTCCATACATGTTACAGACATGTTGTCGTTGGAAAATTGCAGCATGACGTTATTCATAGTCGGTATGTACTTAAATTGTTGCATTTTTCCATTAATTATGGCTATAGGCCCGATAATTGTACTTCAAATCATTATATTGCTCCCTCCATGCATCAGTTTGGGCACCTTACATAACTTTTCCTATTTGAAAAAATAGTTTATGTTTGTTTTGTCAGTTTCAATTCAGTAGCTTTTTTCTTTCACTTATCAAATTCTTGTTTTGTAGTATCATTTTTATTATTATTTATGCGATTTCAGCTTTGATTTTCTTACGAAAAAATTGTTCAGATCGGATCACTATAGCATATGGCTATGATACAAACTGAACGATCGAAATCAAGCGCTTGCAGGGAAAATTTTGTTATTTGCCGAGATATCTTCAAGAAATTTTGCGTTCATTTCTCCTAAGTCAATAATGCAATGCAGATTAAATTGTTCAGAAGGAACTGCTATATATGTATATACAAACTAACCGATGAAAATCAAGACAAAGATCTTTTTATGACTGCGGTGCAAACAAAGGTAACGTTTTTCTTATTTTCATAGAATTTCGCATATAATAATTCATGAACCTTAAACTTTTACCGTTATGGAATTTAGATCCATACATACTTATTATTAATACATATGTATATCGTCACTTAAAATGCAAAATAACGTAACAACATTTTCGAAAATTTACAGTTGCGTGAATGAAACACGAAATAAAATGGTGCAGAGTGAAAAAAAATTAATATTGGTTAAAACTGCTCTATATTTGAGCGCAGAACCTGAAAATGTTGGACATATGTAATATTATGTATGTAATTTGAAGTAGTGTAATATTTAATTAAGTTAACTCGACAAATTTTGTGGAAAAAGGAACTGTCAATCTTCTAAAATTGATCTAAGCTTGCCGCTAATTCCACGAGTATGATGAAAGACATGCGATTGCTTAATGCTTGCGTTTTTGAAGAAGTTCAGTGCATTAGGTCAAATTAATCATAGAAATCTGCGACCTACTTTCGTGAGTTTTTTTCCATATGATTCATTTTACAATGCAATAAGTATAAATATATTAGCTCCCCAAGTATTGTGTTACTAATATTTGTGGGGATAAAAAGTCTTTCATATCTTCTAATATGGTATACATATGAGCGGCGAGCAGATGGTAGAGTGCGAGGAATGCTGATGGAGTTCATTTGAAATTCCGAGAAACTTGCTCGGAAGCCTACGTGCGGTTTGTTAACTAATTAATTAGTTAAAATAATGTTTGTATTATGTGAAAAATAGTAAAGTTTTGCATGAGTTTCATGCAATTTTTAAAGTAATAGTTTCAAATAACATTTTGGAAGTTGCTGGACGTATCGAAGACCGGCAGATACACTACATATCTTACTATAAAAATATATATTATATATTATATATTGTATATCACATATTAATATAATTAACTAATTTAAATCATCTTTTTTAACCGTTCGTTTGTCATAGAACCGGCAAAATTCCGGGTTTGGTCAAATAACGTGAAAAACTGTTTATAATAACGGTCGATACTCGTCAGATAATCTTCACGTATATAAGTTAAGAAAAGGTTTATCAGTAAGTGTTTAAAGTAAAGTTTTACTAGTAAATCCCTTTATTTATCCGCCCTCCAATCGACTCTCAGCTCGAAAAAATCTTCAGGTTTGCACTTAGAGAGAGCAAAGTACACAATATCGCCGCCTTTTACCAAAAGACATGACTTTAGATAAAATGAAGGTGTAGAATGCGAAAAAAACATTGTGCTACGAAACATAAAAAAAGTTCTAGGTATATAGTATATATACCTATAAAATTAAAATAATATAAAAATAAATACCTAGAAACTGCGTTTCCCAAATGCATAGGTCATAGACCATAAAGTCTTATTTATGAAGAAATTATTAAAATAGAAGTTTTCTTTATGAAGATTATGTATATAAAAGTCATCTCGTAGGTAGTTTTGGTATATTAACCTTCACTTATTATCGTAAGAAATTAAATCACACACAGAGTTACTCTGGTTTAATACTCGTAAAGCATGATGTAACGTAGAGCGGAAACGAGGCGATGGTCGACAATTTCTGTATCTATGACTATTAACACATTTTCTTCGTTATTAATCGGTCATTAAGTCTATATGTCATTTGTTTATTTCTTCAAATTATTGACAAATATTTCTTTTTTCTCTTCTTGCAGATTTTCCTACAAAAACAGACTGCTTGCCTGTAAGATTGGAATAAACGAAGAAAGTGTAGAATTTGCAATTACATTTAACGGTGCTATTTTGGAAATCGTTTTATAAACAATCCAGCAACAAACAGAATTTTTACAAAATGCCCAAAAAAGCAAACAGTTTGAAAAAATGGCGCCAAAGTAATCGTAAAGTTATTATTGGGCTTTGTGGATTCTGTTTGGGCATTTTCGGCGTGTTATGTGGCATGTTTTGGGAACAAATCTTCAACAGCATAATGGAAAAGGTAAGTAATACATTATTACTGAGGTATATACTATGTACATATGTCCATACCATATCGACCACTTTTGAACCCGACCCCTTTAGATTTTGCTGAAACTTATCCATCCTTTTCTACCCTTTGAAAAACATTCTTGAGAATTTTTTCAACATTTTTTCTCCAACTTCAAAAAAGTTATGAATTGTGCTATTTTTTGCTAAAAAATGGCTTTTTTATTTTCAAATAGCCATAACTTTTGTAGAAATTGACTTTTGGGGACCTTTTTTTTAAATTTTTGTTTTTGAATGAACTTTTCGAAAAAATACACGAAAAAAATTTAACACGACCAGTTATATAAAATAATCGGTTTTTTTGTTTTTTTTTTTTTTAAAGTTCATTCAAAAACAAAAATTTTAAAAAAAAAAGGTCCCCAAAAGTCAATTTCTACAAAAGTTATGGCTACTTGAAAATAAAAAAGCCATTTTTTAGCAAAAAATAGCACAGTTTTTGAAGTTGAACAAAAAATTAAAAAAAAAATCTCAAAAATGTTTTTCAAAGGATGGATAAGTTTCAGCAAAATCTAAAGGGGTCGGGTTCAAAAGTGGTCGATTTGGTATGGAATACGCCATATATATCAACTATAGTGGATATATTTGAAAAAAAAAAATAAATTACTTATAACTTGCTAACAAGCTATTTCCTCCTAATTTAGTTGATTAAAAATCGTTCGTGTTGCTATTTTTTTGTTTGAGTAGTTAATATTGCCGTTTAATCTTTGATTGACCTTTTATTCAAACCAATTGATATTATTAACCCGCATAAAACATACTAAAAGTCGCACGAGACTTTGAGACACGTGTGCACGTTTATATTGTTACATCAGGGAAATCAGCGAGCTCAATACTTTTCTGAGCATTGAATAAAAATGCCGTGTTCCGAGATTTAAAATTTTTTAAAGAAAAGTTCATTGTACGAAAGTTCACAACAGCGAAGTTTGACTGTATTGGTAGTTTAAGCTATGATTGACCTTTCAATCGAACCAATTGATATTATTAACCCATATAAAGCATGCAAAGAGCCGCACGAGACTTTGAGACACGTGTGCACGAAAGCTTGTTGTGAAAGCAATTACTCTTACAACATTTGTGCCATTGAGTTTATTTGTAGCTAATTCTTGTTTTAATTATGTCATCGAAATGTTACATATGAATGTTTGTATGAATATAGTAAATATAAATAAACTGAGCACGTGAATATACTTTTGTAAAAGCTGTTCTTGCAAATATAATATATTCTTATTTTTTATAATTTGCCAAGCACTTGACTTAAGATTTTATGCTAAATTCAACAGTTGATTTTATTTTAAATGAGTCAAATATTACTTCAATGAGCTTAAGATACGAGGGCTGCTATGTATATTTCTGGCCTAATAATGAAAATAGGCATATTTATCAACGAAATTTTTTTTTTTTCGTTGGATTTGGCTCGTCTTGGAAGACCCACACGGTCGATTGCTGTTTTGTTTCGGGCTCATACGCATAGATCCATGATTCGTCACCTGTGACGATCTTATAAACGTCTTTTGAAGCACCGCGATCGTATTTTTTCAGCATTTCTTTACACAAATCCGCACGAGCCTTTTTTTGAGCGATTGCCAAATTGTGCGGGATCCAACGAGAACAAACCTTTTTTACGGCCAGGTGTTTTTGCAATATCGAATGTATGCTGGTGGGAGAAATGCATAGGCATGCCTCTATCTGAAGGTATGTTACATGACAGTCTTGCATTATCAGTTCACGTACGGCATCGATGTTTTCTGGCACAACGGCTGTTTTTGGACGACCTTCACGGAATTCGTCTTTGAGCGAGCGTCGGCCACGATTGAATTCGTTGTACCAGTTTTTCACAGTGCTTCATAGCCATACAAAGATTTTAGTTCATCGATGCACTCTTGTCGTGATTATCCACGTCGAAAGTTGTGAAAAATGATCGCACGAAAATATTCACGAGTTAATTCCATTTTTTGGCCGAGATGAATTTCTAATTCCCTGTAAATAAAACAATCCACGAATAAATGACAAAACGTTCTGAGTGATGTTATGCTAAAAAATGTCAAACTTTCCAATGAAAATGTCAGATTGCACCTGGCAACACTTAGTGTTGCCTAGTCCAGAAATATATATAGCAACCTACGTATTTAACCTACTCGCTTTCGGTGGTTACAAATTGTGTGGAATATGACTGTTGGCTCGTGAGTTTCGTTGCTACATTTTAAGAATCGGTATTCCAAATTTTTTCGAAAGAATTTTTAACTAAAGTCCTACATAAATCTGGGAGTTTTTCGTTAATACAAAAGATAATTTTCCTTTCTATAATGGATTTCCTATCGCGAAAAACCGGTTTCGGCAAAATTTTGTCATAGGCCACACTACTTGTCCCCTGACATGCCCCTGTTCAGAACTTCCCGAAGTAATCTGCCATTTTCAACTAAATCTTCTGAAAGCAAAGCGAGGTAGGGGATTATAAGCTGAGAAATCTACTCTATCTTCTACACCGGAATTGTCATGACTGAATAGTTGGTAGAAGAAACGAGTCTGTTCTATGCAAATGCAGTCAATTATGGTCTTTGCGTTCCATATAAACTATAGGATTTCACGTTTAAGATGCTCAAGTATGCCATTATTTATATAATTTAATTTAACCTGCAGTATTCTTTAGTAGTGAATTTATCCCTACTTGCTGAAAAGTCCGCAGAATTAATTAAAGACCGCAGAAAATTCGACCCTTCTTTCAATTGGTCATGATGAATTATCCCGGTCTAACTTAATTTGTTTCGATTTCGTCGACTGACCTGAATATCAAGTTCTAAACTCAGTAAATGGAAACTTAGTTGATTGGTTTGGTTGGTTGGTTGGTTGGTTTTATTACAATTATTATAAAAAATCTTGCATCAAATACAGGAGCTGTTCTACCTCTAATACTTTTTAAGATTAGTGGAACCGTCATTATGGGGGTATTCTAGTCTAGAAGCATGAATTTCAGGTATTTCTTAAAGTGTCGTAAAAAAAGGCAATTATAATTTTTACTATCCATTTTTTTATCAGTTATTTGTTAATTTTAGGAGAGTAGAGAAAAAAATTAAGAAATAAAAAAATTTCAAAAATTATGAGCCGACGAAGTGGGGGTCTCTAAAAGTTTCCACGTGACCATACCCATGATTTCAACCCTCATAGTTATCTGAAACCAAAAAGAAAAAAAGATTATTAACCTAGAATAATGTCCCAATGGCCGGAACTACGGTAAAGTGAGAAAAAAAATTTCACAAAATGGCGACTGCCTAAAAAAAAAGGTTTTTTGGAACACCTTTTTCTGACTATTTCGATTTTTTTGAAAATAATAAAAATAAAAATTTGGGGACGGAACTAGTTCCAACCACAGACAAGCCTATAAAGAAGACTCTATAAAAATTTCACGTAAATCGGTCCAGTAGAACCTGAGAAATCGTGAGTATCGTTACGAAAAAGTCAGTTTTGAGAAAAACGCGTTTAAAGTTTCGCGTTCCGGCCGAATCAGTTTAGATGCGGGGTCAGAAAAATGCCTATATCTCCGAAAATAATTTGAATTTTGAAAAATCCTCTTGTACACATATTCTTGAAAATATAAAAAAAAAAATCGATTTTTTTAAATTTCTAGACTGGAATACCCCCTTATATGACATATACATTTTTGTGTGTATTAATAACTTCATTAATTTTTCATCTATCCAATTTATAGGAACTGACCCTACGACCCGACTCACAGGTCTACGACAAATGGAAAACTCCACCAATGGCTTTAAGTTTAGACGTTTACTTTTTCAATTGGACAAATCCAGAAGATTTCAAAAATCTCACCACGAAACCGAATTTAGTGCAGTTGGGTCCATATCGATTCACAGAGAAACAAGATAAAGTCGATATAAAATGGAATCCGGAAAACGCCTCAGTGACATATAGGAGAAAGAGTGATTTCTATTTTGATGAGGAAGGTAGCAATGGAAGCTTAGATGATACGATAGTCACATTGAATGCTGTGGCATTGGTGAGTGGATATTCAATATTCATAGCCTAAACTTTTATTTGGTTTATATAGTATCTGATATTCATAAAAATATCCACAGTCCGCCGCCGGTAAGGCCAAACGTTGGGGCAATGTGCGCCGCAATTTAGTCGATGTGGGTTTGAAGTTATATGCTCAAGAACTGTCTATAACTCGCACAGTCGATGAAATGCTCTTCACGGGCTATAGTGACGATATGCTGGATATGGCGCGTGCCATGCCACTTTTCGGCAAGGATGTTGAGGTGCCGTTCGATAGATTTGGCTGGTTTTATACGGTGAGTTGGGAATAATAATACACTTTTACCATCATTAAGCTAATATTTCGTCTTATGTGTTGATAACACAGCGTAATGGCAGCGCCGATTTAACTGGTGTTTTCAATGTTTATACTGGCGCTGATGACATTTCGAAAATCGGTCAAATGCACAATTGGAACTTCAAAGAACACACCGGCTTCTTTCAATCAACTTGTGGCTTAATTAATGGCTCAGCTGGTGAATTCCATCCACCATACTTGAAGGAGAATGGTAGCGTTGCGCTTTTCACGCCCGATATGTGTCGTACAGTGCCATTGGATTATACAGAAACCACAGAGATTGAAGGCATTCGTGGTTTCAAGTACAGTGGTGGCGCGCGTTCCATTGATAACGGTATAGACGTGCGCTTATATCCTACGTGAGACAAGTTATATGCAAATATCTATTTTGCAGGCACTCTCTATCCCGAGAATAATTGTTTCTGTGGTGGTGAATGTGTTCCTTCGGGCGTTATGAATATTTCTTCGTGTCGTTTTGGTTCGCCCGTATTCATGTCATATCCACATTTCTACAATGCTGATCCGTATTATGTGGAACAAGTCGATGGCATGGCGCCGGAGCAGGATAAGCATGAATTCTATATGGTCTTGGAACCACGCACAGGTGTTGCTTTGGAGGTAGCCGCGCGTTTTCAAGTCAATATGCTTGTTGAGCCGATTAATGGCATAACGTGAGTATATTTTATGTAAAAAATAACTAATATATGCTTTTAAAGTTTGGAGTTCCTCAAAACATAATAATATGAATGTAACTGGATGCGAGCCTTCACCAGATACAATTATATATTATAATCTAATAAACCCTTTTACTAGTTATAAGTTCAGAAAAACTAGTAAGTTTAGTATAATTAGTCCTTTTGTCTTAGAAAGATTGGTCCCAACTTTCTGCTTTTAGACGAAAGGTTACATTATGAAAAGGCATTGCTGTAAAAATGAAGCTTGCATGAGCGGAACCCAATTAATCAAACTAGTCTAAGCAATCTATCGCCTCAAAGGTCCCCTGAAGTACAAAATTTTGTGAACAGAAATTGATTTTAGGAGATATACATATGGATCTTACGGAATCAGAACCACAACTTTTAAGATATCTTCCATAAAGCAGAAATAGCATAAGCTAATTCGCTGCGTTTGATGCAACTTCTTAGAGATAAATAGATTTTGTAAGATAGTACTTGTGGGACTAGGATACAACGTATATAAAGCTGAAATCACATGATTGGTCAAATGTACCAATTTTTTGTCATTTATATGTACAGATCGTGTGACAGCCAGAAAATATTTGGCATATGGCAAATTAACAAAATTTTTGTGCAGATAGACCGATAAAATACGGCTCTGTTGTATCAATCATGTGAACTGTTGTACAATTCAAGTAAATACAAAAAATGGACAAATGTACCGATAATTTTATCTGCCACTGCAGGACCAATCACAGTGACCAATCAATTCAAATAAAGCCAAAATTATGTTTTTTTTTTTTTATTTTTATTATCCTAGGAATACTTTACACCTGGCTGGAATTTTATTATTTACTGTTTGGTAACTCTATGATTACTAAACTAATAATAATTCTTTGGCTTCATTGGTTATGTATGTCGTTGGATGTTCCTCCGCTCCTTGTTGGCAATTTTGAGTACCTTGCTCATGAACTGAATTGTCTTGTTGATCATTCCTATCTGTAGTTAAACCTTCCATATAACGGGCATTTTTTTTAATTAAAAAATTATGCAAGGCACAGCAGGCCAGTGTTATTTGGGTCGTTTTATGCTCTTCAGTTGAATTGGTCGATATAGAATTTGAAACCGCTTTGCCATAATGCCAAATGCATTTTCGACAACGCGCCTAGCACGTGACAATCGGTAATTGAATATGCGTTGACCGGCAGTTAAATTTTTACCAGGGTATGGTTTTAAAATGTGCATGCGGAATGCATCATCCGCCACTAACAAGTATGGACAATCACGGTCACGATTTAGCAATGGTTGTGGTAAAGGCAATCTCAGTGTGTTATTGTCCAAAGCTTTCTGAAATGTGGACTTTCCAAAAACGCCGCCGTCCGAAACTCTGCCATTGCACCCGACATCAATATATATAAATCGGTAGTCCGCATCCGCAATGGCCATAAGTACAATACTATTAGTACCTTTATAATTATAAAAGGTATGTACTTCCAGACCGCGGCGGAGCCTTCATCACAATGTGTTTCCTGTCAACTGCGCCTATACAATGGGAAAAATTCCATTTATCACTAAATTTTTTGGCAATGTCAATCCACATCTGTTCGTTGTTTGGAACCTTGCAAATGTGTAATGTGATATCAATTTATATTTTTGATGTGATTATGTATAGCTATCTCTAAATATTCATTTTTCAAAGCTTTGTAAATTGTATCGGAAACCTCCGGCACAAATATGGTATTCGGCGCAATGCGAAAGTCAACAGATAAACTTTTGAAGCTGTCTCCAGAGGCAAGGAAGCGAAGTGTAACCGCCAAACATTGGCTGGTATTGCTTTTCTCATATTGGTGTCACTTTTTTTTATGTTTGGAGAGACTAATTCAAGAATATAATTAAAAGTGGCTTCGTTCATGCGAAGATAATTTTTAAACAAATGTTTTTGATTGTTCACTTCACGAAACTCGCGCAGAGTTTTTGCATACGGCGCGTCAGTACTTCTCCTCTGAAGCCAATTCAGCACCCAAACACTTCGCTTCTTCAATGTTCGTTTTTCTTTTATTCGTTTCTTTTTATTAATTAGGTGTACACAAATACACATAATTGCCACTATTTTCTTTTTTCTTGATGAAGAAATCATTATATTTAAAAATTATAAAATTACGTTCAAATATATGTAATTATGTATTCAAAGCTTATCAACTATCTACTTTATTTAAGATGACAAGCCCAACCATGTGACAGGGTTGTACAAATATCTGTCATATTATTGAAGTGTACAAATCAGTACAGAAAAATTCTGGCTCAAGTACGCCAATCGTGTGAACACTGAAAATTGTATCGGTATACAAAATTTATTTTGTACAAATTTGTACAGAAAAATTTTGTCAAAAATCGGTACATTTGACCAATCGTGTGATCTCAGCTTAAGTTTTAAGATATATGTATATCACATAGTCATATTTCTTTAAAAATCTCTTTTGAAAACTTTCCAGTTTGTACGAGAAAGTTCCACGCGTCTTCTTCCCACTCATCTGGTTCGAGCAGAAGGTGCGCATAACACCCGAACTAGCCGCCGATTTAAAGATGTTACCGCAAATACTCATAGGCGGACAAATATTCGCTTGCGTCTGCTTTGGCATTGGTCTAATATTGCTCTGTTGGTATCCCATCGAAATTCTTTGCACACGTCAGCGTTCTGTCGATCTCAAAACTATGCCAACAGCTGTTGAAAACGGCAAGAAAACAACAAAATTCTCCAGTGTCGAGGAACTCAAAAATCGACCGATACCTAATGTTGTTGTAAACAACAAAACGCTTGATAGTTCACCTCTGTTGGATCGTATGAATGGCAAGCCGGTTACGGTAGTGCCAAAGTCGGAGACAAATGAGAGTGTTGCCACCACAACAACAGCCACAAATTGTAGTGTCATTAGCGACAATGTAAAGGAATAATACCTTGGGTATAAATTCGTAATACAACTCATTTTGGAAGCAACCAAATTATACGTCCTATTGTATGCCTTTTTTATAGAATGTAGTTAAGTGTTTTGTAAATTCGATATAATGTTGTAAGTACAATTTTTGGCCTAGCAGCAGAAACTGTTATTCCGTTTTGTATTTAAAAAATGCCGTTAGAATGTTAAGTACAGTTTTACAACATACTATTTACAAATTATAAATGGAATACTCCAGTTAACTAATTGTAAACTATTGCTAGTGAAGCATTTCCCGTGCGGAAATCTCCTCCAGGTCAAAGAGCGATCACTCTTTACGCACTGCAGAGCTATGCGTCTCCCACTCAGCCTTACGAGAAACGTTCACTATACATATAAATATCTATATCGTAATCTACACCTAAAATAACATGAACAATAAGAATTTAAGTAGATATTACCAATATATCATGGCATAATATAATATGATAATGTCAAATGTTTTTTATAATAATGTCAATGAGCATCGATCGGCATTAGTTGTAGTAATAAATAGCAAGTAGTTAGTTTTTTATACACAAATTACACAACTTAGCAAAAAAACAAGATGTGATAAACCAAATGTCCAGGAAAAAGATGGCCTCAATCAAAACCAGATATTACTTATCATAAGTTTATTAGTATGTATAATACGACAGAGAAAAACGCATTGAAAATTTTGAGCTAAGTAATTTTGTATTTTTATAAATAATAAAATACTATTTTTATATGCATAGTGATACCAAAAGTGTACTACTCAAAATAAAATGTAGTAATAAAATTCAAAAAAAAAAAAAAAAATTCAGAAAAAACATAAAAGCATAAGACATAAAGACACTGTAAGAATAAAATAATTCAACATTCCTAACTTAGTTTCAACTCTCAACCTATTTAAAATAAAACACATGAAATTATAGTTAAGAATTTATGTGGTTTTTCTAACATCAAATCATTATAAATTAGTTTAATCGGGTCCAAAAAATCTCAACAATAAAATCCCATTCTATATCTGTTATGTATTTACGAGTTGATTTTATGAAATTATCTTTTATTCGCGGTATTTTTTAAACCATTTGATAAGTTTTTTGCTCATACATATTATTACAAATTTCTTTGAAATAAAAATTGAAAAAATAAAAGGCATGACGTTTTTAAAACTACGTATGTATATGACACCGCTATATGATCTCATCGAATTTGACTCGGACAAAAAAAAAAAAAAAAAAAAAAAAAAAAAAAAAAAAAACTACATTTCCACATGTTTCAGTACAAATCTTCATTATCGCCTTCAAATTTGGTTTCTGAGCCAATATACTACTGTGAGAGATGAATTTTGTCCATCGCATTTCCTTCAAAGTAATCCTCCCCTCCCGTTGTAATACACTTATGCCAACGAAATTTCCAGTCATCATAGCACTTGGAAAAATCCTCCGTCGTGATGGCCATCAGAGTCTTCTTCGATTCAGCTTTTGTATCCTCAATTGAGTCAAAATGGTGTTCCCGGAGTGGTCATGTGAATTTACTGAATAACCAGAAGTTACACGAAGATAAATCAGGCGAATGCGCTGGTTGCGGCACGATATTAGTTGAAAATGTGGCGAAATGATCACGAATAACCAACGTTCTGTTGCCTTGACCATATATCGTTTAATGTGGCGCGCCATGACGCTGAAGGATGCACGATAACATCGCCAAATTGCTGCTGTAAGAAGCTGACCAGCAGACGATGAACGCCAAGACCTTTACCGAAACCTGCAGTTTAATATACATAAGTATGTTAACGAGTTACTAACCGCTTAAATATCACTAGAAACAAGCGTCTCGAAATTTACTCACCAACCGGAAACTCTTTCAAACCGAATATCACAATCTCATTTGTCTCCAAGACGAACTCTTTAACTTGCTCGATAATTTCCGCTAGAGGACGCTGTCGTGTAACGCCATGATTAATGTAGAAACGCTCGCGCGTATTGCGATGATAACCAACGCGTATATCTAAATAACGCACACCGTGCAACAACTGACCGCGTATATCATCATCCTGTGTCAGCGCATACTTTGTGACGATCGTTTCGCGTAATAGTGGATCGAAATTGGGTCTGTACGAACCAGAGTCGTGCGTGCCAGGTATGAAGAGATCGCGCATACGCATACCGCCCACCTGTGCGCGCATTTCGCGCATCCAACGTGGGTAGGCGCGCAAACAGCTGGTGGCCAATATATCGCCGCTGGCATTCACATAACTCGCCCAAAAGCCATAGCAACCCGTTTCGGCGGTCACGTTGCGCGAGAGCGCGTAATCAAAATATATACCCGTGGTGAATCATTGCGCGGCGGCGCTTGGTTGTAATGCAGCGACTATATCATCGCTGCCATTATTTGAAATCCAATAATGACGCGGCGACGTTGATGCTGTGGGCGGCGCCGCGTAGTAAGTATCCACAAAGCCGCTCCCTTCAAAAGTGTCGCTCGCATTCGAACGCGCAACGTAATTGTGTTTATTTTGACGTTCGAGTAGATAGCGCGTGCTGCGTTCGGTAATGCCATCGTTTGGCACAAAGCCGCTACCTTCTGCGTTATCAAATGCGGCCAGTGGCGTGCCGGTAGTGCGTTCGACACGCTCAAACTTTAGTGGCGCCTGCATGGTAATCAATATGCGATCATCCTTGTGCGCAGGTGCATTGGTCCAAGAGACCTTCAAAAAACGATGGCGCGCACTTATTGTCAGCCAGAGCCGCAATTGTTTTGGTTGCGCGTCGGGACGCGTGGCGCTTAAATCTTGTATATCATCGTAGTTGTAGGGCAGCGCAGAGGCAGTGATTAGACCACACAGCGCATAAACGTAAAGCGTTACGAGCGCTTCACACACTTTTATTGCTGACATTTTTAAAACGTAATTGTTGTAGCACAGGGTGTAGCGCCTCTGTTTATGTTATACAAATATGTATATACATATGTATGGTACTGTTATTTGTGTTTATCACTTTCACTTACCGTTGACGCAAACGCTTGAATTTAATTAATTTCAAACACTTTTCATGTTTTGTCAGTTTGTTTATCTTAAATTAAATTTTCAACTGCAACACTTGACGTCGTGTGTGAAATTTGCTTTATTTTACACGCTCGTTATTCATTTAAGTGAAAACGTGGCCACATGCACTTTGCTCTCGTATAAATCGCTTGAAAAACAAAAAAACTACATTTCCACATGTTTCAGTACAAATATTCATTATCGCCTTCAAATTTGGTTTCTGAGCCAATATACTATTGTGATCACATTGAAAGATGCATTTTGTTCATCTCATTTCCTTCAAAGTAGTCCCCTCCCGTTGTAATACACTTATGCCAACGAAATTTGCAGTCATCATAGCACTTGGAAAAATCCTCCGTCGTGATGGCCATCAGAGTCTTCTTCGATTCAGCTTTTGTATCCTCAATTGAGTCAAAATGGTGTTCTCGGAGTGGTCATGTGAATTTACTGAATAGCCAGAAGTTACACGAAGGTAAATCAGGCGAATGCGGTGGTTGCGGCACGATATTAGTTGAAAATGTGGCGAAATGATCACGAATAACCAATGCAGTATGGGTAATACACCATCGCACTTCTTTCTTCAATAAATTCAGACATAGTAAAAATCGAAGAACTCACTTATAGAGCCACACAAAACGACGCGTATCTCAAATAATAATGAATATTTGATGTGAAATTTAGCACAGATGTTACTTACACTACTACCAACTTACAGTAAAAGAAATTTACCGATTCGAAAAACACGCGAAGCATAAATTAAAAATTCACCTTTCAATTTAATCACAGTGGTAAGAACATGCCAACATTTAATCCAATTTTCTATACACTTGGTAAAAGCCTCGTCAGGGATAGCTAACTAATGATTGGATATACCAATATAGGTTTTTTTTTTAACGATTCAGCTTGCAAAATTTGTATGAACCAGTCCTGATCAAAAATGATTACACGGTATTTCAACCGACACACAGTGGCACCGTCCATACATTTCTTGGAAAAAAATAGAAGGAGTGGTCGTACAACAATGAAACTTTGCAGAAACACTTCTCTGGACTAAATTAAGAAATTTTGAAAAAATCTTGGAAAACCGCCCACTGCCACACACACCTCCCATATAACTGCAATTGCCAAAATTTTTATTTTTGGACTAGGGACTTGAAATTCGGGACACTTCTTAATTGAGTTCTCCTGATGAAAAAAAATTAAACTTAAACGCAAAGTGACGTTATTTATACCTTTACCTTGATAAAAATCCAATATAATATGCAATGTTTTAATTGAATACGTAACAGGCGAAAAATTGTGTTAGTTTTTATTTGTAATATTATGCAAGCCCCATATCTTTAACAATGGGATCTAGTTCTAAGGAAATTTTGTTCGAATGACGCCTTAAGCTACTTATGTAAGGATCCGAAGTTATGAGAAGTCTGTTGAAGACATCAAATCATCAAAGATTAAAATCGATGTTACTAAAAGGGACGGTAATTGGCGGTTTTTTTTTTTTTTTTTTAATTGAAAGTACAGACTCGGAACTTTCATTTTTTTTATAGTAAAAGGGCTAAGAAAGGCAAAGCACATAAAGTTTTTTTCCATCAAAAAATGAAAAGTTGATATTTTTTAGTATAATTTTTGAAAAATTATAAAAATTATCTTACTTTGCCAATTTCAATAAATTTTTTTTTATAAACAAGTACACAAGTTCACTTAAAAATAAAAGAAAAGCCGTAGCTATAAACTTACACACAAAAAAAATTCTTTATTTGGACAATAATTTTAATCTGATTTTATTGAATAACTTTAAGTCGACTTCTGTTAGTTTTTTTAACTATAAAATTTCACTTTTTATAAAAAACCTTGTTGAATTTTTCTTATCCAAATATTTCTTTACAAAAAAAAATCCTTAAAGTTTTGAAATTGGAAAGTGGAAAAATCCTATTTTTTCCGCCGAAATGCCACTGTGCGACGTTGTGATTTCATGAACCAAATAGTTGATATTCGTTCATTTCTTTAGGAAATTTCCTAACAGTCTAAACAGGTCTTAGGTTAAACGCACCAATGTTCTTTTCAAATAAATTAAAAGTATACTGTATATCATTCACAAGGACTATCCAATCGAAACATTGCCAAACAGATAAAGCGCAGCTAAAGAACCCTTGATAGATATTTAAAGGATCCAGAGGAATACGGAAAATACTTTAAAAGAAAACAAGTAAGGAAGGGCTAAGTTCGGGTGACTCCGAACATTTTATACTCTTGCATGATAAAGTGATAATCGGGATTTCATTATCCGTCATTTACATATTTTTTTATTTTGCTGTAAAATTAATTAGATTAGTAGTTCCTGAGATATGGTTTTTGGTCCATAAGTGGGCGACGCCACGCCCATTTTCAATTTAAAAAAAAGCCTGGATGCAGCTTCCTTCTGCCATTTCTTCCGTAAAATTTTGTGTTTCTGACGTTTTTTGTTAGTCGGTTGACGCACTTTTAGTGATTTTCAACATAACCTTTGTATGGGAGGTGGGCGTGGTTATTATCCGATTTCTTCCATTTTTGAACTGTATATGGAAATGCCTGAAGGAAACGACTTTATAGGTTTGGTTGACATAGCTATAGTAGTTTCCGAGATATGTACAAAAAACTTAGTAGGGGCGGGGCCACGCCCACTAATCCAAAAAAATTACGTCCAAATATGCCCCTCCCTAATGCGATCCTTTGTGCCAAATTTCACTTTAATATCTTTATTTATGGTTTAGTTATGACACTTTATAGGTTTTCGGTTTTCGCCATTTTGTGGGCGTGGCAGTGGGCCGATTTTGCCAACTTCGAACTCAACCTTCTTATGGGGCCAAGAAATACGTGTACCAAGTTTCATCATGATATCTCAATTTTACTCAAGTTACGGCTTGCACAGACAGACAGACATCCGGATTTCAACTCTACTCGTCACCAAGATCACTTTGGTATATATAACCCTATATCTGACTCTTTTAGTTTTAGGACTTACAAACAAGTGTTATGTGAACAAAACTATAATACTCTCTCTAGCAACTTTGTTGCGAGAGTATAAAAAACACTATCTGAACAATCAGTACGCAAAATTGTTAGAATTGCTTCAAATTCGACTAAGCTAAGATTAAGGAATAAGCCGGAGTAAAAGCAAGCCTTATAACTGTTCAGTGTACAATCAGAAGTGCAGAACTCATAAAGCGTCTAAAAATCAAGAAAAACCCCCCTCTGAATGAATGCAGATGAGGAATGCACTGCGACCTTTGGTCTATTGTGCCCTCTCCTTACTCACATTGACTAGCTTAGACCCAGCCCATTGATAAAGTCCAGCAGACTTCCAGGCGGTAACGAGGCAATGCGATCCCTATCCGGAGACAGCACTCCAAGGGCTTTTGATCTGCGTCTACAGACTGCTGGGCAGTCAAACAGCAGATGCTCCGGGGTTTCAGGCTCCATGCCGCAGAAACGGCAGCTGGCGTAAGCTGATAGGCTCATGCTATGCAGATGCCTGTTCAGCCTGCAGTGACCAGTGTACTATGCGACCAGTAGTCTGAGTTTGTTCCTTGGGAGGTTTATTATAATTTTGAACCTCTTCAGGTTGTAACCTCCCTCTGAATGAATTACGAAAACAACGACTTCGTTTCGCGGAAGAATACATGACGTGAACTGTTCAATCTGACACTCGACTTAATGATTGACCCTCAGTTGTCTTTACTGATGAAAAAGATGGGGGGTGCCATCATGTTTTATGGCACAACTGACTTGATTTTTATCGATCAGAATATGAGCGGCGATCCCTTCAAAATATTGTTGGAGCCCGTATTTCCAAATTTCTATCATCATTAAAATAAAAAATAATAAACCTTATGACCAGTGGTGTATATAAAAAGCTGTATCTTCGTTGTATGAGGTAGTTAACAAGATCTCGGAGCTAAAAGTAAAAAAAATAGAGCCAAGTGGATTTCTGCTTTAACCACTAAGTTCATTAACTTTCTTGTTGTTGCGTAAACTCGAAGCCTCACAGCGGAAAGACATCCGATGAGCTATACATAATAAGAGTTAATTCACTCAGGTGCTGTCGAGAATGGTGTCTTTATAGACTTATCAAGATCGTTGAAACGTTGCTTTAGGGAATAGATGCAAGGAGAATATCTCCAACTTCTTTGGACCAGTTAGATATTAGGTAATATAACTAGAAAAAGAAAATCGGATTGAACTTAGACGTTGAAAACAAGCCGGTAAATAGGCTTTTATCAATAAGATAATAAAATAAGACACTATTCGAGGATACGAGTATTAAATTCTATCCCGTTTTACACAAACTGACGAGTTATCTTCACGAAAATTGACTTCGATTTTTGTCCAAGGCAAAGGTATCATAGTTGAAGAGTATTTTCCAATCGGCCCACTATATCATATAGCTGCCATACAAATAGAATGGTCGAAATCAATTCCTTGTATGGAAACTTCTTAATAATTATGTGAAGGGTATTCTAGGTGCGGTATAACTGACATTAGTATTTTTTTATTGTTTTAAAGTCAATTTAGAAACTGCAGAAAGCTGAAGGTTATACAATTCTATTAAGAGAGAACTCTCTCAGAATGCAATATTTCTTATTTTTGGTTACAGCTGGTTACCAAAATCACACTATTTGGAACTGTTATAGTAGTTTTTTAAATGTTTAGCAACTACTTCCGTGTAGGTATATAAGGTAAGACCGATATGGGATCTCATATGAAGTGTAATGTAATAAAATATGAATAAGTATAGGTAAAAAAATAATAAAAATAACGAGACACTATTTAATACATCTATGATAAGTGTTTTACACAGTGCGTTAAATGGAAAATTTATAATGAAACAAAAAAATTGTACGAATTGACGAAAAGCTCCATTTTAGTTGTCAATAATTTTATTCATTTATAATATACAAGTATACAACAATGTAAACATTTTTTTTTAATAAAAATTGCCATTGCTTAATAAAACAGAAAAAAACAGTAATATTCTATGAGATCCGTATAGTTTTTTACATTTTTTGTTCCATAAAAAGTTTGTAAAAAATTATAATCATAATTGCTAATATTTCTAACTTCTTCAATACAAAACATTGGTTTAATTTTATTTTACAAAAACTCTCAATAATTTGAAAAATACATTTTTTTCTTTCACTGCCTGAGAAAAGATACAATATTTTCTGTTGGCTTTTTTATTTTTATATTTTAAGAAAAAATTTTGAAATAAAATTTTGAATTTTGAAATACAATTTTTATTTTAAGAAAAAGCAGATCAAACTAAGGCGAATTTGGAATTCTCATTTACATATAGATATTTATATGACTTTACGTTTATTCCATTCCAGAGCGATGTCCATTAGGCTGGTGCCACGTATGAAATCCACCGCTACAATATTCGCATTTGCGCCCAATTCGTCACGATAAAGTTCTGAAATACGCCAATTGACTTGATCGGCCATTTTTCGCAGTCCACCATATTTATTGAATATAACACCCCACGTGTCGGGTGTCAGTTCTGCCATATCAGCAATGGGTCGGCTTGATCGGCGTCTGCAAGGAATGGAGAAAATTAAATTATAATAGATTATGACATGTAATGATCGAAGGACTAAGACTTTACACTTCAGAATGGCTTAAAAAGTGTAAAATTATTGTAAAAATTTTATTCCTTCGATAATTACATGACAAAAATATATCTATGTATCTAAGAAAATAATGTGAAAATTTCCAGTCGATCGGTTTAGCTCTTTCAGATAAAATTTCTTACCGACTCTGAAAACATCGTTTTGAGAAAATCGCGCCTAAACTTTTTTGAGCCGATTAGACTAAGTAAAAAATTCTTATAAATACGCTCACATTTCCCAACTAAGCGCCAGATCAACTTAAGGGGGTATTCTACTCTAGAATTTTGAAAAATTCGATTTTTTTTTCATATATTTAAAGTTTAGACTTTCAAAAATATGACCTTGGAAGGATTTTTCAAAATTCGACTTATTTTTGGAGATACAGCCGATTTTGTGAAGTGGCGTCCGTGTTCACTAGAATTGTCTCCTAAACTTTAAACGAGTTTTTTTCGAAACTACTTTTTTCCACACGGTACCGGCATTATCTCAAGTTCTATACAACCGATTTACTTGAAATTTTGTTTGAACCTTCTTTATATAATCCATTATCGTTCCTACCAGCATCGTGTCAAAATTTTTGTTTTTAATATTTAAAAAAAAATTTAGGAATTTCAAAAAAAGCGTAAAAAATGATTTTTATTTTCAGGCAGTCGCCATATTTCAAAATTTTTTTTTCGTGTTCCCGGGCTATAATAACATCCTTACTGATTAAGAATTTCTATTAATTTTTTTTTTTTTTCAAACTACCAGGAGAGTCAGGATCAATGTCACCAGGATGCGCCATTTTTTTACACCTGTCTCTCCCCCCTCTAATTATTTTAAGTTTTAAAATTTTTTTGTAAATTTTTTTTTCTGTATTCTAAAGATATCAATAAAAAAACCATAAAAAAATGGATATTAAAAATATTTTTGGTTTTTTTTTAATAAAATTCAAAAAACTGCCCAATATTTGATTTCTAGAGTAGAATACCCCCTTAAAATTTTCTGATATATGTAGTAGCAAAACCGACTTTTGAAATACCGAAGTGTTTAATTAGTTTTAATTTATGTTAAGTTAAGTCTTAAATTTCTTTAAGTTTATACAAATATTAAACGATTCACTTACGAAACATCAAAGTTGTTAATTGAACGTAAGTACTTCTCCAGGTTTGGCCATGTTTGCACATTGCCCCAACGTTGCCCCACCGATTGAAATAGTGTATTTGGATATTCAGCCACTACTTGGCCTTTATCATAAGCCAAAATGACGTTCTGCTGCCTTGACCATATATCGTTTAATGTGGCGCGCCATGACGCTGAAGGATGCACGATAACATCGCCAAATTGCTGCTGTAAGAAACTGACCAGCAGACGATGAACGCTAAGATCTTTACCGAAACCTGCAGTTTAATATATATAGGTATGTTAACGAGTTACTAACCCTTAAATATTATATAATATAACTAGAAACAAGCGTTTCGAAATTTACTCACCAACCGGAAACTCTTTCAAACCGAAAATCACAATCTCATTTGTCTCTAAGACGAACTCTTTAACTTGCTGGATAATTTCCGCTAGAGGGCGCTGTCGTGTAACGCCATGATTAATGTAGAAACGCTCGGCCGTATTGCGATGATAACCGACGCGTATATCCAAATAACGCACACCGTGCAACAACTGACCGCGTATATCATCATCCTGTGTCAGCGAATACTTTGTGACGATCGTTTCGCATTTTAGATCGAAATTGGGTCTGTACGCACCGGAGTCGTGTGTGCCTGGTATCAAGAGATCGCGCATACGCATACCACCCACCTGTGCGCGCATTTCGCGCATCCAACGTGGATAAGCGCGCAAACAGCTGGTGGCCAATATATCGCCGCTGGCATTCACATAACTCGCCCAAAAGCCATAGCAGCCCGTTTTGGCGGTCACGTTGCGCGAGAGCGCGTAATCAAAATATACACTCGTGGTGAACCATTGCGCGGCGGCGCTTGGTTGTAATGCAGCGACTATATCATCGCTGCCATTGTTTGAAATCCAAAAATGACGCGGCGACGTTGATGCTGTGGGCGGCGCCGCATTGTCACTATCCACAAAGCCGCTACCTTCAAAAATGTCGCTCGCATTCGAACGCGCAACGTAATTCTGTTTATTTTCACGTTCGAGTAGATAGCGCGTCGGCGAGGAAGTGCTGCGTTCGGTAATGCCATCGTTTGGCACAAAGCCGCTACCTTCTGCGTTATCAAATGCGGCCAGCGGCGTGCCGGTAGTAAGCTCGACGCGTTCAAACTTATGTGGCGCCTGCATGGTAATCAATATTTGATCATCCTTGTGTGCAGGCGCATTGGTCCAAGAGACCTCCAAAAAACGATGGCGCGCACTTATTGTCAGCCAGAGCTGCAATTGTTTTGATTGCGCGTCGGGACGTGTGGTGCTCAAATCTTGTATATCATCATAGTTGTAGGGCAGCGCAGAGGCGGTGATTAGACCACACAGCGCATAAACGTAAAGCGTCACGAGCGCTTCACACACTTTTATTGCTGACATTTTCAAAACGTAACTGCTGTAGCACAGGGTGTAGCGCCTCTGTGTATGTTATACAAATATGTATATATGTATGGTACGGTTATTTGTGTTTATCACTTTCACTTACTGTTGACGCAAGCGCTTGACTTTAATTAATTTCAAATACTTTTCACGCTATAAATCGCTTTCAAACTGGCTGACTTGCGACTGGCGACGGACAACGCGTGCAATTTCAACCGTTCACTCTGAATGTTTGAATCGTTCTAGATTTGTTCACAATATCATTTACGTTTACAACTTAAGACAATAGTTGGAAAAATAGTACATTAGTATTTTGATGGCTTTCTATAGTATTATCACGATTTGCGGAAAGATTAACTATATTTAAGTTGCCAACACAGCCGAGAACGTGTTGTCATTATGAGGGGTGTCATCATGTTTTATGGCGCAACTGACTTGATTTTTATCGATCAGAATATGAACGGCGATCCCTTCAAAATATTGTTGGAGTACGTATTTCCAAATTTCTATCATCATTAAAATAATAAATACTAAACTATATAAAAAGCTGTAGCTTCGTTGTATGAGGTAGTTAACAAGTTCTCGTAGTTAAAAATAAAAAAATAGAGCCCAGTGGGTTTCTGCTTTAACCACAAAGTTCATTAACTTTCTTGTTGTTGCGTGAACTCGAAGCCTCACAGCGGAAAGACATCCGATGAGCTATAGATAATAGAATAGTATTGGGTAGCGGGTTATATGGATAGAGAAAGTAACAAAAAAATGCAAGAGTTAATTCACCCAGGTGCTGTTGGGAATGGTGTCTTCAAATACTTATCTAGATCGTTGAAACGTTGCTTTAGGGATTAGATGCAAGGAGAATATCACCACTTTTGGACCAGTTAGATATTAGGTAATATAACTAGAAAACGAAAATCGGAATGAACTTAGACGTTGAAAACAAGCCGGTAAATAGGCTTTTATCAATAAGATAATAAAATAAGACACTATTCGAGGATACGAGTATTACATTATATCTCGTTTTACACAAACTGAACGATAAAAATCAAAAACCTTTTTATTTGACGAGTTATCTTCACGAAAATTGACTTCGATTTTAGTCCAAGGGAAGGGTATCATAGTTGAAGAGTATTTTCCGATCGGCCCACTATACCAAATAGCTGCCATACAAATAGAATGGTCGAAATCAATTCCTTGTATGGAAACTTCTTTATAACTATGTGAAGGGTATTCTAGGAGCGGTATAACTGACATTAGTATTTTTTTTCTTGTTTTATAGTCAATTTAGAGACTGCAGAAAGCTGAAGGTTGTACAATTCTATTAAGAGAGAACTCTCTCAGAGTGCAATATTTCTTATTTTTGGTTACAACTGGTTACCAAAGTCACACTATTTGGAACTGTCAGTTATAGTAGTTTTTTAAATGTTTAGCAACGACTTCTGTGTAGGTATATCAGGTAAGACCGATATGAGATCTTATATAAAGTGTAACGTAATAAAATATGAATAAGTATAGATAAAAAAAAAATTAAAAAATAACGAGACACTATTTAACACTTGGACGGGCAAAACAGAAATAAAAGGGTTCTTGTTTTGGTAATTTTACATAGTTTTAGGATGACTTTAGTGTGGTGAACTTATATTTAAAAAACATTTTCAAAAATTTTCATTGGTTGGGACGCCAAGTGCAAAAAATTAAAGACCGTCTTTAAACGGTCTTGGCCGACAAAGGGTAAGAAATAAACAAGGCGTATTTTATAGACCAACGATGAAAGAAACTAGTTTTGTTCCAACAAAATGATTCATAAAGGCCGGTAAAAGTATTAAATTGTGTTGTTTTTAATTATTCATTCGAATGATAGTTTTTGAAACAGTTTTTAGTACTTGAAAAACACAAATGTAGCTTACATTTTGTACAAAAAGTGTGCGTATCAGATTTCTTACAAAGTTTACACGACTTCTTTGAACCCCACTCTGGAAGATGGTTGAGCTGATCATAACTTATTTCTTCTACGGGGTGCACTGCTCGTTGACCAATAGTGTTATTGCTAAGAAATGACTGCGATCCGCTTGATGGACGTCCAACCGTTAGTTTGTCGGTGGAAGCACACAGTGATTTTGCTAATTGTAAACGAAACTGGTATAGAGTCAAATCTTTTTCTTTTCTTTCTTCCTCTGCAAGCGATGATTTATTTCGACGGTACAGAATGAAAGCATTGGTAACAGCCATGTCTAGTAGATGATAGAATATGCCACTCATTGTATCTATGGCTTTTATATGCAAGCCGTTTCTGCCCATATATGAATCCATGAGATCTACACCACCCATGTGAGAGTTGTACTCACGAATGATTTGTGGGCAATCTATTTCAATGTATTCTCTCTTTTTTCTATTATATCTATGAATTTTCGATGGCTGGATAGCAGCATTCGCTTTTGCAAATGGTTCGACACCTACATAAGTTGAGTATAGCCGAACATTTTTGGTGTCTTTCCAGAGAACCGTAGTCAAGTCAACTCCATACGCAGTAGCAGAAAACTCAACTGCGAAACCTCTATCCACTTTTCTCAGCTCAGTATCTGAATCGGATGGTAGCTTACAGTTTGATATTCTGTTGGCTCGAATGGTACCTAAAGCAAATATACCACAACAACAAGGAGATTAGGTCTGCAAAGCAGGCCAGCTTCAGGAGTTTCTGCGAGAGTGTCGCCACCACGCCAGAAGCGGCTCGGCTGCACAAAGCTCTGGCCAGAGGCACGAAGGACGTTGAAATTGCCATCAAACGCGACGATGGGACTTTCACGACTAGCACGGAGGACAGAGCCATGGAGCTCCTGCGGGCGCACTTCCTGGAGGCAGTTCGGGAGGACCAATGTCCACCCGTGATCGAGCACAGGCCATCCCGCGAGGATTGGAGTATCGCTAAACAGCTGTTTACGGCGGACTCGATCTGGTGGGCGATGGCCTCGTTCGAAAGATTTAAGTCTCCGGGAGTGGATGGCCTCTTTCCGGCGCTGCTACAACAGGAGAAGCAGCTTTTGCTGCCTCACCTGGTTCGGCTGCTGAGAGAGAGACTCGCCATGGCGTATGTCCCAGAGGTATGGCGGACAGCGAAGGTTATCTCCATACCCAAGGTGGGAAGGAGGGATTACTCGTTGGCGAAATCTTTAGGCCAATAAGTCTAACGTCCTTCCTACTAAAAACCATGGAGAAGATCGTGGAACAGGAAATAAGGTCGAAGGCGCTGAAAAGCTCACCGCACACAGTACTGCTCTGTACCAGCTGACCTCTGAAATAGGGAGCTCACTGGAGCATGGGGAGGTGACGCTTTGCGCTTTCCTGGACATCGAAGGGGCCTTTGACAACACATCCCACAAGAGTGTAATCAGGGCACTGGAGAAAAGGAATGTGGGGGCACCTGTACGCAGATGGATAGAGGCCGTACTACGTACAAGGGTTGCCGAAACTTTGGTAGGGGACAGCAGAATTCGTCTAGGCACAACAAGGGGCTGCCCACAGGGGGGTGTGCTATCACCCCTGCTATGGAGTCTAGTCGTAGACGACCTGCTGACACTGCTTACGGACAATGGGATCCGCTGCCAAGGGTATGCGGACGACATTGTAATCATAGCAAAAGGCAGATATGAAGACACTCTCTGCGACTTGCTCCAAAGAGGTCTCAATCTAGCGAAGAGGTGATGTAGGGAGGTTGAACTGAACATCAACCCCTCCAAGACGTCAGTAATTCCGTTTACGAGACGGAGGACCCTACCCGGCCTTAGGACTCTCTCACTGGGGGCAGTGAGTTAGAAATGACCAACAGTGCCAAATACTTAGGGTTGACGCTAGACTCCACCTTGAGGTGGAAACAGCACGTAAACCTGACCTTGGTCAAGGCGACAAAGGCATTAATGGTGTGCAATCGACTGGCGGGTAGGTCCTGGGGCTGTAAGCCAAGGATAGTCAGGTGGTTGTACACCATGATAGTGAGACCGATAATCACGTATGGGGCGGTAGCCTGGGCCTCAGTTGCGTCGCAGACATCGGTTAAGGCTAATCTATTAAAGCTACAGCGGCTGGCCTGTGTCTGCATGACGGGCGCAATGCGTACCTGTCCAACGGCAGCATTGGAGGCTCTTCTGGAGCTTACACCGCTTCACTTGGTCATCGGTCAGGTAGCCAAACACACCCTTCTGCAAATAACGGCAGAAGGGTGGGGTAAAGGCAAGGTAGTCTCATCCCATAGGATGGAAAGGATAAGCGGCAGCCTACCTTTGGCCCTCCTCCCGAGGGATAGCGCTACCAAAAAGGTTAACCTCAGGAAAAAGTTCAAGGTTACCCTCAGCAACAAAGACGAGTGGAGTGACTCCAACCTCGAGATGGTGTTGAGGGAAAGCACCATAAGGTGGTACACCGATGGCTCGAAAATGGCGGAGGGAATCGGCGCAGGGATTGTGGGCCCACGCACTAGGCTCTCCATACCCATGGGCAAGTTCCCGAGCATTTTCCAGGCAGAGGTTTATGCCATAACAGCTTATGTGTATAGAAATAAACCTCCATCGCAACTATCGCAATGAGCGGATAGCCACTCTCAGCGATAGTCAAGCGGCGCTAAAGGCGATCTCCTCTTACGAGGTCAAATCGCTTCTAGTGCAGGAGTGTAGGGATAGGCTGAATTGCTTTGCGGATAGAAACCGGGTACACCTGGTCTGGGTGCCTGGTCATAAAGGTATAGCCGGTAATGAACTGGCGGACGAGCTCGCTCGCTCCGCGGCCTCCAGCAAAATGGTAGGACCCGAACCCTTTACGGGGGTGGGTCCCCACACCTTGAAGGAGCTGCTCCGTAGAGAGGAAAGAGTAGGCAGAGAGGAGTATTGGCTACAGGCTCATGGCATGAGACAAGCCAAACTGCTAATGGGAGGTTACAACCTGAAGAGGTTCAAAAGTATAATAAACCTCCCAAGGAACAAACTCAGGCTACTGGTCGCATGGTACACTGGTCACTGCAGGCTGAACAGGCATCTGCATAGCATGGGCCTATCAGCTTGCGCCAGCTGTCGTTTCTGCGGCATGGAGCCTGAAACCCCGGAGCATCTGCTGTTTGACTGCCCAGCAGTCTGTAGACGCAGATCAAAAGCCCTTGGAGTGCTGTCTCCGGATAGGGATCGCATTGCCTCGCTACCGCCTAGAAGTCTGCTGGACTTTATCAATGGGCTGGGTCTAAGCGAGTCAATGTGAGTAAAGAGAGGGCACAATAGACCAAAGGTCGCAGTGCATTCCTCATCTGCACTCACTACCACGAGCTCGTAAATAAACCATTAGAGGCAGTGATGAGTACAAATTGTCAAAGTATAGAATATGATTCACGAAATCACGAATTGTTTGCGATAGCCGAATGACGACATTGCTGGTGGCTCCAAGATCTGGTGTGCCTGGTAAAATAGTGTTATCACCAGCACCATTATATACCTCAAACTGGTATGCATATCCATTGCTGTCGCACAACACGAAAAGCTTTATACCCCATTTATTGGGCTTGTTTGGCATATATTGCCGTAAATGGTGCACGACCTTTGTTTTACACATCTGTTCATCAATACATAAACGAGCTTGTTTAGGAACGGAATCGAAGCCTTCATTCAAAAAATCAATAATTTTCCTTATTCGAAATAATGGATCGTACCCTGGCTCACCTCTTTTGATGCGCTTACTCTTATCAGAAAAAGAAAAACGCTTTTTAATTGCAACAAATTTCTTCCGAGGCAAAGCATTTGGTACATGTCTAAATCCAAATTCACTCCAGTGCGCTTCTATATTTGGATAGCGAAAAATAGACATAAACATCAAAACGCCGAGATATTTTCGAATCTGTGAAGAATTAGTTATGAACTGGGTATTTATGTCTATTGAGCGCGCTGCTCGGTTGGTTTCTTCAACAATTACGGCTATGAGTTCATCAGTCAAAAAACAAATTTAAAAACTCAATCGGGTTCTTAAGCTTTCTGACGGCATAAGGTAACCCAGAATCTCCACGGAACGCAATTTCATTCACATAAATTTTCATAGATCTTTGTCGCCATAAGATATTTGAGAACTCAATCGAACTCTTGTCAATGGCATCCAAGCTTGAGCCTGTAAATCCGCCTGATGATGGTATTACTTTTTGGCCAGTCGATTCGGTTGTCGGTAGCGGCGAATGTGGCCTCCTCCGTGGCTTATTCACTTTTTTGGTAGTGGTTGCAGCCTCTGCATCTATACTAGTTATGGATGTATACGGAATCGGTTCTACTGCTTCTGATGAGACACCATTAAGTGTGCTAAAATTCAACGACAACCCAACTTCGTTGCCTACAACGTTGTTGTTCATTTCACATAAAACGTCGTCTATGATTTGGTCTTCCTCAGGTGATATCTGATCAACAACATACTCTGGGTCAGCTATACTGTTGTCATCGTCTTCGTACTCAGATTCTTCATCAGACAAAAGAGTTGAGTTCATCAATTGCTCGATTTCTTCATCTGTCATTAATGTCAGATAATTTAAGCTTTCTTTTATCTTCCTCTGTGAACTCATGTGACTTTTTCGCACAATATTTTCTTTTTTTCTGATGTCTGAACTCTTCCATTTTCTGAAAAAAATTAGAATTTTATATAAATAACATTTTTCAATTTAAAAAGCAATTAAAAAGTGAACACCCCACATTGGTTATACACTGACCGATTCAGCTACGGTAATGTATTTTTTCCCTTACCCGGGCAAGACCGTCCCGAGACGGTTTTCACTATATTCTTAAAATCTTCGGAAATTTATATTTCGAGATTATATGTTAATTAAATTTTAGAAATGAGCAATATGACTACTTACCTGAAAAATTCTCAACTCGATTCGACCACCGTAAACCACTTTTTTTAATTTTTGTAATGGGATAAGTTTTCACGATAATTAAGATGCCACTTTTCACTTTCGGTGTCACTTGAATTCACCAAACTTTTAAACTATAGCGTTGAAATCATTTTCTGCTTAATATTTTATTATTCAGTTAAAAACCAAAGAATTAGAGACCAATATCACACGACACCTATGCTGTTTGAACTTAAATTCAGATAATGTAGACTTTGCTCGGCAAAGGGTTAATTTATCTATGATAAGTGTTTTACACAGTGTGTTAAATGGAAAATTTATAATGAAACAAAAAAAATTGTACGAATTGTACGAATGACAAGCTCCATTTTAGTTGTCACATAATTTTATTTATTTATAATATACAAGTATACAACAATGTAGGCATTTTCTTTTAATAAAAATAGCCATTGCTTAATAAAACAGAAAACAAACAATAATATTCTATACGATCTGTATAGTTTTTTACATTTTTTGTTCTATAAAAAATTTGTAAAAAATTATAATCATAATTACTAATATTTCTAACTTCTTAAATATAAAACTTTGGCTTAATTTTATTTTACAAAAACTCTCAATAATTTGAAAAATACATTTTTTTCTTTCACTGACTGAGAAAAGATACAATATTTTCTGTTGGCTTTTTTATTTTTATAGAATTTTATTTTTAAGAAAAAATTTTGAAATAAAATTTTTTTTCTAAGAAAAAGCAGTATAAACTAAGGCGAATTTTGAATTCTTATTTACATATAGATATTTATATGTAAATTCACTTCTACGCCTAATAGTATACGACTTTACGTTTATTCCATTCGAGAGCGATATCCATTAGGCTGGTGCCACGTATGAAATCCACCGCTACAATATTTGCATTTGCGCCCAATTCATCGCGATAAAGTTCTGAAATACGCCAATTTACTTGATCGGCCATTTTTCGCAGTCCACCGTATTTATCGAGTATAACACCCCACGTGTCGGGTGTCAGTTCTGCCATATCAGCAATGGGTCGGCTTGATAGGCGTCTGCAAGGAATGGAGAAAATTAAATTATAATAAATTATGACATGTAATGATCGAAGGACTAAGGCTTTACACTTCAGAATGGCTTAAAAAAATATAAAATTATTGTTAAAATTTTATTCCTTCGATTATTACCTTACGCATATATGTATCTAAGAAAGTAATGTGAAAATTTCCAGTCGATCGGTTTAGCTCTTTCAGAAAAAATTTCTTACCGACTCTGAAAACATCGTTTCGAGAAAATCGCGCCTAAACTTTTTTGAGCCGATTAGACTAAATAAAAAATTCTTACAAATACGCTCACATTTCCCAACTAACCGCCAGATCAATTTAAAATTTTTTGATGTATAAGCAAACCAGACTTTTGAAATACCGAATTAGTTTTAATTTATGTTAAGTCTTAAATTTCTTTAAGCTAATACAAACAATATACGATCCACTTACGAAACATCAAAGTTGTTAATTGAACGTAAGTACTTCTCCAGCTTTGGCCATGTTTGCACATTGCCCCAACGTTGCTCCACCGATCGAAATAGTGTATTTGGATATTCAGCCACTACTTGGCTTTTATCATAAGCCAAAATGACATTCTGTTGCCTTGACCATATATCGTTTAATGTGGCGCGCCATGACGCTGAAGGATGCACGATAACATCGCCAAATTGCTGCTGCAAGAAACTGACCAGCAGACGATGAACGCCAAGACCTTTACCGAAACCTGCAGTTTAATATACATAGGTATGTTAACGAGTTACTAACCCCTTAAATATAACTAGAAACAAGCGTTTCGAAATTTACTCACCAACCGGAAACTCTTTCAAACCGAATATCACAATCTCATTTGTCTCCAAGACGAACTCTTTAACTTGCTCGATAATTTCCGCTAGAGGGCGCTGTCGTGTAACGCCATGATTAATGTAGAAACGCTCGGCCGTATTGCGATGATAACCAACGCGTATATCCAAATAACGGACACCATGCAATAACTGACCGCGTATATCATCATCCTGTGTCAGCGAATACTTTGTGACGATCGTTTCGCGTAGTAGTGGATCGAAATTGGGCCTGTACGAACCAGAGTCGTGTGTGCCAGGTATGAAAAGATCGCGCATACGCATACCACCCACCTGTGCGCGCATTTCGCGCATCCAACGTGGATAAGCGCGTAAACAGCTGGTGGCCAATATATCTCCGCTGGCATTCACATAACTCGCCCAAAAGCCATAGCAGCCCGTTTTGGCGGTCACGTTGCGCGAGAGCGCGTAATCAAAATATACACCCGTGGTGAACCATTGCGCGGCGGCGCTTGGTTGTAATGCAGCGACTATATCATCGCTGCCATTGTTTGAAATCCAATAATGACGCGGCGACGTTGATGCTGTGGGCGGCGCCGTATTGTCACTATCCACAAAGCCGCTATCTTCAAAAATGTCGCTCGCATTCGAACGCGCAACGTAATTGTGTTTATTTTCACGTTCGAGTAGATAGCGCGTCGGCGAGGAAGTGCTGCGTTCGGTAATGCCATCGTTTGGCACAAAGCCGCTACCTTCTGCGTTATCAAATGCGGCCAGCGGCGTGCCGGTAGTAAGCTCGACGCGTTCAAACTTATGTGGCGCCTGCATGGTAATCAATATGTGATCATCCTTGTGGGCAGGCGCATTGGTCCAAGAGACCTCCAAGAAACGATGGCGCGCACTTATTGTCAGCCAGAGCCGCAATTGTTTTGGTTGCGCGTCGGGACGCGTGGCGCTCAAATCTTGTATATCATCGTAGTTGTAGGGCAGCGCAGAGGCGGCGATTAGACCACACAGCGCATAAACGTAAAGCGTTACGAGCGCTTCACACACTTTTATTGCTGACATTTTCAAAACGTAACTGCTGTAGTACAGGGTGTAGCGCCTCTGTGTATGTTATACAAATATGTATATATGTATGGTACTGTTATTTGTGTTTATCACTTTCACTTACTGTTGACGCGAGCGCTTGAATTTAATTAATTTAAAACATTTTTCACGTTTTTTCAGTTTGTTTATCTTTTCACTTAATTTTTCAACTGCAACACTTGACGTCGTGTGTGAAATTTGCTTTATTTTACACGCTCGTTATTCACTTAAGTGAAAACGCGGCCACATGCACTTTGTTCTTGTATAAATCGCTTTCAAACTGGCTGACTTGCGACTGGCGACGGACTACGCGTGCAATTTCAACCGTTCACTCTGATTGTTTGAATCGTTCTAGATTTGTTTACAATATCATTTACGTTTACAACTTAAGACAATAGTTGGAAAAGTAGTACATTAGTATTGTAACATAAGTAAACACAGTTCAAATAATTACATAGGAATGGAGTAATTCCCCAAATGGAGAAATTCGCTAATGAGGAGACTCATTTATTTGGACATTTGACAGAATCATTTCCTCTTCCTCGATAAGTAAAAAAATGTACTGTTTTATTTGCTTATACAGTGCATAGTGGACTTCACTGAGGTTCAAAGTGTAATCTTGAGTTATTCTCGGAAAAGTAGAAACATCTAATAAAATTAGTGAAGAGAAGGTAGAAGACACGACAGAGAAACGCTCTTTGTGAAGTATCAAACGGTTTGGAGTAGTTTCTCTTCCATTTTTTTGTTCTGACAGTGTCATGTGTGCAGGAAGGGTGGTTTATAGAAATATCTTTCATATAAGACTGAATAATCTACTATTATTTCTGTTTCAGAGATATGTAGTATACGGTTTTTAATGCTCCCAAACAATGAAAATAATGATCCCCCAAAATACTTGCTTAAAACATCTAGTAAAAACAGCGCTTGCTTTCTTCACAACTTCACAAACTCGCTCTTATGATTTTGTGATCTTTTCAACACTAAAGATTGACCACAACGAGCCTGCGTCTCAATTTTATACCCTGAACAGAGTATATTAAGTTTGTTATGAAGTTTGTAAGACCCAGAAGGAAACGTGGTAGACCCTTCATATATTTATCCACATGCGTCTCTCTGCATATACGCGAACTAGTCCCTTTAGTTTTGGTATAACGATCGCGCGGAGAAATTCCCAACAAGCTGATAATTTGTTGTATCCCCCGGACCACCACGATATATCTGCCATACAGAAGTGATCGTTCTAAACCGAGTCTTGTGTGGAAACATTTTTTTATTTGACGGGATATCTTGTCGAAATTTGGCCCGGATTATAATCCAAGGTAATTGTCCGGTCTCCGAACAAAATGTTCAGATCAGCTCACTATATTACTTTTTTCTTCTTTTAGTAATATTTACCTACCCTGATGCTCTACGGGTTTTCATTCATAAAAATATCTAGATCTTCACAATCATACACCATATAAGCAAATAACTATGACACTGCGCCAAATTGAGTACACGACCTGATCGGGGAAGACCTTCACGCGTATACTGTTTACAAGCCCCCATTGGCTAGATGTCGCTAAAGCAAGCATCAACTTGACATAAGTAGTTATATTTACGCTGAGCTGCATAAATGTAATTGTAAGCGAGCAAGTTGATATGCCGGAGCATCAGACTCAATATGTAAACAACACCTGCCTTGCATCGGTAGAAATACATATTTACATATATAGACATTCAAGAGTAAATTTAAAAAGGTTAAGCGAGAACTAAATGGCAAGTCGGGCATTTTTTTCAATTTTATACCCAACGCATGAATGCAAGTAGGGAATTACTGCATCGAAATTATTGGTGAATGCAGTAATATTTTTAAAGAAGGGTAAATCGGTGAAGCTGATGTTATATATTATATCAAGTAATCACTTCCGCAGCATAACGGAATCCAAATAAAGCCAGACCTACTGCTAACATAATAACACTCACTATAAGCATTGAAACTGAAAGCTTCTGAGTTTTATAATCTGGTTAGTTAAAGACCCATAAATTTATAGATTTATGAACTTAGTGTTGGATAAACTTGTGCTGCTAGTGCTTAGCTCTTCCTTACTTTTTTTTATCGCAATTACTTCAACAATCGATGCATGCGATTTGATATCGAAGAATTGTTCTCAACAATAGCAATTAAATTAGTTTCACAGAATATTAGCCATAAGTAATTACATACATATGCTAATGATGAATTGCCATATATGGTGCTAAATAAAAATTGAATGCAAATTGCGTAGATTCTAGTCATAAAATAGGATTTATCACAAAATCTGAATAAAAAGTTTGAAAACTAGTTTCCTAAAAACCAAAGAAACAGAAATTTATCTACGAAGCTTCAGAGAAATAGTGTATCCAAAATGTGTTAGGTGAAGAAGGTAATTACAGGGGGATGATTATAAAGAATAAAGGTGCTCATCTGATCGATAGATAAATTCTAAGCTTTAAAGACCTTATTCTTTTGAACTCATATCCCCTTTTCAGAACCTAAGTGCATTGCAAAATTATTTAAAAGATTAGGTACTAAGTGCCAGGCCACAAAAACATCGAGGACAATGAAATAGTGGACAAGATTGCCAAAAACGGCAAGGAATATAAGGAATACAAACTGGTCAAGGTCTGGTGGCGACACACGCATGATGAGGCTGACGGAGCGAGAAGACTGCAGGAGATGTTTAGAGCAGGGCCGCAGGAAAACAATGGACCATCTCTGGTGCAGTTGTCCCGCATTGGCAAGACTACGCTGCAATCATTTGGGCTCCCGCAATACGATAAACTTGGGGTGGTGTCGATAATGAGGCCGCAGAGTCTGTTAAAATTCGCGATTAAGGAGTTACATGCGTCCAGAATTTTCAAAAAATCGATTTTTTATAGGTTATTATTCTTTATAGTTTCAGGCGTATTTCTGTGAAAGTCGATTGTGAAAATTCCCCATAGATACAAAGTTATGGTAGAAAATCAGACCGCCCGACGAGGGTTCAATGCACACAGGTGATAGCTTAAACGCGTTTTTCTCGAAACTACTTTTCCCGGCACGGTCTGCATGATAACTCATACGGTTTTTAACATTTTTTGATGCGATTCTTTTTAAATATTCGAAAATGTTTTCTCTATAGTCTGTCGAGCCGGATTTTCGATATTTTTATACCCTGAACAGGGTATATTAAGTTTGTCACGATGTTTGTAACACCCAGAAGGAAGCGTCGGAGACCTTATAAAGTATATATATAAATGATCAGTATGTTGAGCTGAGTCAATTTAGCCATGTCCGTCTGTCTGTCCGTCTGTCTGTATATATACGAACTAGTCCCTCAGTTTTTAAGATATCCTTTTGAAATTTTGCAAACGTCATTTTCTCTTCAAGAAGCTGCTCATTTGTCGGAACGGCCGATATCGGACCACTATAACATATAGCTGCCATATAAACTGAACGATCGGAATCAAGTTCTCATATGGAAAACTTTCGCATTTGACAATGTATCTTCACCAAATTTGGTATAGATTATTTTCTAGGGCATAAATGTAGTATCCGAGAAAATTGTTCAGATCGGTTAACTATAGCATATAGCTGCCATACAAACTGAACGATCGGAATCAAGTTCTTGTATGGACAACTTTCACATTTGACACGATATATTCACGAATTTGGTATATATTATTTTCTAAGGCAACAATGTAATCTCCGAAGAAATTGTTCAGATCGGTTAACTATAACATATAGCTGCCATACAAACTGAACGATCGGAATCAAGTTCTTGTATGGACAACTTTCACATTTGACAAGACATATTCACGAAATTTGGTATATATTATATTTTAAGGTAACAATGTAATCTCTAAAAAACTTGTTCAGAACGGGTTACTATAGCATATAGCTTCCATACAAACTGGACACATAGTTACTAACAGAAATGCACCTGTGAAGGGTATTTAGGTTCGGTGCAACCGAAGTTAACGTTTTTTCTTGTTATTAAAAAATTTTATAAACATAATTAAAGTGTACGTAAAACGCATAATTTTTTTCTAAATTCTCTAAATTGGAAAATTTTTCGAAATTAAAAAAATCGGCTCGACAGACTATAACTACAACTTTATTTTACAAGAACTTTTTTTATTTTTACAAATCCATCAACATTTTAAGGATAAATAACGCAGACCGTGGAGCAACTTTTTTTCATTGTACTTTGGGTCACGTGATATTTTATGTACTAATTTTTGTAAAGAAAAATTAAAATACATTTTTTTTACTAACTTTTAGTACCAATAAATAAATAAAATAAAATAAAATTTCTTTATATTTATTTCTATTGTTTTCCCTTCTGAAAAAGGTTTTTCTTTTAGCGCATTTTTGGTGCTGCTGGACGTAAGTAACCCCTTGACCTAACTTAAGTAAGATGTTAACGAGATTTAAGCAAAAAAAATAGATTTCTCGGTACAAAAAAGTTCTATTTGGCGTTTTTTTTTTTGTATTGTACAACACATACAATCCAACTATTGTTTAACATTTTTATCATTAGAACGATTTAACATTTGAAAGCACAGTATTTTAGTCACTGTTCCGCCATTTCCGCTTTTGATTTAAATTTCATTAAAGACGGCGCTAAAAAATACACGCTTTCACATGCGTTTGAGCTCACTTTTTACGCTCATTCGATTTGTTTACAATGTTGATGTGATCAAATTGTAATTGTATTTAAATGCATAATGTTGCTTGTTTTTTTATTTATTTATCGTTATTTGCAATTTTACTCTCAATAAACAATAATAACACCTGCACTAGTGTTCTCTTAATAAGCAAATGTTTGACCACAGCTATTTACACTACTCGAGCTGTGCACTTTCACGCTGCTGCAGCTTTCAGTAATCAAACAATAAATTTATTCCGCGACAAAAGTCCAAACCGCAGCCAGCAGCCCGCCTAACTATCGTTTCCAAAGTACCACCTTCTACGTGCGGTCGCAAACGCCAACTGAAGCTCACCATTGCAGGGTACCTTTGACTTGCCGCTGCACCCACAAGTGTAAAATATTTTAGTTACGTGCGCTCTCCTGCTTCCGTTGTTTATAAATAAGACTTACTATGCTTTATTCCCATTTAATGGAGATTTTTGATCTCAATTATATCGCGTTGTGTGTTTTTTGTATTGAGAGAGTAGTGCCTTAATTTGCATAATTTAATCTGTGTTCAAATTTAAACTCAAACCGACATGTGCTCCGTACAAAATTATTTAGCAAATTACTTGCATTTTTTGGTTGCAAGATCAGAGTGGATTTCTGTACAATTAAGAGAGTTTGTATCGTTCATCCCAGGGAGGAGATAGTGGGACGTATGAATAAGCTACCTGATTGTCTACCTGATCTTAAGCTCCTAAAACAAAACAGGAATATGATCCTTCAACAACATCAACATCAGCAGCTCAGCTTAGTCTGAAGGTATCCAGTTTAATAGCCAAGGAAATGAATGTACTTTTTATACAAATACGAGACTAATAATTTCGGGTTTATTTAATAAAAACATGTATAACAATATTATAATAGTATTATTCGAAGTATTGTACATCTGAAGCTGTACCATTTTCCCATCTTTCTGACAATTTTCGGACTCTATCCCAATAGAAGTGCGCCCGCTTGGTGCCCAAGAATGAATGCAGCTCTTCTTTGATATCCTGCCTTGATGTGAACCGTATTCTAGGGCGTAGGGTCTCTTCTAGACTAGTCAGGTGAGACAAAACTTCCGAGTCGCTATTTTCCAAATAGTTTTTAACCAGTCTTACAACATGATCCTGGTTTTTATTCGCGATTTCCGGCTGTATTTTGACAATACCTCGCTGTAATTTGCTGAATTGTTATCGGCCACGTTCTCCATTAATTGTATCAGAAGGGCACGCACTTTTTGTTAGTTAAAGATTTCAGATCAAGCTAATAATTCTTTCACATTTTTTTCGACCTCATTCAGAATTGGTTTCTCGAATTCAGACAATAATACCACTAATATTCATTCATATGAAGATATATAAAACAAGTTTAATACGGAATTCTTCTGAAGAAACAGGAAAAAAATATTTTTTTTTTTAAATTTATTGTCTTTGACGACCACAGAAGAGGAAGATAAGAACTTTTAGTCATATGAAGAAAATAAATATATAAAAAAATACATATTTTTAAAAATTATATTAATACATATATAGGTACAATACCTAAATTGCTACAATTATATTTTATTAAAAAAATTGCCATATTCTTTTTATTTACGGCCACATTTTCTTAATTATAATAAAATATAAACTTCTCTATGCCAAAGTTAAAAGTATTCATTTCGTTACATCCCTAATACCGTCCAAACTTTTTTATTTAGCTAATGCAACCATGTGGCAGAACCAGCTGTTTGCTTTCTATTTTAAATTAAGGTAAACAAATAAATTGCAACAGCTTGGATATTAAGAAATAAATAAATTGATGGATAATGAATGCAGCTCTTGAATTAGTGCCAACTCTACATAAACCGCTGCATTCCAAAGTTTCCAACTACCTCAACAATCAACGACGTTCTGGACAATACTGCGATTTAATAATCGAATTGGAATTGGATGTGGTTGGCGATGATGTAAATGCCGAGTTCGGTCACTTTTGTGTTGTTGGTGCACAAAGTCGCTTCATTGGCGGACCACAATTCATACAAAAATCATTGCAATTTTCCATACACAACCCATTAAAGGTGACCATCAATAATTTCAGTTGTACACAATGCCTGCACACCATGATGGACTTCTTCTACGAAGATATAGTTTCCATTTCGAAAGAACATGAACCGCATTTCAAGCAATTAGCAAAGATTTTAGCAGTGACAGAGTTAATGAATTTATTTCAATTGCCAGATGAATTGGTGTCTACAGTGAGTGGTAATAATCTGGCGGTGATAAGTCAAGAATGTGATGTCCCGAATGAGACTGAGATTCTGGTAAAAAAAGAGACTGTAGAAACAGAGACGGAGAAGAAGCGTGATGTTAATTTAGGTAATAGGGATATATTTAAAGATCAGCGGAACTTTTTTAATGTAAGTAGGCCATGTTGTTTATGACTGTATAACTACATTGATTTATCTAATATTTCTATTTTCGAATTTAAAGCTAAAGAATCCACGGGCCACAAGTTCCAGCAGTAAAATCAACTACTGTATCGGTTGTGACTTCAAATGCTATCGCGTGCAGGAAATGATCACACATATGAGCAACTGCGAACCCTCTCATCTCACCTGCTCGCTGTGTGAAGTTGGCTTTCTGGCATGGCGCGAGTATGAAGCGCATATTCAGCACCATTTGAGCAATTTGAAGAAACCGTTCTTCTGCCTAGAGTGCGGTGCTCGATTTGTCAATCGCGCAGCGCTAACCATACATTTACCCAAGCACACAACCGAAACACCGCATCAATGCCAACACTGCGGAAAAGGTTTCAAATGGAAGCAAGGCTTGAACAGCCATATGTTAATACACAATAAAGAGAAGCAAATGCTTTGTGATGTTTGCGGTTACAGCACAACACATATGAAAGCACTAAAATCACATAAATTACAACATACTGGCGAATACTTTAAATGCCCATATCCTGACTGTAACCACCATGCAAATCGCAAGGAAAATCTGCGCATACATATGGAAACGCATAAACAAGAGCGTCCATTCGTATGTGAGGTTTGTGGTTGTAAATTTAGTCAAAGTAAGAATTTGAAGCGACATGCGCTCAAACATTCCACAGATGAAGTACACAAATACAAATGTCAATTATGTTCATTTGGCAGTCATCGTTCGGATAAAGTGAAGGAACATGTACAACGTGTGCATACTGAGAAGGAAGTGCAATTGGAATTGCCGGAGATAGTTGAGAATGCTTTTGAAAATAATGTCTGTGACGAATTCGATTTGCCACCGTTGACTGGCATCGATAAAGGCCAGCTATTGAATGTGAAGAAAGAAAAGGTAAAGACGAAAGATTTGACAAAAAAAGCTCGCAGGAAAAAGAAGGCTACTATTTTAACACAAAACAAACGAGAAGTATCCATTGCGCCAAAGCCGAATGCAGTTGTTGCGACAGTTACAAATATATTAAGCAATAATGTTAATAGTTGAATAAATTGTAAGCATTAAATGTAATTTTATGTTTGATTATAATGATGGCAAGGATACTTACCTGGTGACTGGTCTGGTGCAAATGTAGGTTGGAATTTTGCTTTGAATATGTTCATTATAATTTATTTTTGATTACACTATACACATCATTTGCATTTGGAAGCTTGGTGTAGGAAATAGAACCATTATATCCACATTTGTAGATAATACGGAACAGCTATGGGATTTTGCTCATTTTTAAGGGGATAATTTCTAATAATTATAACCATTTTTACACAGATCACACACTTTTATTTACACTTGAAGCATTGGCATTGACAATAGGCTTAGCTAAAATAAGCTTTTCTGCACTTTGCTTTAGAGATTGGGCTTTGCGCACTTTGACATGGATGAAATACACTTTTGTAATAATTATACAAATTTTTCACTTTGGCCACACACTTTCTGGTGCAGGCTATTGGATATTGCTAATATAAGTACACTTGCACTCATAATATGGAATTTTGCTCATTTTTATATTGATAAACTACATAATAATAGATTTTTTCACTTGTATAGATCACACATTTTCTCTTGGAGCATTGGCATTGATAATGGCTTAACTAATATAAGCTTTTCTGCACATTTTCAGAAAATAGCTATAGGATTTTCACACTTTGACATGGATGAAATACACTTTTCTAATAATTATAAAAACTTTTCACTTTGGCCACATACTTTCTGGCGCAGGCTTTAGGATATCGCTAATATATATAATATGCACACATATTATGGAATATGAATGGAACTTTGCTAATTTTAATATTGCTATACTATATTTTTTTAATAATAACAGATTTCCACCACACATTTGCACACGGAGGACTAGCAAGGACGAGAGGACTTTTCTAATAACCTCCGCATGATATTTTGCAAAGAATATTATGTAGAGTTCGAATTTTAACATGGATACGCTGAACCTTTCTCATGATTATTGCGTATGAGACTTTGATCACAGATTTTAGCTTCTATTTGCACTGGCTAGCGGCACAGGCAAAAGGACTCTACATAGACATTTGCAAAATATATCATAATTATAACAAACTTTTGCTTTGTGATGGAGATAAATTATTACACTTAAGCGCCTGAGCCTAATGCTTACAAGGAATTGTTATTTTATTAATTTCAAATTGGATTAATCGGAAGTAATTAGATTTTCACCGGACTAGGAATTTTATGCACAATAACCATTTCCGCGCGCGTAGGTTGACAATTTTGCAGCAACTGGAATGACAGATGGGAGTTTATGAATTGACACAGGGTGATTGCAATGATTTTGTAACGACTTATAATTAAAATAAGAGTTTAGACATAATTGTCTGCTCTACTGAATTATAACAATGATTATTATGATAAGTTATGTTATGTATATGTAAGTTGGGATTACTTAAGATATTGATATTTGAGTTGTACGGTATATTGCCACCCCAACTTCCGGTGCTTTTAGAAGAACTATGAGAATTTTTTAGAACACCTAAAACTTTGGTACATCCTGCACTTTTCTTTCTCTGACGTCACTGACCTGCCAAACATTTACCGTTTAACCAGCTCCGGTCAGTTATTCCGCCATTTTAAAGTTTCGTGCAATAGAATTTCGTGAAAGTGCCGTAATTTAATAAATTTAGTGTGTTAAAGTCATATTTTTGGTTCTTATTAGTTGTAAATCAATACAACTACCTATTCTGTGTGCAAATAAATCAAGTGCAATGTGCGGGCCATGTAGTTAAGTGTGTTATTGATAAAAGAAAAGTGTGCAAAAAGCCGGCTACCAATTAGTCAATTGCGTTGTGCGCATCAATAAATTTTTTTGTGTGTTTATTGTGATACGCTGTATGAAATAGCGTTTTGTGTTGTGAATCATTAAGTGTTCCAAAAAAGAAAGTGTATACAAGTGTTTTGATAAGAAAATTCCAGAGCAATATGTTGATGTGCAGAGGTGCGGAGCAGCGGCAGCGGTACAAGGTAAACTTCTACAACTTGCTAGATTATTTGTTAACAAGACTGTTACTTATTGGTACAACAAAAATATAATTTACTCATTTCGAAGTAAACAAACCGGCGAATATGATAATAAAAACAAATATATGCAAAAACAAAAATCGGTCACGGCTTTTTAGTGCGTGGCTGCTCTTGGCATTAGATATCTTTCTGTGTGTGTGCATACAATCACGTTGGCCTGTTAGCAAAACGTCTATTTGTGCGTGGGATTATGTACAGAAAAATTCTAGTTTATTGTTTTTGTTAACTTATTGTTTTTATATTATTTACTTATGCATATTTTTATTTATATGAGTGCCGCATTTACGCTAAGTGGCCCCTGATTTTTTCAATAACGTTCAGAATATAAAAAGTTAATAAAATATTATTTTTTTTTCGCCTGCGCTGGTCCCATTATACTTATTTCATCGGAAATTTATCTGTTTACACAATTGTTTATAAAATGCAGTATATCAAATATGTGAGGGCAATAACTCTTAACAAGGACTCATGTTTGGGTTTCTTAGAATATTTATGCGTTGTTTAGAACTTCCAGCATAGGATAGATGTGTATGTATTAATGTACATTGTATGCAAATCTGCCTTGTCCATGGGAAACGGAAATGCTAAATTCTAGCATCTCAATGTGAAGCGGAAATGTTAAATTCTGCCAGTTTTACGAATTATCGAAACCATACTTATCAGCATAATTTGACAAAAAACTAAACGAGTATATAATTATATATATTATTACTTTTTACGTTTTTAAATCGAAGTGCTATATGTATTTTGTATACGAAATAGTACTTGCTAGTATATTTTTCTTTAAAAATACAAAGTTTGTGTGTATCAAGATGTAATTACATATATGATTTTTATCAGAATTTTAAATTCTTCGCACCTAGCAAATAATTGATTTTTGGGAATTAAAAACAAAAAGCTGCTGTATAAATTGTTTCAAATTTTATATTTATTCAGGTGGAAAGCAATCTCATACGGCATTGAAATCCTTCGTAGTGTTTTCAATTTAAAAAATAGTGCACCTTAACAACATTTTTTTTTTTTAAATTGCGTCAGCTTTTCGTCGTGAAAATGTAAATACAAGTGTTATTCATACATACACACATATGTATGTACATACAACTCCAAACTTAATAGCTCCAGAGATTTCTCAATTTTTCGAGAAGTGCCAACAGATACATACGTAATTAGAAAGCTATGCGGAACAGTAGTTTATCTAACTTATGTGTCTACTTAGCATAGCCTACAACTCCGGATAGTGCTCCAACTTTCTAGAAACTCAGACGCGCGCACCCTGTGTGCATGGAAAGCAAATTATAGCTGAGCGGCAACAGCTGGAATTGAGTGGTGGTGAGTATGGAATAGTTTTATGTCAGTAAGTTTGTATGTGTTTTTGTTTTTGTTTTGGTTGTACATATAACTACATACATATATATTTATTTATTTATGATTTTACCTATCGTGCGCTTTCAGCTGTTGAGGCCACGTTGAAATATACTTTACACATACTATACATATGTATGTATGTATTCATGTGGATGTTTGCTTGAAGAGCAAGTGGCAGCAATGTAAGGCAAGCGGCAAAATGTTATAAAACAAAAATAAACTGCGCAGTATTCCAAAAAAAATCTCAAAAACAAAGGAACTATATATTATAATAGACGGCAAGACGTCTGATAAAGCCCCCAACCGGTCTCCCATTTTGCGCGACCGAGAGCTACGCAGAGAGCGAGCGCCAAGCAAAAGCAAAAACAACAATACGAAAAACACCGTGTCGACAGTGGCAATGGCAACGAAAACAAAACTAAAAGCAGAGTCAAATCAGAAAACGGCGCTTTTTGCACCGGCTCTCCGCTGGGTATATAAAGGAAAGTGCGCAGCAAAAATCCAGTTTAATTGAATAACACAATTCGTGAAGTGAAGACATACCGTTCAAAGGTGCTGAATAAGCAACTTGTTTAGAAGAAAGCAAAAAATCAAAGCTTTTTAAGCAAAAAGAAATTTTCAAGTATTATCCTAAAGCAAAGAGACTAGCAAGCAACTGAAAGAAAGTTAAGGAAATTAAAAACAAAAGCTGCAAAAAAGCAACCACAAGATCTCATTTATAATTTATCAACTGCAAAACCAAAGTCAAAACAAAATGTCTGAGGCTTATTTCGATGAATACGAGCACTACAACTTCGACCACGACAAGCACATCTTCTCGGGCCGCAGTGGCAAGCAACGCAGCAAGAAGGAGGCCAGCGAGCACACCAATCACTTTGATCCTAACGGACATTCACGCAAATTAGTTACTAAATTTATGAATACCAATAACAATCGAAAGACGTGTGCCGCCAAGAATTGAGTGTTGGTCCAAAGTGAGGAGGTAGAAGTAGTGCAGCAGCCGCAGCAGCAGAAACAGAAGCAGAAGTACAAACGCGTTAGTGAGGAGCAAAAAGTTAAAAAATATATAAAAATCGAAAAGGAGACAAAGCAGAAACCCAAGAAGAAGAAAGCGGGCTTAATTGGAGCTACGTGGCGTCGTAATAAACCCAATACAATAAAAAATTTTGAGCGTTAGAGTGGTTTATTGCGTAGAAAAGCAAGAGTTAAAGTAAGGAGCAGAAGCAGAAGGAGGAGCAGGAGGATCATCGTCTAGCAGCTGAAATAGGATAACGAGTTTTGGTGGGATTTTCTACCAATCGTAAGCTAAATTAAGGAAAGGGGGGTGCGCAGCGTCGCGGCGAAGTATTATTGACGGCGTGTGTTGACGGCCAACCACTTGCAGAAACTGCCATTTTTACATACTGACGTATAATTGTGCAGCGTATGCAAGTTGGGCGGCGGTTCACACATCAAAGCAAATACAAATACAAAAAAGAAATATTAAAATTAGAGAAAAAGTTGCATTGCGAATATTATTATATGTGTAAAAATTTTGAAACACAATATTTCGTACTATTGTTAGCTATAACATTACTTCGTAACATAAGTAACTAATTAGTATAGATATACTGACATTGTTTCTGCAAAGTTTTAGGTAATTTTCTTAAAACAAGTTTTTTTTTATTATAAACTCACAAATTGTACAACGTGACACATCTCGCACCTGTTTATGCATTCTGTGTAATGCACTAATAACACTTTGGTTTATTTATGATTTTAACATTTGTATTAATTTCTTTTGACATTCATATTATTGTATTGTAATTAGATTTAAAACAAAAAAAAAAGTTGAGACTGTTTAAAGCATGAAGCTGCAGTTAAATTATAACTCATTGAATAAATATTTAATAAAATATAAAACTAAAATTAAATCTAAACAAAAACTTTTGTTTTTTATTTTTAAATAGCGGTTGTTTTGACTTTGACTTTTAGATAAGTATGTATGTTGTTATTGTTATTGTTATTGTGAGTGACAGAATTCTACCGAGTTGACATTTCTTGATCGGCTAAAAAATTCGGGTCCGTTCCGGTTATGCAGACCCTACTGTCGTGGGACCGGAACTTTTAGGTTTCGTACATAATAATCTATAGCAGCATTAGTGGATATAAAAATTTAGCACTGGAGCCACGCGACAACATGTTAAAAGCCAAACGTCAGCCTAAATACCCCTGATCTGTAGGACCCATTCGCAAGACAGTCGGCTTTACGTAATCGTAACGGATTCGGATTTACATAAGTATATCCGGCCAAAAACTTGTCCACTTGATCGCATTTTTTAAAATTATTTGTTTTCTGGCGCTACAACCACAAACTCCATAAACTATTGAATTAGTTTGAGCTAAAATCCTTAACTTTTAACTATTTATGTTTTGAAAATAATTCATATTACCGGTAAAATGATATTACGAAGATCGAGTGTGAAATTTTGAATTAGCAAAATAATTATCCGCAATCCAATTTTTGGTTTTGTACACAAAAAACTGTCAATAAGTTATATTTTAAAACCAATTAATTGGCTAAGATACATATGTATGTATATTTTTCTATAACAACGAATTTTGCTCTCATCTCTTTCGTGTAAATATTTATTACCAGTCGTTAACCGGCAACCCTACCGAAAATAATGTCTTATTAATATTTCTTGCGGCACAAAACTGTAAAAAAAACCAATTTAGGCTTTAAATATTTTTTTATTTAATTAATTAAAATTAATTTTAAATTTTTTCAAAAATGTTAATTTTATTTTTCAAAATTTTTAATTTGTTTTCCCAATTTTTTTTTCAATAACTTTCATTTTTTTCAAAAATTTTAATTTTTTTCAAAACTTTAATTTTTTCAAAAGTTTTCATATTTTTTTCAAAAGTTTTAATTTTTTTCCAAAAAAAACCTTAGGTACAAATATATTCCCTTATGTAGATATGTATGTATGTATATAACGAGTTTTTGACTTTTGAATAGCATGTACATATGTATGTACATAGATACATGAATTTCGACTTGTTTGTAATTGCACCGAAATTTATTCTACATTTTGTTCTAATATATAATATGTACATACATACATACATATGTGTGTATGTATATGTACAAATGTCTGTATATTATACATATTTATGTATACAAATATACTTTAAATTGCACAGTGTTGTAATTATAACACGTATAACGGTACATTTTTCTTTTCCGCCATACAAATTTAATGGTTTTCGTTGTTTGTTTTGTTGCTGCGTTTTTGTTTGACTTTTATCATATTCAATGTTGTTATAAATAACTAACCGACCGCTTTGGCTGTGTCCGATTTGTAAATATGTACACATATGTGTATGTGTGTGTTTGTGGTCTGAACTCAATTGCACTCGCTCCACTAAATTCTTGACGTTGTTGTAAAAGACAGATTTTTAGTTATCGCGGGCATATAACATACATATACATACATATATGTACATACATATGTATGTATGTACTTATGTACATGTGTAAATACAGTGAAGTTCCCCATTATAAACAGTTCTCATAACACATCTCTCATAACTGGACAAATTTATTGAACGCATTATAATTTTCATACAAAAGCTATTCCTATAAGCGGACATGAGAACGTTCGAATGACCGGACACGGACACTATTTTGATAATATTTCGTTCAAATTATCTCTGATAAACAGACAAGATTTCATAAAGTTTGTGTAAATTTTGATGCTTTGAGACAGTTTTTTTATGAACAATGCATAAAATGATCGTAGTAAACAAATTATTTTGAGTTGGTGCCGTCTGGTTCGTGGTGGTTCAACGGAAACTTATGAGATGAGTGTCTATAACTCACTAATGCCTGACATTGGCTCGGATTTACAATAGAAATGTAAAAAATAGTTCTGAGTGGCAGCTTCCGACTCTAAGAAAACATTTTGAACACATTTTTTCCCACACCCCCATATACATTTGGGCACCTTCTTTAGTCGGAAAAGAACACTACGAGTGCCCGGTTGTGAGAAATTTTACTAGACCAGCTACTGAGAGCAAATAATAGTAAGACTTTGCTCGTATTTTTTAAAATTCTTAGTTTATTCCTCAAAATCTGTCTCCTCCCTCTTGATCCCCAATACACTTGCACCAACGTTTTTTCTCCAATCCTCGAAACAGTTGTTAAAGTCAATTTCAGGAATAGCCTTCAATACGCGTAGCGATTCATGTTTAATGTCTTCAATTGGGTCAAAACGGTTTCCTCGGAGCGGTCGTTTGAGTTTGCTGAATAGCCAGAAGTCACACGAAGTTAAATCAGGCGAATACGTTGGTTGTGGCACAATATTGGTAGAAAATTTGGCGAAAAACTCACGAAGAATCAGTGCAATACTCAACGGTGCAAAAACTAATAGTTGTCGGCCCCTAATTCCGGATTATTTTTACGAATAGCTTACGCCAACGACGCATAATACTCAAATAGTATTCCTTGTGAGCAGTTTGGTTGGTAGGAAGAAATTGGGAGTGCACTATTCCTCGATAATGGAAGAAAACTGTCAACATAACCTTGATTTTTGTCCTGCTTTGACGTGATTTTTTGGTTTCGGCTCACCTTTGCCACGATAATCGGCCGATTGATTGTCTGTTTCCGGGTTGTAAGCCTAGATAGAAAGCTCATTGCTAGTAATAATACCTTTTATGATATTCTGGTAATCGAAAAGCATTGTTTCACAAACGTTAACGTTGATGCTGTCTTTCGAAAAAATTTAGCCATTTTGGACCTAATCGAGCTTTCACTTTTCTTAGGCCAAGAGATCTTCTAAAATGGTTTTCACAGATCCTTCCGATATTTCAACGATTTTTGTAAGATATGTATACTTACATATACACATGTATGTATGTATCTGACCTTTGTTTAGGTAGAATTGCTTAAAATCACATACATATGTATGTACATTCCATATCATGCCATATTTATTATATTGGAACATGATATTTTGTACTATATACACAAATCTACATACATATGTACATGTATATTTGTATATAAGTATGTAGATATAAGTTTTGTATGACATTTATCAAGGTCACCGTCGAAGTATTCATAAAAAAATGCATTTCCGTGCGCCTTTGTTTGAAATTGCAATTGTATGTATGTATGTGTATCTACATCTGAAAATATTTCAAAATGCATTCGTGCAGTTCTGTTTATAGTTTCACGAATTGCAGCGCAGAAATATGGAACGAAATAAAATAAAGGTGAAAATAACAGATTCCGTTATACATATACATACATATGTACATACATACATATGTACGTGTGCACATTCATAGCAAATTAGAAGCAAAGCAAATTGGAAATATTAGTGACAAGCCCTATAAAAGCTTCTAAGTTTTCTTTTACTAAAACTAAAGTGGAACAGTGGGATAATTATTTGCATAACGAATATTTATAGTCAAATACTAGATACAAATGTAAGTATATAGACATACGAATGTACATACATAAACGTTCTGAATTCAATATTTTGACAATTAAAGAGGGCATTCCTTTAATACATACATATACATATACAGTCAGAGCAAAGCAACAATTATTCAAACTCGTATTCAGACAAATAAACGCGAAGTGACTGACAGATCACATGTTCGAAAAGCGTGAGAAAATCTTTTTTTGAGGGTTGAAATTTGAGTTCAAAGGGTTTTGGAATGGTTTTAGACATACAAATAAATTGTTTTTTCGAAGGGTGAAACAGCTGTTGCATAACATAATAGATTCTTCATTTTTTCAAAATTAGTTCGTACAAGTTTTCGAAGCAATTAAATTCTTCGTAAGTGTATGTATATATGTATATATAATACATATGTATAAATGTACTTATGTACATCCAAATTATTATTTTTTAATATTTTACTTGTTAATTTATTTCTTTCATTTTAATTTTTTTTATAAATTTTTTTTTAATTTTTTTATAACTTCGTGGTCAATAAAACTTCCTCATATCTATGACTCATTTACCTTTCACTTAAAATTTCTTGTTTTATTAATTTTTATTTATTTATTAATATAGATATTTTATTATTTTTCTAGCTTCATCACCGATAAACAAACTTCGGGTCTATGACTCACTGACCTTTCGCTTAAATACTTATCAGTTTATTCGCATTACAGATTTGCGATAATAAACCAATACTTTTCCCACGCAATACATATGCATGTATGTACATACATATGTACATATGTATGCATGTATGTATATACAGGCCTCCATATTAATGTTTAACGCTTTTGAACCAATTGATGTGACTCTTACAGCTTTTGAATAAAAATACGATTATCTGTCTTATTTTAATAAAATTTGCACAGCTGATTTAATCACAATCACAAAATATACAAGAGAAATATGCGCAGTAAAATATTTATTGTAAAATATTGCGTACATATGTATGTATGTATGTATGTTTATTAATTAGGACAGTTGCTGGATTAATTTTATAATCAAGCAGCGTCAGAGTTTATAATATTGCAATAAATATAGAAAATATATGTATGTACATACATACTTACATATGTATGTATCGACGACACTTAATTTAGCTGATTATAAATATGTGCATGTAAAAATATTAACTTATAAATACATACTATGTATGTTTATGTATTATATACATATGTATTTATGTATGTACATAAGATTCTACAAAAGCTTATTATGCAATACGTAAAATATCTTAAATTTGTTTACAGCCATTTATCGCCTCGTTGATATCTACACACATATCATACATACCTACATATATAATACTTGTATTGAAAATATTGAAGCAAAGTTTAACAAGTAAGGAAGGGCTGGGTTCGGGTGCAACCGAACACTTTGTTCTCTTAAAATTTACAAGGATTAAAGCCAGGGAGTTACATTCACGTACATAAGGTCTGTTAGTTTAATAGGGTTTGGGGCGAGTTTTGAACTGGGAACATGTGTACCAAGTTCCACCAAGATATCTCACATTTCACATTTAGCCAAGTCCACAACCTTTGTTTACATTTGGGATCACTGATCCTTTTGTTTACATTTTATGAGGCTTATTTCGTTTTTGTTTACACTTAGCCAAGTCAAAAACGTTTTTTTTACATTTGGGTTCACTAATCCTTTTGTTTTACTTTTTGTCGAGGTCAATTACTCCTTTATTTAGATTTTATAGGGTTTGTTCACATAGCCAAGTCCATAACCTTTGTTTACATTTGGGATCACTGACCCTTTTGTTTACATTATGTGGTCATTGTCTTGTTATTTATATTTGCCGAGGTGAATGACCCCTTTGTTTACATTAAACCAAGTCAAAAACCTTTATGGGAAAACTAACCTAAAGTTACCTTGTGACTTCCACGTCAAATAACATGGAGGCAAAAGAGTCACCTAAGTACTGGTCAGGCTTGGAGCCTGCATTACTTATACTGACAGCCGTGAGGTCAACTCATGACTTTAAATCACATTACAATGTGGGGTGAGAGTTCCCTAAGCACTGCCCAGGCAAGGTGTGTACTTTAATTATATAGAGCTAGCTGGGTAGCTAGCTTCCCCTGAAGTCATCTTGTGAATGCCACATCAAATCACATCGAGGCATGAGAGTCAATTAAACACTGGCCCCAGGTATGATAACAATACATAACAAGTAAGGAAGGGCCCGTTCTCTCATTTTCTAAAAATAACTCACATGTTGGCCGATATATCACTCGTATATGGGAGCTAAGGTGCTAACTGATTGATTCAATTTAAATTTTTCTCGCATATTGACCGATTTGTGGTAAAAAGTCAGCTAAAAGTCAACTATGGTGTAAAAATATTCGGTACCTAAGGGCTGAACAGTTTTTGTTGGATTTTATATTTTTATACTCTGTAGCAACATGTTGCAGGAGCATAAAAACATATGTATGCATGTAACTACATATGTATATAGCATACGTCCACAACATACATACATACATATGTATATATTGAATATAAAAGTCTTAAACAAAGAAAAAAACGAGCCGGCTTCTAAAGAGGCCTTTTATTTTGGTTGCCTCTGGTTGGTAAGCGCACATACATACATATCTGTACACATACATACATATGTATTATAAATTTTATAGCGCTTTGTTTATTGCAGCTTTTGCTTTGCTCAACAAGTTCTATAAGTATACATACTTCTACTTATAATATAAATAAGTACATACATACATATTTATATATGTTCGTATGTACATACACACATATGAACACTATATACATATGTATGTGCATAAGTGGTACGTGATTTCAATTTCTAAATATCAGGTATATTTTCTATATAAAGTACTATTTCCTCACATATTCGTATAAAATGTGTGCTTAGCTACCCAATAGGAAATTAAACCGATGATGTCAACTCTTTAATTTTGTCTTTGTGGTTCATTGGTTCGGAAAACTCTCTCTTAGCATTATATATTGCTAATGCTTATCAGGCAATTGTTGTATTTTATATGGTATACAGTGAAATTCCCCACTACGGACAGTCCTCATAGCCGGACATCTCCCACAATGTCAGTCAATCACTCCTGACTGACATTGGCTCGCATTTATTATTTCAAGTACAGTTCTGAGTTGCTGCTTCTGACTCTAAGAGTACATTTTAAACACTCGATTTTCCTTAGCCGGATTATACTATACTATACTGTGATCGTGGGCGTCCGGTTATGAAGAATTTTACTGCATTGTTAAATTAAATATTGTACCAATTCGATATTATGGCCGTTAAATACCATAATAGATTTCCAAAAATTTTTATATATGTAAATATGTATATAAAAACTCAGTAACAGTGTAAATGTAAGCGGAAGAGATTTTTCATCTCACTATTAGAAAAAAAAAATCCTATTTGGACTACTATTTACAAGCTCATAAGAAATATAAAAATGTATCCATAGCTCGAAAGTCAGGTAGGAAAAATATGTGTGGCTACTACAGTTTTATAGTACATACTTACATATGTATATACATATGTACATGGGTATGTAAGTAATTTGCCAACGTCTACCTGTTCATTGCCTCCAAAGGCATTTATGATGTCGTTCACTTTTATCTTGAATTCTACTTATCTTTTTATTTTATTTTCTCTACAAACCTAAATACAACTCATTTCATTTCCTTACATCATTATAAATACTTATTTGCTTTGCTTTTGTTTTCTCATTTCATTGCATCATCCAATATAACTTCATCAATCATTATCAACGCCCATCATTTCGCCGGCATTTTTGAAAACCAAATTTCCACCCATGTAATGACATACATATCTACTATCTACCTCAATACATCGACAAATAGGTAAGTTATTCAAAACATACTGAAATATGTATACATACATATGTACGAGTATGTCTACGCTTACATTGTATTCGAACTATTGAAAATGAATTAATTTCAATGCGCAATAAGTTATTTGTTATCACACTTTATGGTTGGCGACTTTTGTCGAGGTTATATTTGATTTATGAGTAAATACTACTGCTGCTACTCATATCAATTCTACATTGTATATATTATATGTATGTATGTATGTATGTAATTTTCGGCTAAAAGTGCTATGATAAAACCAGGATTTTGTTACATTAACATACTGAATTTAAGTACTATATAAGTATGTACATATTGTTACAATTTACTTGCTAGTTTACTTTGTTAGGTCGTATCTCTGATTGACAAATAAAATCAACACTGTTTAATTTAATTCAACAACTCTTTATTTCACAACTCGTCTACACTATAGCAGTTTACCTAGCACTGATTGATTACGTTGGCGCTGCCACGGCTTATATAGCCACGCACTTCGCTAGATGCCGATGTGTCCTTCTAGAATATTGCGTCTAGAAACCACCAGAACATACTGCTTATGTATGTATATCATTTAAAACATTCGAACAAAAAAATGGGAATATTACGATTCTTTAAAAAATGTGTCTACATATACATATGTATATAAATATGCAAGTATGCATATAAAAAGGTACGTACATCCTCTCGCACTTGTTTTCTGATTTTATGTCTCAAATCTATAAACCTTACCTGCTATTTTCAGGTAGAAAATTATAAAAATGAAAGAAAATTCCTGCCGGGCACTTGGGTAAAAATTATTCACAATAGTTTCTAATAAAATGAAATTTTATAAAGCTATTTGGATTTCTTTTTTTTTTAATATAATAAGAAAATTAAATAAATTACGAAGTTAGAAGACAATGTATATTCCTTTTTTCATGAAAGTGGATTTCCGTTTATGACGAATGAACTCTTAATACCAATTTCTTAAGATACCCTTTGAAAATTAATATTTGAACGCTTTTGTTCCGTATCACCCTTAATTACTATTTAATTAATTTGACCCCTTAATTATTAAATCTAACTTCGATTATATCGTAAAAAATGTTAAAAAAAAAATAGTTTTAAAACACTAAAAATACCTCTCGCCCTTATGGTATACATCGTTTATTAAAGATTTCCCAATTGGCAACGTCGTCACAAACGCGTTTGCCTTGAACGAAGAAGCAGCACCATCGGCAATAGTAACAAATAAGTAGACAAGGAGATTTGTAAAATTACTAATTTGTCCATTCGGAAAATATCAACAAGTGTATTAGAGATTAGCATTAAATTGAATTAGTGCAAAAAAATGTGTAGAAACGCCTTTGTTATTGCTTTACTCATAATTGGTGAGTGTAGAAATTAATTTGCCATGTTTTACTTGAAATAAACTCACATATAATTGCCCGCAGCTACCTGCCAATTTTCAACGCTGCATGCGGGTCGCACGTCAGGACGCCGTGGTTATTATGGAGGCTATCAACCAACGCCACCACCTACCACAGAACCACCACAAACACCAAAAGAATATTTAGACAAAAACTCCAGCTATTCTACTTTCGGTGTAATCGCAATAATATTCTTCATTATTATGGCTTGTTTGATATTCTACTATGGCATACTATGTTATCCGTTTTTGTGTCGCGAGGAGAAAAAATATAGTTATATGGATGCGTCATCGACCATAACTTCGGCCACATCGCATTCAATACAATCTATAGAGAACTTTCCGGTCGATCAAAAGCACTGAGACAACCTCAACGTAGCGGGAGGTCGTCATGTATGTAACTATGTAGTATGTAAGAAACGCTGTTACGAAGTCGTTTCCAAGAATTTTAGGCAGCTAAAAAGACTACAAAATTTTTTCTACTCTCTTTGCATTTATGAATTTAATAATTTTTACAACAAAATGTGGTTAAGGTTTGGTAACAAAAAAACTAATTTAATTTATATATGCTTACATACATAATCAATGAGTGTATAAGTAATACTGACAAGAAAGTACTCTGTTAACTCCAGTTACAATTAGATTTCAAACCACTCTTTGTTTAATCTGTAGAGATTTTTTGTGGTACATTAAAAACTTACTGCCAGTTTGAATAGTGCTGAAGTGCACGTATACAACAGCGTGATTCCATTTAAGTATTTTTAAAAATAGATTATTCTTGCCTTTTTACATTGATGTTAATAACTCAGTTCCAGGTTGTGTGCAACTCGGACGCGTACTTAAAAATACTAAAACCTGAAATAAAAAAATAACTACACAATATATTCCCATATTTTTAAGATAATTTTTCAAAACAAAAAATCGAATATCGAATATAAAAAGTTAAACATATACTTCAAACGTTTCTCGAATTATCACAAAATCCTGTGCTCACAAGATCAAATATTTTAAGCATCCTATATCGGTATAGCGAATAATATACATAAGTTTATATAAGTAGTTTTACTAACAAAAGTATACAACCTTCACACCCTTTTTGTTGTAAGTTCTTAGCATTTATAAGCAACAAAAAATTTATCGGGGCCAAATCCGAAAGCTCAAATGATATGCCAATTTATTTGACACTTTTTATACATTTGCATTTTTACCATATACTTAAAAAATATACAAATCTAGATATATACAAAATCTAGCATAGTTATAGTGTAGCTTGTAGTTTGTTTATAAAGACGTGTGCGAATACGTATTTTTATAGCACTTTTTTACATAAACATTTTATATAAATAAATATACATTTTGTCATACTATCCAACTTTTATAATAAAAATGTGTTTTCTATAATTTTTGTTGTTGTTTTCAATTTCATCATCAATGCCGGTGTTCCGCGAGCATGACGTGGCGCCGCAAATCTCAAGCGCAGATTTGTCTCACGGGTTGTAGGTTTTTTTATGCGAAGATACCATATTATGTTTGAATATGATATAAAACCAATTATCTATGCATTTCTTATATTTTTTATTTATTTATTATTCGCTGCGTTTGTTGAAATACTTCTGCATTTAAATAAAATGAATGATTCCCGGAAAGGAGTGGGTTAGCATGCAAAAAAACCATCTAGAATATCCAGAATGTTTTTGTATTCACTAGTTAATTACTGCTTTGACTTCCATGTAATTTCAAGGCATGCTGCCGAGACAGGTTTTGGTGGGATATAAATGCGGTTCCGTTAGGGTTTTGAAGACTGTAGTGTGAACGCTTGCATCTGATGGTGTATCTCAAATTGGTCCATGTCGTATTTTGTGGGAGAGTATCAGCAATAAAAAAAATCCAAAAGGAAAACAGGGAACATCGAAATGACTGGAGTCATCAGGTTTTTTTTTTATTCTTGTTTGCAGTCTCGAAAAATGACGATTGTACCCAAAACTCAAATCTTTTATAGGAATCGTCTTCGGACTATTAGAACAGTCATATTTTATTCCATTGTAAGAATCATTTTTTAATATTGAGGAAATTTCTCTTAATTCAAACAAAAGTAACCTGCTGGACAGTTGTCTCATGTATCGAGTTTAACTAAAATGTTTTTAAAGACGTATTTTTTTAAAATAGATTTTTTTTATTCATTTACATATACTTGAGCACAAAAATTCGAAATAGAAAAAATATGAATTTATAATTTTATTTATCTATTAGTTTTTTGCATTAATGTTGGCTCTAAAATATATTTAAGTAAAATAGTTTTACCGTTATATAATTGGGATCTCTTAAATATACAATACAACTAAATTAGACTTTGTGGAACCCTATTAAAAGTTACATTTCAAATAATGCAAAGGAATACACATAACACCTGAGTACTAACAACATACTCACTTGTTACACATATTATATACATATATAGGTGTGTGTGGTTATAACTATACACGTAAATAGGTAAATGCAATCGCATATTTTAAGAATCTATTTATGGCTGACAATTAAAAACACTGTCACACATAAATGATTAATTAAGTAGGTTGTGTGTAAAAAGGTTTGAACTTGAACTGAAAAATTTGTTTTTTTTTCTTCTTATTTTTGGTGGTTTTATCTTTGATTCGCCCAAACGTCTTTTTATATTAGCAATACTTTCTCTTCTGGTAAAACGTTGCTATTTCTTCGGTAAGTCTTAGTGTATTGTTTAAATATTTCAACTAAAGATAGTTTAAAGCTCATCCTTGGTGTCATCCAAATCGACATCTGACAAGTCGATTTCTTCTTCAGCTGGTAATTGACCATCTTTACCATCCCATGGCTGTACAGTGACAATTTCAGGTTTCTTAGCACCACGCACCGGTGCAGTATGTCCTCGTCCATAGGAAATGTCACGCAGGAATTCATTGATGCCATCCTTGGAGAAGGAGCCCTTCAATACCGAGAACTTCATTTTCTTGAAATTCACTACAGCCATAGCAGGATAGCCGAAACCGCCGATTTCCAACGATTCCTCTAAGCTGCTTTGTGCACCACCTTCAGCCCAGGCCCAGCCCCATAATTTCTGCTTGTATTTTTCACCTAATCCGCGCAATGTATCGAGGAATTTGTTGCGACATTTGGCATCACAGTCCAGGATGTGTGGCAGAACTGAGACCACGCAAAGTGGTTTACCCTCACAAGCCTTTTCGAAAGAGCTTTCATCATAAATCTCGTATAATTCTGGAGCGGGTGCGCTGTCAACGTGTTTTTCAAGCGCCCAGCTGACAATATCGGAAGCAGAGCGACCGCCATCATATTCTGTAGCATCACTGCTGCTCTTCTTACCGGCTGGGAAGAACTTAATTGTGGGATAACCGCGAATACCATATTCCTGTGGAAGGAAGATAAATATACAGATTTAAAGACTTTTTGGCAATGTGTGTGTGGGTGATTAACTGTAAATAAATAAACTATAGCAGATCGCTTTATATCGAATTAAACGCTTCTAATATATCTAAATACTACACATAATATGCTAATGTTCTGCAAAAAATTTGGTTATAAACTCCTATTTACTTTTTTTTCTGAATCAATTTTGTTTGCAAATAATCAAAAAGAAAAAAAAATATTTATGTATGTATGTATACAAAAAATTCTCCATACAATCAAACTTTCAAATTCGTTATAAACTACTTGATATAACCTAATATTTTATTTACCGAAGCCTTGCTCTGGTGTGCTGTAGCGTCCAATGCGCCTAATTTAACTTTGCCCTTCAGCTCCTTAGCAGCTTTAGCCCATTCAGGTGCCAATTTTTGGCAATGACCACACCATGGTGCAAAGAATTCAACTAACCACACATCATCGGATTGCAAAACCAGTTTGTCAAAGTTGTCATCAGTCAATTCAATGACGGCATCTGAACCACCACTGCTGCTGCCGCTGCTGCTGCTGCTACTGCCGCCACCTAAAACATCTTGTACCTTCTTTTTGGCTTCAGCTAGTGCCGCCTCCGCAATAGCTTTAGCTGTGCGTTGGCCGCTGTAGCTAATAGGCGAACGCTTGTTAGCGCCGAAGATTTTAATGGTTGGGAAACCTTTAACACCATATTGACCGCCTAGCGAACGATGTTCATCAGCGTTCACTGAGCCAACTTTCACTACACCCTTCAGGGCCTTGGCCGCCTTCTTATATTCTGGTACGAGGGATTTGCAGTGACCACACCATGGAGCAAAGAATTCAACAACCCAAACGGCATCATCATCGATGACGAGACGATCGAAGTTAGAGGGCGTTAATTCCACCACGTCATCGCTTGGCGAATACAAAGCGGATGCCGGCAGCGGTATGGTAGCTAAACCGACTAATAAAAGTGTAGCTGCAAAGATAACAGCGTATGTGTTTTGGAAGCACATTAGTATAAGGAAATAATGAAAATTCGATACCAAATAACAACTAGTTGTTCATACTTACATAGTATTAATTTCATCTTATCTAAGAAATTAAATTTTGTTGTTGTGCAGATTCTTCTAGACCGCTTAGGCGGAAGCCGAATAATAATAGAACTATGTTTTTTATCAAAGTTGCTGTGTTTAGCACTATTTGTGAGGAAGACTTGTTTTTAATCGCACAATCTTATTTCTATTGTGTAAAAACACAAGTTTTCTTATGAATTTTTACTAAAATCTCCACTCGACACTAATTCTTTTTCACTACTTATTGCTTTCTGATTTCTATAATCGCTAGCGACAGGGATTTTCTTAAATATCGTTGCTGCTCTTAATGTTTCTCTTCTTTAATATCTGTGCGTTTCTGATTGGTTGATGTTTAGTACTTAACGATGGCCAGTGCTGCCGTATTTCGGTAGTAAAATTAAAATTATATGGTTTTTTTTTTATATTTAGTTTATTTATATAAGTTTGAGAAGAAAATATAGTTTTGGCATAATTAAGCGTCTACTGGCTCTATATTTTGACTGCAATGTTGAATTACAATGATAAAAAATTTCAAAAGAATTTGGCAAACTAGAATATAAGCCGCTTTGAACCGCATTTTAGAACTCCGGATGCGTGGTGTGCAACTTGGCTAACTTTTGCATATTTAGATATGTAAATTTGTCAAATGGTGTGTGTCTTTCTTAACACATCGATTGGCAATCAAACTGCTGTAAACAAAGTTTGAAATTCACTGGTTGTAATTCATAAAGTACAGTTTGGGATAAGATATTAAGAATGATATGTGTTATTCATCTTTCGGTAATAGGAAAAGTCACTAGAAGCCAAATTTAACGATTGATTTATTTATATTTCATTCGTAATTGTCGTTCTTGATCAAAGACCAACCTAATAACTTAACCGCCTTCCGCCGAGTTAAAATTCCAAGGGATTCAGAAATTTGGATTAAAAATTCTCTTGTTGTTGCTTCTCTTTGTCGGAAGATACTCAAATATTCTTTTATCTACATCGTCCATTTAAAGAAGAGAATAACGACCACAGGGCTATGACAAATTATGTAGCTAATTCGACGATGAATTGCAGAAAACGATCCCATTCGACGAGAAAAATGGGTTCTTCCGACATAATAAACCAACTGCTCACACCTCTGTCGTCTCTATGGCCAAAGTAGTCGAACTGGAATTAAAACTGGCGCCCCATTTTGCGTATTCCCCAGATTTGGCACCATGCGACTTTTCTTTGTGCCCAGATGTGGAAAAGTTTCTCGCAAATTTGAAGAGACTAAGGTGGTTTTCTGTTGTGTTGAAGATGGCAAAGCTTTTCTGTCAATTCAGTCGAGCTAAAGGAAAACTAGGTGTAGAAATGCATTCGATCTTCTTTTTTCCTTTTGTTTAGGCACTTTTCTGATCAAGGATATTGTCCGGTAAATTATTTAATGCTTTTTTGGCAATGTTTTCTTATTCAACATAGTTCCCTTCAAGGGTGATACAACGATTTTAGCGATCCGCAAATTTTTCGATACCATTTTTGTTGTACGATTTGTTCTTTGCTTCCAAATAGACTTCAGTTTCGGTGTTCTCCTCATCATTCGACGAAAATTTCTCCGCTGCGAGCATTTTTTTGAGATCTGAGAACAGCTCAATAAGGTTATGGAATAATCACTGTTGATGGTTCTTCCTATTTCAGGGGTGTCTATAAGAATTATTAAATGTGTATCCCAAACTAAGGCCGATTGTTGCGTTTTTCCACGTTTTGGAGCGGGTCCTTTAGGATGACTGTTGATTGGACTTCGGAGTGTAAAGATGGAGCCATGTTTCATGCATTGTCACATATCGCAATAAAAATAATCATATGTATACATAATGATACAAAAAAGTCTTGCGGTATTTTTATTGAATCAATTCGTGTGGCACCCATACATCGAGCTTCTTAGTGACTCCAAGCTTCTTCAAATGGTTTATAATGGTTTGATGACTACTATGCCGGTCTCTTTCGACCAATTCAGCGATTTTATCGCAATTTTTGACGACATTCCTTCCGGAGCATGGCGCATCTTCGACCACCTCTACACCAGAACGAAAACGTTGAAACCATCGTTGTGCGGGGGAAATAGAAACTGTATCGGGTCCATAAACTGCACAAATTTTATTGGCGGATTGGGATGCATTTTTGCCTTTATCGTAGTAGTACTGTAAAATATGGCGTATTTCCTCTTTATTTTGCTCCATGTTTGCGACGCTATAACTCACGAACGACTTAAAAGAAACGGCAATCAATCAAACACGTGTTAGCGCGTGAAATGAGTATGGCATGACCCGATGCGACGAATAAAACTAGAACTACGCGCTTTCAGCGCCAACTAGCGAAAATACCTCAAGACTTTTTTGACAACCTAATATATAGACTGAATTGTCGTAGCGCCATTTATGTGTCAGGGCGGAGACACAATGAATTGTTAAAAAACCTTGGCGCTGGGCATATCTGATTGAAGTCATTTCCCTATTAAACATAACTTCTTCTTTATTGGCGTAGATACCTTTTACGCGGGTATAGCTAAGTTTAAAACAGCGCGCCAGTCGTTCTTCCAGTTCGTTGTTTGGGCTCAGTTGAAGATTTTAGTCTGGTCTTTCCAGTAGAGTCGAGATCTTCCTCTTCCTCTGCTTCCCCCGGCGAGTACTGTGTCGAATACTTTCAGAGTTGTTGTGTTTTCATCCATTCGGGACGAATTTCTCTCGAAAAAGTTGTTGCCATCGCCCATGCCTCTGCACCATATAACAGGAATTGAGAGAGGAATTTACTCTCAATTGCCTACTCAGTCAGAAGTAGCACCTGTTGGCAAGAGTTATTTTGCGTTTTAAAGTCGAGACTGGCATTGTAGATGGTTCCAAGATAGATGAGATTATCGACGACTTCGAAGTTATGACTGTTAACGGTGGCGTGGGAGCCAATTCTCGAAAACGGCGACTGTTTGTTTGCTGACAGGAGATATTTCGTCGTGCCCTCTTCCATTATTAAACCCATTTGATTCGCTTCTTTGTCCAACCTGGAGAAAGTAGAACTAACGGTGCGGATGTTGAGGCCAATGACATCAATATCATTGACATATTCCAGCAGATGGACGGTAACGGTTTAATTAAAATAAGATTATTAAATTCTGTGCCAAATTTTCGTTACTACCCACAAATCCTTCATTACAAATTCGCCAAAAATGTCTGCCAATTGACCACAAATCGCTTTTTTTAAGTAATAAGACAAACCTTGCTATACTTACGCATACACATGTATGTATAATATTCTCATCCACACACACACATCTTTAAATATTGTACTGCTATACGCAGAAAGCATTCATTCTCACATTAACAGGCAAAATAAATCTTTTATTTCCTTTTTTTGCGTGCAATTACTCGGGTTTCCTTGTTTCGCAATTTATTTACACTGTTAAGTCTGTGAGAAAACATAAATCAAAATTAAAGCCGCAGCGCACACGTTCGGTCAGTTGTTAGCCGCAATTTAGAGTGGCATAAATTCGTTTGTTCCTGGCTACTTTTGTAACGAAGACCATTCTAAGCGTACTTTGCTGGAGAGTTAAGAAGCATTTGTAGGTGAGAAAGCGTTTGGCTTTGGTGTGAGCGGCGAATTATTGGCTTATGGTGAGCAGCAAAGCAACAGTTGGACGCCGCAAATTAATTAGAGGGACTATATGAGTTTGGGCAATGGCTAAGCTGTTGCTTTGTTCTTTCGGCATTTATTGCATTATTAAGTTTTAGTAATTAAAGTAAAAGTTCAAATAAAAGATTGAAAGCCATCGACAGAGCTTAAAGTCTTGCTTTATTGTCTGGTTTGTTATAATCTTGATTGTCAAATATTGGCTAGGATGATTGCTCGTCTATATATGTACGCCGCTTCCTCCAAAGCTTTTCATAATTTGGTTGCAATACAAGTATTACAAAAAAAAGTATACGGAGAAGTTTACGGAGACGATGCTGTATCAGTGCGTGTAGCACAACAATGGTTCACTCGCTCCCGTTCTGGAAATTTCGATGTGAAAGATGCATCCCGCTCTAGTCAACCTATCGTTGGAAAAGTCGATGAAATTAAATAAAAGATTGACCAAAACCGTCACACAAGCAGCCATGATATCGCTAAGGAACTTAACATTCATCATCAAACGGTTTTGAAACATTTAAAAAAGCCTGGCTACAAAAAAAGTTCGATGTTTGGGTACCAAATGAATTGACTGTGAAATATTTAATGGACCGAATTAGCATCTGCGATTCTTTGCTGAAACGAAATGAAATCGAAACATTTCTGAAACGTATGGTAACAGTAGAGAAGTGGATCCAATACGACAATAATACGCGAAAAAGATCATGATCCAAGCGTGGTGAAGCTCAACAAATGGTCGCAAGGCCAGGATTGACGTCTCGAAAGGTTATGCTGAGTGTTTGGTGGGGTTCGAAAGGAATCATCCGCTATGAGTTGCTCCATCCAGGTCGAACGATTGATTCTACATTTTACTGTCAACAACTGATGAGGTTGAAGCAAGCAATCGAAAAAAAACGGTCAGAACTGATCAACAGAAAGGGCTTCGTCTTCCATCAGGACAACGCTAGACTACACACATCATTGATGACTCGGCGAAAACTGGGAGAGCTTGGCTGAGAAGTTTCGATGCATCCACTATATAGCCCTGACCTTGCACCGTCGAACCACCATTTGTTTCGGTCAATGCAAAACTCCCTTTATCGAGTAAAGTAGGCTTCAAGAGCAGCCTGTGAAAATTACTTGTCGCAGTTTTTTGTCGAGAAAACAGAAAATTTTTACACTGATGGAGTGAAGTCTCTAACGGGAAAATACCAAGGCTGCCGGCATTCCTTTTTTTTTTAATATTAGGGATGGATGAAGTTATGCATTGAATCATTAGAATTTTCTTACGAACTACCTTTAATATACACAGTATTTTTTTTATACATACATACTACTGTGCCCAAAAAATAAGGTTACATTGTATTTATTTTGAAAATTCTTTATTTATTCTTCCAAATCAATTTCATCCCCTTTAAAGTAAACCCCTCCTGATGCAATGCACTTATGCCAACGGATTTTCCAATCTTCGAAACAGTGGTTGTAGTCACCTTCCGGGATGGCCTTCAGTTCCGTCTTCGCTGTGGCTTGAATCTCCTCTTTCGTATAAAAACGGTGTCCCCGGAGCGGTCTTTTGAGCTTGGTGAACAGCCAGAAGTCGCACGGCGCCAGATCAGGTGAATACGGCGATTGCGGAACGATATGGGTTGTGTTTTTGGCGAAATGATCAGGAATACGAGGGCAGTATGGGATGGTGCATTATCGTGGTGTAAAAACCAAGAATTGTCTTTCCACAACTCCGGCCTTTTTAGGCGAATAGCGTTACGCAAATAACGCATAACGTTCAAATAATATTCTTTGTTGACTGTTTGACCGTTTGGAAGGAATTCATAATGCACAACACCACGATAATCGAAGAAAACAGTCAACATGACCTTGACTTTTGAGCGACTTTGGCGCGATTTTTTTGGTCTCGGCTCTCTTTTGGCACGATATTCGCTCGATTGATCGGTTGTTTCGGGGTCGTAAGCATAGATCCAAGTCTCATCGCCAGTTAAAAAGCATTTCATGACACCCTGGTAGTCAGAAAGCATTCTTTCACACACTTCAACGCGACGCCTTTTTTCCAAAAAATTCAATGTTTTCGGTACCAGTGGAGATTTGACGCGCCTGAGGCCCAAAACATCCTTCAAAATGGTATTGGCTGAGCCTTTCGATATGTCAACTTCATCAGCAAGGTCTCAAGTTGTTAATCGATGGTTTTTCAACACCAAATCTTTGATTTGTAGAACGTGAGCTTCGTCGGTTGAGGTTGATGATCGCCCTGGACGCTCTTCGTCTTCGACACGTTCACGGCCGGCTTGGAACTCACTATACCACTTGTTAACATTTTTTTTAGACATAGCCTCATCACCAAAGGCTTTCTGCACCATCCTCAACGTATCCGCAGCAGAAAATTGATTTCGTAAACAAAATTTAATGCAAATTCTTTGCTCAACAAATCTCGACATCGCAAAAAGCGAAAAACTCACTTTTAGAAGCTCACAAAACGACACGTATCTCAAACACTAATGAATAATGAATGACTGACAATACTACCAAAAAAAAAAAATAAATAATTCTCCAAATCCTTCGACGCGCGCAGTTTAAATTCAAATGCACCTTTATTTTTTGGGCACAGTAGTATATTGAATCAATCATATACTAAATCAATTTGCATTATCATCCTTATAAGGTAAATCATTTCTAAAAGCCGCCAAGGTATTCATGTATTCAATTTTCTTAGGCTAGAAAATCCCTAAAGCTCATAAAAGTGTCACAATAAATGACACTGCCAAATGAAAACGCATTGCGAAAGAAGAGAAGCCAATGAAACCGCTGATAATAAAAAAGTCATGTGTCATAACAAATAACGCTTCGATAAGAGCAAATCCACTTTACAGTTATAAAGTCGAAAAAATATGCCACCCCAGAGCTTCAGCCCTCATGTGTATGTTTATTTGAAAATCATATATGTAAATATGTATATTTATATATTTAAATAACGTATAGATAGCAAATAAAGTATCATGCGATTGGCGAACAAAGGCACACAGTTTAATGAAACAGAAATATGGATAACGGAAATGGAAGTGAAAGAAATGTCACACGTGTGGGGGCGTAAACACAAACGGTGGCAAAGCGAAAAAAACAACAAATCAGTAGCTATTACACGAGAGAGCTCATATGCTTTTTTTTTTTATAAAATATCAAAAAAAAAATCTTTCGGTGTTTCTTAAGGTGTTGCCTGCCAGACTATTTATCGCATAATCACATCAATGAGCATCTTCGCCAAAAATATAATATTATCTGATGTGGGAACAGCGTATACATACATATGTATGTATGTAACCACGTATGCATTTTTGTATGAACATATGTACATTATTGACTGCATATTTGTTCGCTTACTCTGTGCGTCAAATAAAAGTTCAAACAAATATATTTTGAAGTCAGAACAAGAAAAAACGTTAACTTCGGTTGCACCGAAGCTAAATACCCTTCACAGGTGCATTTCTGTTAGTAACTATGTGTCTAGTTTGTATGGAAGCTATATGCTATAGTTAACCGATCTGAACAATTTCTTCGGAGATTACATTATTGCCGTAGAAAATAATATATACCAAATTTCGTGAATATATCTTATCAAATGTGAAAGTTTTCCATACAAGCCCTTGACTCCGATCGCTCAGTTTGTATGGTAGCTATATGCTATAGTTAACCGATCTGAACAATTTTCTATACCAAATTTGGTGAAGATACATTGTCAAATGTGAAAGTTTTCCATATAAGAACTTGATTCCGATCGTTCAGTTTATATGGCAGCTATATATTATAGTGGTCCGATATCGGCCGTTCCGACAAATGAGCAGCTTCTTGAAGAAAAAATGACGTTTGCAAAATTTCAAAAGGATATCTTAAAAACTGAGGGACTAGTTCGTATATGTACAGACAGACGGACATGGCTAAATCGACTCAGCTCAACATACTGATCATTTACATATATACTTTATAGGGTCTTCGACGCTTCCTTCTGGGTGTTACAAACATCGTGACAAACTTAATATACCCTGTTCAGGGTATAAAAAGTGCAGAGGTTGGTATGATGTTTGGCCACTTTTCCGAAGGTTGGCAATTCTATAACTTTTTTTTATTGAATTTTTTATAAAATCTTTAAATACTTTTTTTTATTAATCCGAATGTGAGACTTTTACTGCGGTTGCTGCTACTGAAAATTTAAGCTTCCCTTTTTTAATTGTACCATATCGAGGAGGCCTCCAAAAATTTACCATCACTTTTTCAAAATAAGGTTCCAATTGTTGGGCATGCTTTCATCGGCCGGTAATCCTACGACCCCTGTCGCTTTGCTGTTCTTCAGGCGGGCAATTGCTATTCGAACCACATCATTTTCGGGCAATGGAGCATCTATTTCATCGTCATCGTTTGGTGAATCCATCACTAGATCACCAATTTGGTTCTTTAAAAAGCATGCTCTGGTCTTAAAACCTTCCTTTAGTCGCCGCATCTTTACGTAGAAATTTCCAGCCTCTTCATACTCACGCATTTCGGTCTTTTTTCTTTTTTGTCTGCATATGTCTCTCGCTTCTCTCTTCAACTCACGGTATTTATTCCTCGGTATGTATGCATCCCTGTGGTCGACCGCAACATCGCGAGCTAAGCTGTTTGCTTTCTCTCGACTGCGATATGACAGTCCTCATCGTACAAGCTGTTCTTTCGACCTTTACGAAAACCAATAGTTTCGTCTGTAAGTAAGAAGCCTGAAATTCCGTTCCACAATTCCCTGATACCCAGTTACTAATGAGTACTCCTAGAGAGCAGGAGTGCAAGTCGAGTAGAAAACAGTTTAGCTGTCGGTGGTGATTGCAACTTCTCGACCTGCTCTGTGTTTGTTGACGGGTGTGTTTTGCTGTACGGAAGCGGGCGCGTTTTTTCGCTACAACAAGATGGTCTGAGTCAGGCCCTCGGAGCGTACGCACTTCAAGGACACTGAAGACATGTTGTCCGTCTTTCACAACATGATCGATCTGGCTTCGGACTTTTCGACCCGGTGACAGCCAAGTAGATTGGAAAATTTCCTTGTGCTGCAATCTAGGACTACAGAAAATCATATTTCGGGCCACTGCGAAGTCGATTAGTTTCAACCCATTTGGAGAGGTTTTGCCATGGAGGCTAAGTTTTCCGACTGTACCAAAGATGCCTTCTTTGCCCACCCTTCTCTATCAACACTTTCTCTTTTTATGGACCGGACATTCCAGGTTCTTGTTCTTAAATCATATTCCTTATTATGTTTTTTGTGGTCGTCATCGAAGGTTGGGTCTTTCATCCGAGACTTTTGTTTCTTTCTGATTCGAGTGGTTTCCAGGCGATTAATAAAGAGTTTTATACACATTTATGTAAGTTTCAATACCGACGCCCTTCAGATGACGCTCTGTGTACAAACTCAAATTTTTTGTATGAAAATCTGTGGTTATTGTGAATTCGAAAAAAAGTCAAAACCACACATTCGGAAATCGAATGTTTTTCTTCTGCCAAATCAAACAACACCATCTCCACTCACCCTTTGCTGGTGCTACTGTGCCCTGGAAGTGCTATCACTGCGATAAAAAATGCTCTTTTGGGTATTGATATGCACCACCCATCCCTCAAGCAAATTCACATGTGGGGTTGCATATGTGTGCGTGCGTAGGTGTGCAAGCGACTCTTCTTGATTTGCGTGACAACATTTTACGCTAAAAGGCGGCATTTTTACGTGCCAGTTTTTATGGTGAAAGGATTCTTTATGCGCACTCACGTGTACCACACACGCACCCACACATATGTGCATGTCGCTTTTGAGTGATAGCAGTAAATATTTGCAATCCAAACGTAAAGTCAACAAATACGATCAAATAATGACTTTTTGCACTTTTCAAAACCATTGACTCGCCTGGATCATACTCACGTTGATAATAATGACGACCCCTTCTACGACCTCCTTCAGGAGCTCTCTTTCGCATTGCGAACTTTAACCCTTTTTGTTTCCAGTGTGTTGCTTTTTTTCAACGTCGGTGTGTATCTTCTGTGTGGGTGGGTGTCAATGATACTCTCCACTCTATCCTTTCTTTTTGCAGTCACACTTTTTTTATTTGCCCCGACTCGGTGTTTACTCATTGAATATTTATGTGTGACATTCGATACGCATTATAATTCAATAATAATAAAATAAAAATATTTATTTTTCGGCTTTCGGTTTTATATTTATGCAACACTTCGTGTGAGTACTCAGTGCATTATCCTTTTTCGTGTTCAATGACTCTTTGTTTAGGGCGCTTGGCTTTAGAGTTTTTGCGGGGATTTCAATGCTGGTAACATAATTTTGGTTGAATTTTTAACGGTATTTTATGTGGCTTATGTGGAATAAATGTAATTCGTCTTTAAACAATTGACTTTTAATGACCTCAATGGAATTACATATGTCGGGTTCGGCGGAGTGGATTTTTCAGTTCCGAAAACAGAAATAGTCCTAGGGAGCCAAATCTGGCGTATACGGTGACTGAATGGTGACTCCTCTTTCAAGTTCTGCCAAAATGTCAGTCATAAACATGCAAGTAAGGGACGGCGCATTACATTGGTGAAAAATCCATAAATATTTTGTTCACACTTGGAATGCATTCATAATAAAAGACACCACGCTACTAAAATTTTGATTCTTGACCTACTTCCTCAATCGTCCAGTAATTCTTTTGCGAGCTCTACTTGACGTCCTTTTTGCAAAAAACTCAGTTCTTTTGGTATGAGTTGAGCTTTCATTGATACGCTTCATACCCCAACCATTGGTTCAAATAGGTTGAGTGAATCCATCTTGAATGTTGAGATCCTTTGCTATATCTTTTTTGATGAAAACGTCATTAACCAGTCAAATTTGATCAGATGAACCAGTTGTTACTCAGCAAAAGCTTTTTAAGTAACTGTTCAGCGACTCATTTAGAATCTGGTCTGTTACGAGTGCAGCTGATTGATTTGTAGAGCAGCCGAGTATACAAGCGAAGTAATAGCATTAAGAAGCATTACGAGAGAGTTTTCTTTTACAGTTTCCTCCAGTGTCCGCTCAATGTGTTTATTAAAACAAAATATAACTAAAATCCAATTCTAATTTCATTAAACGAATACAAGAGGATATAAGGAGAATATGTAAAAATAGGAGAAGTAGCTCTACCGAAACCTAAATGAGGTAACTCTAATTCTATCCTGATAACCACCAATGCGTCAATATTGTTTTCTTTTTATTTTCCTTTGTTTTCAAATTTTAATAGTGTTACGATTTCGGAAAAGTATTCGACGATGATCTCTGCTTGGATCCGGAATTTAGAATTACAGTTCAATTTAAGGACCATTTATAAGTACAATTTAGGTTGATTACTTATATTTGATTAGGTCCGAGTTATTCGCATTTATGAGCAAGGGGCCAGAGCCACGTTTCTAAGACCAACTTTATATCCATCTTGTTTGGTTTATATTGAATAAAGGTATATTGATTTCATTAATTTTCGACGTTCTAGAAAGTTAAGAGATCAAATCTTCAACATTTTGTTCCAAGTAGATCTAGTAATTATTAACAAAATGGAAACTGTGAGAAAAAATGTAGAGGTTTTGGTAAAGAGAGTATTTCTTTTCAAAATAACCTGACGAGGGGTCAGGAATGTTTACTAAGTAATTGCGTTTTTTTTGTGAAATTTAACACAACTTTTTTATTTCGTAAAACATTTTTTGAAATTAAGTCTATATTCTTCATTTTGTTCCAATACCTTTTGCCATCTTTCAGGAAGGAGATTGATTCCGTGCCCATAAAATTTTTGATCCTTTCAGGCAAAAAACTTGACTAAGTCGTTTTTTCTCTTATCCAAAAAGTTTTCTAGAGTCAAGAACTAGTAATAGTCCCAAGATGCCAAGTCTGGAAAATATGGTCATCAGGTATCAGGTCTCTCACACATTTGCTATTGATCAATTTTGGCCTCTTCTGTTTGTGTGCAACACTCAAATTGTCCAGCTGATCACAATACACTGCAGAATTAATCGTGGTACTGCCTGGTAAAAGCTTAAAATGAAAGATCCCTCGCACTAAACTAATAACGTAACCTTTGTTTGGTGACTATTGGTCTTCGAGTTGGTTTGAGCTAGTTCATAATTTTTAGACCACGACCTTATGCGCTCTACATGCTTGTAAACAACCCACTTTTCATCGTTTGATAATATTTTGTTCTGTAAGAACGGGAGGAGCCCAAATGTCAAACTTCGTAATTAGTCCTTGCGTTTCATGTGCTTGCCAATGGTAGCATTCGATAAATTTGGTCATTCAGCGATCCCTAGATTATATTGATCAACGACTTTATTTTATTCACATCGGCTTCAAGAGTTCTCTCAGGGTGTGTTGCATTCTCAATATCGAAATTGTCGGAACGAAATTTGGCATTGACGGACGTCTATGAAAAACGATTTTTAAGATTTATAAAATACTTTCTGAATCTAATTTAGAATCAAAAGAAAGCCCTTATCTTCCTGTCTCTAACATATAATATATGATCATTAAACTCTCAACAGATTATATTAAGTTTGCTACGATGTTCGTAATACCCTGAAGGAAATCTCGAAGACCCTTCAAAGAATATACTTATATAAATGATCGGCGTGAAGAGCTGACTTGTTATAACCATACTCGTCTATGTGTTCGTTTGTATATACGCGATCTAACTACATTGTTTTTGAGATATCGACCCAAAATTTTGCTAACACTATTTTCTCTGGAACCGTTGATATCGTTCCACTATAGGGTGTATGGTAGCTGCCATATAAACTGACCGATTCAAATCAAGTCTTTGTATAGAAGGGACAGCTTCTCGCAGTTTATTGCTCAAGGCATAATTTCAATCTTCGAACAAATTGTCCTGATCGGACAACTATAGCATATGGCTGCTGGACAAACTAAGTGATCTAAACTAACATAAATATCTTTTAATACCATTTTTTCCCATAAGAAATTGACTTGTAAAGGATATTATAACTTCGGTGCAGCTGAAGTTAACGTTTTTTCTTGTCAGATGCGAATTCTGGTATGAATCAGGTTTTAAGAGAGTTACCCTGTCCTACCGACTGGAAATACTATTTTTTAAACGAGCTGGGCATATAATTGCACTACTCAAGGGAAATCTTTGATTAATTCAACATGATGAGACATTTTCGACGCACACCTTCACTAATAACTCACTTAAATAATTTGAAAGTTTTAATTATTTTCATGGTCCAATGGCAAACTTATTTGCCAGATAAAAAATAGTGAAGTCTGCCGAACCGAAAACAGTAAGACCAACTAAATCTATTATAAAATCCATTACTCTGCAATTACAAACAACAGACGAAGAAAAAGAGGAAGAGAAGACGATGCTAAAGTAGAAGAAATTCAATAGTCCAAGGCGTTATTGAAGAGACGTTCTAAGGAGGAGGATGGAGTCGAAACGTAGAAAAAAGCTTAATTGAATGGATGAAATTATTTTCGAGTTAACGTCAGCAGTAAGGCACAACAACAACAAGAAATGATTGTTAGTTACAAGAAATAAATAAAATACAAGAAAAGTAACAACAACAACAACAAAATGCAAGAAAAATATTATCTGAACAAGGAAACTTACACGACACTAATGCCAAGTTGCTGAGACTGTGTGAGTGTATATGTAGGTGTATGTGTTTGTGTTTGCGCACGGCCGAAAACAATATTGCCGACATTAGAAGGAACAACAACGACAGCAGCAAGCAGCATTACTTGTAGAAACAAGCTACTACAGTGACAACATGACAACAGCAAGGATATACGAGAACACAGTGTGAGCAAGCATCTGCAGTTATGGAGTGTATGAGTATTAGGGTGGGTTGAAAAAAATTGATTTTATTTTTTTTTTATTTTTTTATTTTTTTTTTTTTATTTTTTTTTTATATTTTGAAATATTGGTTGGTAGACAGCTAAAAAAAAGTTCTCTCCAAGACCAACTAAATACTGATGGTAGGGTCTTCCGATTTTTTGTTTCTTATTTTATACCCTGCACAGGTTATATTAAATTTGTTAGAATGATGAATGTAACAAACAAAAGTATATATCAGAGACACTATAAGGCATATGTATAATAATGACCATCAAGCTGAGTTGAGTCGATTTAGGAATGCCCGTCTGTCTGTCCGTCTGTATAAATGCGAACCAGCCCCTCAGTTTATGAGGTATCGAAATGAAATTCTGTACACGTTCTTTTCTCTCCAAGAAGTTGTCCATTTGTCGGAACCGTCGATATTGGTCTACTCCAGCATATACCTGCCATACAAACTGAACGATCGGAACCAAGTGCTTGTATGGAAAAGTTTTTAATGTGATGAGATATCTTCACGAAATTTGGCATGGATAATTTCTCAAGGTTTTGAAACAATCTCCGAAAAACTTGTTCAGATCGAATCACTATAGCATATAGCTGCCATACAAAATTAACGATCGGAACCAAGTGCTTGTATGGAAAAGTTTTTAATGTGATGAGATATCTTCATGAAATTTGGCATGGATAATTTCTCAAGGTTTTGAAACAATCTCCGAAAAACTTGTTCAGATCGAATCACTATAGCATATAGCTGCCATACAAACTGCACGATCGGAGCGAAGTGCTTGTATGGAAAACTTTTTCACTTGACGAGATATCTTCACGAAATTTGGTTCGGATTATTGCCTAAGACAATAGTGCAATCCACGAAGAAATTGTCCTGTTCGGACTACTGTAGCATATAGCTGTCATACAAACCGAACGATCGGAGCGAAGTCCTTGTATAGAAAACTCTTTAATTTGACGAGATATCTTGAAGAAATTTGGCATGGATACTTTTTTAAGGTATTGGAGTAATCTCCGAAAAAATTGTTCAGATCGAATCACTATAGCATATAGCTGTCTTACAACAGACCGGTCAAAGTTAAGTTCTTGTAGGGATCTTTTGCATTGGTGAGGGTTATTGTAGCTTCGGTGCAACCGAAGTCTTGTCTCCTTATTATTGGAATGAAAAATTTCAGCCTCACTATCGACTATCTGAAAATCTCGTTTTTTAACTTGATAACCAAAAAGTCTTATGAAACCTTCCAATTTTCCGGAGTTTAAAGTAAAAAAAAATTTTTTTCTGGCCACTCTAATACATATGCATGTTGGTTGAAATTTTATAACTCGATAACCAAAAATCTCGAGATACCTACCAATTTTTCAAAAAAAAAAAATTTTTTTTTACCACCCTAATGCATTTCCATGTTCATGTAACAAACCCTAAGCAACAACTTGTAAGGAAAGTTTAAATGAAATGATAGCGTCTTTGGACTGCTGCAACAAGACAATACACACACATACACACATTTATTCTTCGACTCAGGCGAAACGTCGGGTTGGGCCGCTTGCCGAAGAAAAGTAGGCAGTAAATGTTATTGTTTTTGTGCAATAAAAACTCCCAACAAAATCGTGCGTACATTTGTGGCTTGAATGCTTGACAGTGTTGCTGGTAATAAAAGCAACAACAAACACAAGCACAAACTAACATTGTAGAGGCGCATTAAAATAGTGGCAGAAGGAATGAGCGTGTTAGACAACTACCTATATAACACCCACCCACGTCCCCGTCAATAACTTGCACAATTATGCCACGCACACTATTCCTTGTCTTCACTACTTCTGCCTCGTCAACAACCCCCACCACCACATTTGATCAACTATGTGTATCTCTAAGGAGGTCTAAGGATGTGCAGGACGTGTGAAGTCTTAAGGTCGCGCAGATTTTTGGACTAAAACATTGAGGGTTCCACCATGTCGGTACTGGTATGCATGCATGTATGTGTGTGGCTAGTTATTGGGGCGTTGCGCGGTTTAATGCTTCACTACACCATGTTTATCAAGTGTTTTATGTATATATTTTATAGTCATTATCTTTTTGTGGCAGCCCACACGCTGGCGCTGGCATTTGTTTGGCAAAGTAGCCTCGTCTTGGTGCCAAGTTAGTAGACACTACACATATATTTATGTAACTGCGTTTGTACGTGTGTGAGTTTATGTGCTTGTCGTGTTATGATTTCTTGGTTGCACAGCAATTAAATATATTTCTTGCCGAAATTTCATTAGTTTTGTCGTAAATTAGACACTTTTTCCATGAAAACTGTGAATACCCTGTAGGAAATTGGAGGTAGTCATGTGGACGGTCAGTTTTAAAGGATCGAGATCTGATTGCTTTTTTATAGACCAATACCAGAACCCCTAATCCACATGTTTACGGACGAATATTTTAGATCGTGCCGGAACTCATCCCATGACCGTAACGGATCCCATGAATTTTAAAAGTCCGAGAAATTTAAATTGACTATTCATTCCACTAGTACAAAATATCTCATAGTTCTTGACTGAAGTTTCTTATAAAATAAGATATATCCCAAAACACCCAAGTCCAAATATTTACACAAAGCCTCATGTTCGGATGAATATTTTAGATCGTGTCGGAACTCTGTACCAGACCCCACGAATTTGAAATGTTCCAGAACTACATTTACAATTGACTATTCATTCCACTGAATCAAAATCTGACATAGTTTTTGACTGAAGTTCTTTATTGTTGATATTACATTCGGATTCTGTCAACTAAGTTAATCTTTCTGAATGTAAAATCAACAATAAGGAACTTCAGTCAAAAACTATGACTATTAGGTTGCCCCTGAGGATAGAACAGGTAGTAAAAATCGTCCAAATTTGATGGCATAGCTTGATGGAGCTGCTTATTCTTACTCATCCTAAGAAGTTATAAACTTAGAGACCACAAAAAAGAAAAGAGATTTTATTGAATTTACTCCAGAATAAGACATATCAGCCAATTGAGACCTCCTCTTAATTTCGTTTCAGAATCCGTTTGTGCATTATTCGTCGTAGCTCTATAGACTCCTCTCTATTAAATTCCTCAGTTTCCAAATGCCTGAGGTACGAATTTTGGTTATTCAGACTGTTCAGTTTATGAGGAGCATTTAAGTTAGATGAGGTCAGTACTATTTTGAGAAGTAAGGTTTTGCTTTTTGTTGGGTTCAGGTCGATCCTCAGAGGGTCTTACTTGAACAGCTTTGATTGGCGGCCCGTTGTGGTATCTAAAATCTCCTATATCGCGGATTATAAGACCATTACACATCGACAAAGCGCTTTGAGCCAGTTTCAGCTCTGTCTTCTGTTTGCCGAAGGTAAGATTACCGAGATGGCTGGTATTAGGCTAGGTTGGGTTAGGTTTGGTTAAAAGATTTGGCTACAAGGTCGATCCTGAGAGAGATCTCACTTGGACAGCTTAGAACGGCGCTCCGTTGTGGTACATAATGCCAGTTTCAGCTATGCCTTTGGGTTCGCCGAAGGTAAGACTATCGAGATGGTACAGCCTCAGTCTTGCAAAAGCTATTAAATGGAGGAGAAAGTGCCTAGATGTTTCCACCTCATCCTCCTTCATAGCATATTTTATCTTGTTGGTAGACAGCGGCTACGCTGGCTAGGTCATGTTGTCCGGATAGATGAAAACACTCCAGCTCTGAAAGTATTCGACGCAGTACCCGCCGCGGGAAGCAGAGGAAGAGGAAGACCTCCACTCCGTTGGAAGGACCAAGTGGAGAGGGACCTGGCTTCGCTTGGAATATCCAATTGGCGCCACGTAGCGAAGAGAAGAAACGACTGGCGCGCTGTTGTTGACTCGGCTATAATCGCATAAGCGGTGTCTACGCCAGTAAAGAAGAAGAAGAAGAGGTAAAAGTTGTATCTTTCATTGTTTTTAAAGTTTTTCGATCCATGACCAAAATCCTTGCTGCTAAAGCCTTAAAGTTGGATTATCGATTTGTGAAGTTGAACACCGTACTATCATACTATATACCCTGTTGGTATCACCCATATATATACGAGTATATATATATTTTCCGTTAACTCAGTTGTCGTTTCGTCTATATTACTTCGATAGCCAGTGTTAAGGCTTTTCAACGGGGCTATTGATATCCGAAACCAGTCCAAACTCAGATCGCAAGTTGAGAATTGATATTGTGTAGAGTGGATTTTTGCCAAAGATTTTTTATACATTTTCTTTTTCGCAAAGAAAAGAGAATCATATATTCTGTGAAAAATTACTCGTCGTTTCACTTTGCACTTTGTTTTTCCTACTGGGTGCCTTCCTGCAGGCTTTTAATTACTCTAGAGAGTAGTTAAATTATGTTTATGATATTTCTTAAAATATTTACACAAATTAATACTATTTTAAGTATATTTACTATTTGTTAACACAATTTGGTAAAATTTTGTGTCAAAATTTCAGTTTCAGACAATTTCTATGTCTCGAGGCATTAACAGTGTGTTCATCATATTAGACGAGACTAAAAAACAAAAACGTTAATTTTTTTTTGATGATTACAAACATAAGAAGCGGGAAAACGAAAGGCTGGAAGCTATATAGAGAGTCACCATTTCTCTATATACCCATCAAAATCCTTTCATATTCCTTTACATATGTCTAAGTAAAATATATACCATATATATAAGTATATATGAATTTACAACTACTTTGTGCCTTTAAAGTAGTTAGTTTCTCCTCCAAGAAGGTGAAACTTCATTTACCTCATATAAACGTATGTATAGTATGTACATATATTTGCACGTATGTATGTATGTAATCTTGTTATAAACTTATTTGGGGATAAGACAGTTTATAATTGATACTATAATCAAATAGTTAAGCTTTTGTATAATGAATACCTTTTTGATTATGTGTGATCACGTTCGGCAAGCGACGGTTACTCCTTCTTATACTCGCTTCTCCTAAGCAAATCGTATGTCTTTACTTATTTTATGTACCCATCCACCTAATTTGGTGGGGTTTCTTAGTTTATTGTGTGCCTGCCATTTGCCATAGTAGAAATTTGTCATTAATGAGCTCTAAGAAAATAGTTTCGAAGCTCAAACAGGAAGATGTTTTGACGAAGTGAGAAGTGTTTCTCTTATGGTTATTAGTTTTTTATTAACTTAGAATGGGAAAATTGGCACTGAATTACACATTCAGTAGGGTAGTAACTAGCTTTCGGGGTAAAATTATAACGCAAGGACCAAGTTAAGGGATTTTAAATCTGTGGCATGAAGTAAATGACTTGATGACTTTTGAATGAAATATAGTTTTGGAACTTTATAAATATCCTCTGTTAACATGTGCATTTTGGTTCTTCTTCTTTCTTGGTGTAGACACCGTTTACGCGCTTATATGGGAGTTTACAACAGCATGCCAGTCATTCTTCCTTTTCTCTGTTTGGCACCAATTTGAGATTACAATAGCGGCCAGGTCCTTCTCAACCTGGTCTTTCTAACGGAGTGAAGCAGCTCCTCTGCTTCATGCTTCACCGGTGGGTACTGCTTCGAAAACTCTCAGAGCTGGAGTGTTTTTATCCATCAGGACGACATGGCCTCGCCAGCGTAGCTGTTATCTCTTAATTCGCTATGTCAATGGAGACGAAGATGATGAGTGACTCGTAGAATTTGGTCTTTGTTCGTCGAGAGAGAATTTAACAGCTCAATTGTCTACTCAGTCCAAAGTAGCACCTGTTGGCAAGAGGTATTCTGCGTTGGATTTCAAGGCTGACGTCGTAGTTGGTGTGAATACTGGTTCCAAAAAAGACAAAATTATCTACGACTTCGAAGTTATGACTGTCAACAGTGACGTGGGAGCTCAGTCGAGAGTACGGCGACTGTTTGTTTGATGAAAGGAGATATTCCGTCTTTCCATCGTTCACTACCAGACCTATTTGTTTCTCTGCCTTATCCAGTCTGGAGAAAGCAGAACTAACTCTTATAGAAGATTGTACCTTCTATATTCAGATCTGCAAGTCGCAATATTTTTTTCAAGAATAGAGGAAAGAAGTCTCACGATAGGCAGTGGCCTTGTCTGAAACCTCCTTTGATTGCTCAACGTCAGTTTATACAGCCGTATCGACGAAAAGGTGGTGTGTGTCTATTCTCTTTTCACGGGTCTTTTCCAAGATTTGCCCGGTGAGTACCTGGTCAGTTGTTTATATTCCAGGCAGAAGTCACACAGATAAGGTCCAATCAGTTTGCGGCTTAATCCTTTCAGACAGTACGCTTGAAAGAACTTTATATGTGATGTGGAGGAGGCTCATCCCACAATACTTGGCGCAGGACGTAGGTCTCTTTTTGGTTAGAGCATACTTAAATTCTAATCGTCGAATATGTTTTCGTCCGGCCATATTCTACAAAGAAGCTAGTGCATGCTTCTTCTGATTTCTTTGCTTTCGTATTTGAATAGTTTGGCCGGCAATAGATCGACCCTTGCCGCTTTCTTCAGACGGTAATTGCTATTCGCACTTTTTCATCGTTGAGTAATGGAACGTCTGCATCATCGGTTTCACCATCTCCAGTTGCTTTGTGTTTCCTCCATAATCTTTTTGGCATACTATAAGTCACTAGATCACCTGTGGAGGTTCTAAAAGAGTATGCCCCGGTCTTGAAACCTTCTGTTCCCCTGTCTGCAACTTTGCCAAGCTCTTCGTATTCACGGATTCGACCTCGCTTTTTTGTTTGCAAATGTGTTTCGCTATCCTCTTCAACTCTCGGTATCTATTCCATCCCTCACGTTTTTAACGTTAGATAAACACTATCGGAAAATCCACCAATTAATTGAACGAAAACTACTGACAGCTCCTCTAATTAGAGCTTGGTCAAAAATATGCTGTCTTCTGGCAAAAATTTTCCACACAAAGCATTATGAATGTATACATTTTTTAATTAATTAGCAAACCGGAAAAGAAAGAAGCTGAAATGAAAGCTGCTTAACAGTTTCTATGAAAATTCAATTTTTTAAAACAAAATACACTGAAAAGAATTTATTTTTTAACTTTAATTGACGCCATTTTTAGACAATATCATTTTCCGTCAATTCAAAGCAAAATAATTGAAAAGCAATTTCTAAAAATTTCATGTGACAAAGTGTATCGTTTACGGTAGTATTTTTTCCACGCTAAAAGTAATGTGCGCTAATAAAAAATTCAAATAAATAAAGCACCAGCAGCTGATGCTGCTTTTGGTATGGCATTTCAATTTTAATTTCCCTCCCTGCATTCTTCAAGCAACAAACAAAAAAAAAAAACAGGAGAAAATATTGAGCAAAATACCGAAAGATAAAATAACAATTTTTGCTACCAACTCTCACCACCACCTCACCTCTCTCCACACCCACTGTACTATGTTGTGCTGCATGTTGTTGTTGTTTGTGTTGTAGCTATTTTATATTTCTTTATTTTTGTGTCATGTGAAAAATTTTGTGTTAAGAGCAAATCAGCTTAGGGGCTCATTATCCACGTTATTCATTTAATTTTTAATTAATTTTCAACCACCTTACAATAACAACAAAATAATAATAACACCAGCGTTGCACAGTAAAAGGAAAAAATCCAAAAAAAAAAATATGTGAAAAGGAAATAAGTTTAAAAGAAAATTGGGAAATGCGGAAGCAAATAAGGAAAAAAGTTTGGTTGAAGAAAAAAAATTGTAAAAACGGTAAATGTGCGGGAAAACAAGAACGTAAAAAAAAGTGTTGAAGAGCACCCTTTCTCTGTAGGGCTTTGATTAAAAATATTGTGAAAGTAAAAAAAGTAAAAAATTAAGTAAAAAGTAGCCTCTGAAGTGAAAAATAACTTTGTTGGGGTTGCCAAAGAAGTGAAAATAGTTAAAAGATATATTTAGAAAACCACTGAAAAATATAAGAAATTAATATTTTAAAAATGTGGTATGGATAATTGGTAATGATTACCATTAAGCGAATAATCCTGTCTACTGTCTAAAGGGTGATTGATATCTTCTGTTGAGCTGTCAGTAATATAAGAAAAATTACAAAATATGTCATTTATATTTGTTAATGATTACTATTAAGTAATGGTAATGGTGGTGAGACCAACGATTACAAGTAATAAAGTGAAAAGTAATATTGTTGGGGTTGCCAAATGAGTGAAAAATATATAAAAGTTATATTTAGAAATAATCCTTTTCTTTAGAGTGAATAAAGTCTTCTTTTGAGCTGTAAGTAGTATATTCAAGACAGTTATTATACAAATTTTTATTATACAAAATTTGTCAATGCTAATTGTTAATGATTTCTACTTAGTAATGGTAATGGTTTTGATACCAATGATTACAAATAATAACTAATAATTGAGATATATAATGACGATATGTAGTCATTGTAATGGTAATCATAAATTTGGTATTGATTTATAGTTATAATTAGCATACAGTAATTGTAATGGTAATGAATAAAACATATAAATGTGATATATTGGTAAAGGTAATTAGAACATAAATTTTTCCATGAAATATAAATGCTAACCATTTTTAAAAATTTCAAGTATAAAGAGCTAATAATTGCTGGTATTAGTTAAGGTATTGATAAAGGGTAATGATAATGATATGAAAAACTGGATATAAATGTGTTATGATTTTGGTAATTGCAATGGGGACGAACAAATTACTGCAATTAAATAAAAATAAAATTAAAGTAATAAGTAATTAGTATTAGTAATGAGTATTCATAATGATTACCGCTATGGTAATCGAAAATACTAAATACTATGAGATCATAAAGCCAGGCTGTTGTAATGAAATCATTATAAAATTAATATTCGGTTATATATCGGTAGTGGTAATCACATTGTAATCATAGTGATAATTACATTCCTACATCATACATATCTAATGTTTCCTAGAATTATTTTGATATACGAGTATATAATACAAGCTTTAACAGAAAAAATACTGTTCTCAGCTATGATTACTGATTACTGAGTATATGATTTTTGTATTTAGTTTAGTTTACTTAGTGTATTTTACATTATTACGGCTACGGTAGTTAGAAATGTTAATTAGTATTAGATCATTTAGCTAGAATGTTGGTAATAATTAAAATGTAATCATAATCATATGAGTATTTATTCATATTTTGCTGGTAATAATCATAATGTAATCATAATGAGAATACTATTCATACATGATGTCTCCTAAAATTAAAATCATTTACCATTATGGTATATCTAATACATGCTTTTATAAAAAAATGCTGTTATCAACAATAATTAACGAACTTTTAATATGAAATATTAAAAAACTCTGTTTAAAGTATTTTTTTACACCATCTGGCAACCCTATCTAGCACCTAAAAACTTAGCCGGAAAAAAATATAAAGCGCGCTGCCATCAACTTTCTGCCAGCCTCGAGGTTATTTTGAACCCTACGAGCTTCCACCAATCGCGACGGTAGCGTTTATGTGTATAATTTCTGCTTCAAAATGCAAAAGCAATTGGTGGCCAATGGCAAATGGCATGTTGCCATACTGTATATACTATATATTTGTGGCTGCTGCAAATTTAATTATTCGTTTTTTGTCTTAAGAATGCTTTCTCATAATACGAAACAAAGCAACAAAAGGATAAATTTGGTGAAAAATGTTTAATTGAAATGTTTAATCTGGCATAGACAGTTTGAATAAATAAAATTTTTAAATTATTAATTTTTAAAATAGGCATTTTAATTGATTAATGTCGAGGAAATAATAATACTAGTCTATAAAAAATAAGTTTTGAAAACACTCTTGATTTTAACTGAATCTTACCAATGATGTTTTGATCTGTTAAAGATACTAATTGTTCTTACTTATGTGCGTAGATACCACCACCAAACCACGCGGTTATAGCCGAGTTTACAACAGCCCGACAGTCGTTCTTCCTCCTCGCAGTTTGGTGCCAATTGGAGATTACAAAGGTAGCCAGGTTCTTTTCTATTTGATTATCGGCGTACGCCAGCAATTGTACACTTTTATAGAAGATTGGACCTTCTCTATTTAGCTCCGCAGCTCAGTTCGTACGGTTCGTCGAGGTCCTTTCCGATCCTCACGGAGTTGGTGTTGCTCAACGTCAGCTTACCCAGCCGTGTTAGCTTTGCTAGGATACCAAGTTCAGACATAGCGGCATAGAAGTAGTTCCTATATGTACTGTCGAAGCCGGCTTAAAAATCGACGAAGAGGTGGTGTGTGTACCGATTTTCCTCCCACCGGTCCTTTTCAAGATTTAATGCATAGCGAAAATCTGGTCAGTTGTTGATTTGCCAGGTCTAAAGCCACACTGATAAGGCTCAATCAGTTTGTTGACGGTGGGCTTTAATCTTTCACACAATACGCTCGATAGAACCTTCTACTCGAAGTTGAGGAGGTTTATCCCACGGTAGTCGGCGCAGATTGTGAAGTGTCCCTTTTTGTGTATTGGGCAGAGCACACTTAGATTCCAATCGTCGGGCATGCTTTTTACGACCATTTTTTGTGGCCCTCTTCAACTCTCGGTAACTATCCCATCCCGCACGTGTTTTGGTCGATTGTAACGTTGCGAGGTAGGCTGTATGCTTTCTCTCCACTGTGATTCCTTTTCCGAAAACCAAGAGTTGTGTTTACGGCTGTATGTAAAGAGTTTGAAATACCGGCTCACAGTTCCCTTATACCGAGTTGCTGATGAGTGCTCTCAGAGAACAGGAGCGGAAGTCGAGTAGAAAATTGTTCGTGGGAAATTAGTTAGATGTTATATAAATTAAAGCCAGGAAACGTTGAACGCCACAAAAAGAAGTCGTCTATGCATCGGATTGTGACTGATGATGAAAAATGGATCCATTATGACAACCTCAAATGTATAAAATCATATATTTAAGCTGGTCAATGACATCAAGGTAGTGATCTAAATTTGGTGGGATTAGAAGTGTGTGCTATTTTGTGAACTTCTAAAAGCAGACGAAACCATTGATGGGAACGAAAAAGGCTCGTAATTTGCAATTAGACGCGATGCAATAATCTTCCATCTAATGCTTGACCCCTTGTTGCAAGACCGGTTAAAAACTACTTGAAAGACAACGGCTGGGAAGTTTCGCCTTACCTGCCTTATAGTCCAGACCATTCCTTTTCTGACTACCATTTGTTCCGGTCGATGCAGAACGCCCTCACTGAAATACGATTCTCATCGGAACAGGGTACCAAAAATTGTTTTTTTTTCTCTTTTGGGAAAGTAGTCGCAAATTGCCAAAAAGAAGGTATTCAAATATGTACAAATTGTTATAGAACAACTATTCAGACTCATTTTAATCGACTAGAATGTACAAAAAATCAGAAGTCCTTAGACGGTTCTACTTGGACTAATTTTCAAGAACTCTATGTCGTAGAACCAATATCTATGCAATGGCAGATACAATATTAATTTTGAAGAGAATGTACCGTTATGAACTATTCCTTAGATGTATGATTTAAAAAAATCTACACGATAAAGTTTAGCAAGTTCAGCCGAAGGGTTTTATGAGCGAACTTGCATTTGTATGAGTGACATAATAATAATTTCACTTGGTTTATTTATAGGAGAGAATGTATGTCTACTGAAATTTTCTATAAATTCGAGATAAATCTAATCTAATCCTTTGCTCATCTCGCTGCTTAGTTTTTTTTATTTTTATTTTCACATTTACTATTGGGATTTTTTTTTTAAATATGCATTTTAAAAAAAAATTTTAATTGAAGAAAATATAAAGATATTTTTAATTTTTAATTTTAAATTTTTAATTATATTTTTTTTTATTTTAACCAAATTTTTTTATTTTGACTTTTTCAGAAAAAAATTTTAAAAGTTTATTTTTTTTTATTTATCAAAAATCAAAAAAGTTTAAATTTTTTTAAATTTAATTTTAATTAAAAAAATGTATTTTTGTTGTAACTTTCTAATCATATTTTTAAAATTTTTTTTATTTTTTATTTATCAAAAATCAAAAAAGTTTATTTTTTTAATTTAATTTTAATTAAAAAATGTATTTTTATTGTAACTTTTTAATCATACTTTTAAAAAATTTTAATCAAAATATTTTACAATTTTTTTAATTTTTTGATGCAAATTTTTTAAAAGTACATATATATTTTTTTAATAAAAATTTATCAAAAATCAAAAGGTTGAATTTTTAAATTAAATGTACATACATATATATTTTTTTAAAAAATTAGTATTTGAAAAAATATATACGTTTAGTTTTAACTTTTGAACAATATTTAAAAAAACTGTAATAAAAAAATTATAGTTTTTTAATACAATATTTTTTTGAAGTAAATTTTTTTTTTTTATAAAAAGATATCAAAAATTAAAAAAGTTTAAAGCACTTTACTTTCTACAATTTTTCACTATTCACCTTTTTTCTTGCACATATTCGCTTTCTTCCTTGTTACATATATGTATATAATTATATGTATATATACATACATATTATGCTATGTATATTCGTAACCACCTTACTACAAACTATACTTAAATGTGTATATAATAGAATTTCTTTTTCATTCTTCACCACTTCCTTTGTTTTTATGCTAAATTAAATATTCATCAAACAAAAAGGGAAGACAAATGAAAACTTTTAAATTCTCATCAACACCCCCCACCAAAAAGCAATGTGGTGAGTAGTCAATAGCACTACTACCACTTCATCTATCATAAGCTTGCTTTCAATCCAAAGCAAAGAGCCACACACAAGAACCTTTACGATTTTTCAACACCATAATTATTTGCGTTGACTGGCATTGTTTTGTTTTTTGTTTACTTTACAGTTACCGCCACGCTTACATGCTTTACACACACGCACACAAATACAAAACACATAATCGTAAGCTCCCCAGCGAGTTTGCGAGTAAACTTTAAACCTTTTTCTCGTTGTTCATTTGCCTCACATACTCACATACTCACACACTCACACACTGACTCACTCAACTGTTATCCAGATGAAATGTGGATGTGGCAAAAGAAATTGTTCGGCATTTCTTATGCTTAGTTGTGTGCTGTGGACTTCTTATAAGCTTCACACACGCATGAAATTCATATGTCCGTTTTAATCAATAACAACAAATCACCGTTTATATTTTGTATTTTCAATCCACTGGCCCACCCAAACACCATACTTTTGGGGGTCTCCACATGCTTTCCTCACCTACAACCCTTCTACGCGTAGATGACGGCGACACGTTTCGTCAGCTACTTCTGAGACACTTGTGTATTCCCTTTTGGGACATTAAAATCCCATTTGAACGCATACTCACTCATATATTGCCACTGTGTGCGTGTAGGCCTGTGATTTCTTAGTGAAATGCTTTGCTGTTGCCTACTTTTGGGGTGGTCTGTACGCTGCCTTCATACAGATATGTGTTTATATTTGCATATGTGTGTTTTTATGCATGTGTATGTGCGTGTAAGCACATATGCTGGTGTCCGTCTTCGTTGTCTTGTTTGCTAACTTCAATTTCAATTTAACATATGCAAAGTTTTCACTCACAATATAATTACAAAAACAATGCCGAGTTATTTTACACACATAATAAGTTACACATACTCGTAACCACATATGTTACTTTGATATACATATACACAAATATATAAATATAGTTTATGTGCTGTTGTGTAAACAATGGCTAGAAGTAAAGATAAACTTGAAATATTGTAAACTTGTCTTTATTCATTTAAATCGTAAATTTATTTATTAGACAAGGTGTGTGTATGTTTTATATATACACCAGAAATCACATCGAATATCGAATGAATTTCTTATGTGTTTTTAGAAAAGTGTGTGAATGGTGGGCGTGTTTTCGTTCTCGGAATTCAGTGGCTTCTATTGTGTGCCAATTAAATCTGGATACGGTAGACTGGGATCAACTTTGTTGAGTTGCAATGCTTTATAGTACCTGCTGAGGTGGTTCTGCTTGCTTCCCATGCAAATTTAATAGCTGTGAAATTGCTCTATACCCTATAATTTTCTCAGCAAGCGAAGAAAACGGTAGCGAATCTCTTCTTAAGTTAGTGAAAATATCGGTGGCTTCGTATCAGCAGCAATTGATTCCTGAAATGAAGTTCGGCAAGAAAACCATTAACCAACGCTTCGCAATGGCAAATAGCTTTTAAAAATTATTATGACTGAACCCGAATACCTTTCAATTTTGATTAGTACAAACTGCCGAAAGTTTCTTTTAAGGTTTCATCAGAGAACAATAATAGAATTGGAGAATTGTATTAGGTGCGCAACCAAGTTTCCGCTGTTTGTCAATAAATGGTTCCAGTAGTTAGTACTGATCGATTTTTATTTATTCAAAACATGATAAAGTTAACCTAGGCATTTGGAAAAGTAACTGCGTTTTCAAATTAATGACTTCTTTTCTTTCTTTTGCGTCTGGTTCTCCGAATATGTCCAAGTTTTTTGCCAAATAATTGTCGTTTGCGAGAAGTGTTGATTTTCTTCTTTCAGTCAAAGAAATCTTCTGCTGAAGTACATCAGAAACTCTAAATAGTTCACAGAGGTGTTGCCCTAAGTGAAACAATGTGTCATGATTGGTTTCGTCGCTTCAAAGACGGCGATTTCGTTATTAACGACCGTCCGTGTGAAAAAGACCAAAAACCTTCGAAGACGTTGCTCGATGAGTATCTGTGTCAATTGAAAGCAGAGCTTCACCAGTTTTGAGAGTCATCCGCCAAGTCATTTCAAAGCGACTACATGCACTGGGAATTATTCAGCAGCAACGAACTTGTATTTTTATAGCCTCAATACCAGGAGAGGCATGTAAAAGTGATTTTGCTGCATAAGAACACTCGGCTTCACGTTCCCAAGCCCATTAAAACATACCTATGAACGCATAAATGGAATGTCCTACTACATTATATATATTGCCCAGATCAATATCCGTCCGATTATTATTTGTTCCGTTCGATGGCACATGATTTGTCTCAGAAGCACATCCACTCAGAAGATGACATCGATAATTGGCTTGATTCTTGGATACCATCACGAGACGAAAGTTTTAACGTAGTGGTATTCTATCTTTGCCAGAAAGAACAATTTTTGACTAGCTATGGGAAATACCTCGAAAAATTCATTTGTAACTATTTCCTTACAATAAAATTAAAAACAAAAAACAGTGAGAATGTTGATTTGGAATGATCGTTGTTTTTTGTAAACTTGCTTTACTCCTTGATTTTCGAGACAGATAAGTTGACTAACTCGAAGAGTACTGCTGCAGCTGCGGTTTTATTCATATAGAACCGATTACTTCCACTTTCTCTATTTTCAGATATAGACGTTAGTAGAAAGAAAGCTCGGCTCAGTTTTAGCTTAAAAACCAAGAGAAATAAAGAGCTTTCATAATTTTCCTTAAACCGTACCCTTGCTATGGAATGAGCTTTTATACAAATAGGTGGTAATTAAGTAAATTTTTAGATTTGTGGAACTCTGTATGTGGTTGGTCTTCGAGAAGACACGACTATTGGGCTCACCTTTAGAAATTTCTATCAGATCGTTCGTGAAAAAGTCAAATACTAAGCCTGTTATATAAAAATATCGATTAGGGAAGTAATACATTCTCAGACGGCTTTGAAATGCTGATGCTTGAAAGCCCTTTCTTTCCAATATCTGCTGAGTTCAACATTATACAATTGAATAAGACAATTTTTTGATTAAAAGTTCCAAAGCACTTCAGTTAGATATAGGTTAAATTAAGATGTGATATATATTACTTGGGGATCTTTGTCGTACTCATTTTTTCGGACAGTTCTGAAATGAACGAATATTGTTTTGCCATTGTGATATATGTCTATTTTTACTATTCTAGAATATAAAAAAACATAGGTTAGATATCTTGTGAAAATTCAGATCGTATTCGGTTACGTAGACCCAACTGTCTTGGATACAATATCTAATAAAATATATTCAACATAATAATAAGAAGAATATTATTAGGCAGACATTAAGGGAAGAAAACTTAGTAATTCTTGTTTCTTGGGGAATATCCTAATTTATAGGAGAATAAGCAGCCTCCACAACTCTCTGGTCAGTTGTGGGTTGAATCTTCTTTACTCTTTTTTCCTGCTCTTGATGCCTTTCGCAGAAGAAGCGTTGGTAGTAATTGCAAGCGAGCTTCAAAGCATCCATGATACTATTAATAGTTTCTTATTTTGGAACTTACTTCATCTAATTATACTCAAAGCATCAACATTAATATGCCTAATAAAAAAAAAATAGAAAATTACGAAACTTGCACAGGGCAATATGCAAAGATCCGATCTTTTTCCTCACACCTTCATTGTTAAACAAATGATCAATAGAGATGTGGGAGACCAACGAAGTTCAAATTGTTTACACTTTACATAAATATGTATGTATGACTGTATTTAAATTTGACTTTTCTGTTTTTAGTTTGACCTAAATATGTATATAAAATTCTACTGATACAATGTTTTGGGTATTGTTATGGCTATAAATATGTTCCTCCAGCATAGCATTGTTACACTTTCAAAAGGGTTTACAAATGAGAACACGTGACAGTGGTTTTGAGCTTTGGAAAGAAGCAGTTTACCCTTAAACGCAATGTTAGACTGTGCAAAATAACACGGAGATCCAAGACACGACAAAATTTGGTATGCCCTTAATTTAAATTGTCAAATACGAGTACCTTGAAGCTGGGCCTATAAACTCACTACAAAATGCTTATCTGGACTGTCAGTTCTCTAACAGAACTTGTGGAACATTTTTAGATTTTTTTGAAAGCGTTGTTTGTGAATTTAATTTCTAAGCAAAACCTTTTAAAATAACTAAAAATATGAGAATTAACGCCTTAGACCTAGATCAGGGGCGGATCTAGAATAAAATTCATAAGTATACATATTTTTATCTTTCCGCATTTCAATATCTGTCCGCTCCTATTGGAAACCCCTTTAGGTGTTCGTATGTACATAAACATAATTTTTATTTTTCTGTAATAATTTCAACACAAACAAATGCTCCCATTTCAATTTTTAATTTTGAAAATTATTTTTAGACACTATCCCCTAAGGCAATGTAACAATATTGAGTTTTCGTCAAACATAACAAAGTGATCTGATGAAGATTAATGAAGTCTCTAGTCTAAATGTCCATATGTAAAGGCAATTTCACACTATGTGATAGGTCAGAGGACCATATTTTAAAAGCAGCACGAACGAGCTGTCAATGTTTTCCTTTTTCGGGTTTCGAATTCATTTAAACATTTCTTTTTATTTATAAAAATAGTCAAAATTAGAATTATCGTTATAAATTAGGTGTCACGTTGTTTGTCCGCGATGAACTTCCAAACTACTGGACCGATTTTAATGAAATATTCCACCGAATGTGCAGTTTGATCTAGCATAAAATATAGGATAGTTTATAATTCCATTTGTAGGCGCAATATTTTTATACTCTCTCTTTAACTCGCTCTCTCTCTTGTATTAGTTATTGTATTTTATCCCCTAATGGTTGTTTTCAACACTTTTAATGCAAATATTTAACTAGTTGTGCACATACTTAGTATATCAAAGGGCAGTTGCTTCTCCTGTGTTCTTCTTTTGGTCCATCAACCGATATCTTGAGCGAAAACCAAAATCTATCTGTCCGGCCTTCTAGTTAAAATATATGAATGTATATACTCCGTGCCCAAAAAATTTTGAAAATCCTTTATTTATTCTTCCAAATCAATTTCATCCCCTTCAAAGTAATCCCCTCCCGATACAATGCACCTATGCCAACGGATTTTCCAATCTTCGAAACACTGGTTATAGTCACTTTTCGGGATGGCCTTCAGTTCCGTCTTCGCTGCGGCTTGAATCTCCTCTATCGTATAAAAACGGTGTCCCCGATGTGCGGAGGTCTTTTGAGCTTGGTGAACAGCCAGAAGTCGCACGGCGCCAGATCAGGTGAATACGGTGGTTGCGAAACGCTATGGGTTGTGTTTTTGGCGAAATGATCACGAATTACGAGGGCAGTATGGGATGGTTCATTATCGTGGTGCAAAAACCAAGAATTGCCTTTCCACAATTCCGGCCTTTTTAGGCGGATAGCGTTACGCAAACGACGCATAACGTTCAAATAATATTCCTTGTTGACTGTTTGACCGGTTGGAAGGAATTCATAATGCACAACACCACGATAATCGAAGCAAACAGTCAACATGACCTTGATTTTTGAGCGACTTTGGCGCGATTTTTTTGACCTCGGCTCTCTTTTGACACGATATTCGCTCGATTGATCGGTTGTTTCGGGGTCGTAAGCATAGATGCAAGTCTCATCGCCAGTTATAATGCATTTCATGACACCCTGGTAGTCGGAATGCACCGTTTCACACACTTCAACGTGACGCCTTTTTTCCAAAAAATTCAATGTTTTCGGTACCAGTCGAGATTTGACGCGCTTGAGGCCCAAAACATCCTTCAAAATGGTATTGGCTGAGCCTTTCGATATGCCAACTTCATCAGCAAGGTCTCTAATTGTTAATCGACGGTTTTTCAACACCAAATCTTTGATTTGTTGACCGTGAGCTTCGTCGGTTGAGGTTGATGGTCGCCCTGGACGCTCTAACGTCTTCGACACGTTCACAGCCGGCTTGGAACTCACTATACCACTTGTAAACATTTTTTTTAGACATAGACTCGTCATCAAAGGCTTTCTGCACCATCCTCAACGTATCCGCACCAGAAAATTTATTCCGTAAACAAAATTTAATGCAAATTCTTTGCTCAACAAATTTCGACATCGCAAAAAACGAAAAACTCACTTTTAACAGCTTACAAAACGACACGTATCTCAAACACTAATGAATATTTTGACATGAAATTTGACATATAAGTGACTGACAGTACTACCAACCTAAAAAAAAATAATTCTCCAAATCCTTCGACGCGCGCAGTTTAAGTTCAAATGTCACCTTATTTTTTGGACACAGTAGTACATATAATGTATATTAAACATTGTTAAGTAAAATATAAATCTGTAATGTTATGACTTTTTCAGCACGTTTCAAATTCATTCAAAATATTTTTCAGCGGACGTGCTGTTGACTTTGTATTGTTTTGGGTTCAGCGCTTTAGTGACGTACCCAGTTCATTGACTTTCGACAATTGTTTTCGCCAAAAATGTATACATATTTGAAATTTTCCGTTAAAAGTCCAAACGCTAAGTGTTTAAAGTACATGTAAATATTTTTATTAATATTATTCAAAAAGCACAAAGCGTTTCCTTTGCTAAAAACGGTCTCGGACTTATCTGCGTAGGAAGCGACTTCACATTACCGCAAAAAATAGTCCAGCGGTATTAAATCCTATGATCTTGGCGGCTACATTGATTGCTTTGTTGGCGCTATGGCATGTAGCGCCGTCTTGTTGGAACCAATGGTCGTCCAAATCAATAAATTTCGAATTCAGGCTCGAAAACCTCATGTCTGCATATCGTTTCTCAATGACTGTAACATTTTGGCAATAAAATAATAAAATTTTCCTTGTGAAAATCGGGATTTATTGCAATCTCGTTTTGGGCTAATTCACCGAATGAGCGGAGCGTTTGGTGGTAGTTCGGCTTCAATACTTGCACCACTTGGATTTTGTAAATCTTCTATAAAGAGATAGACATAGATTCAATTGTTGCGCGGGCTGACTTATGAACTCATTCGGGTCTTTTTCAATGCTATAATCCACAGTAGCAATAATAATATTGGGTAGTCGAAAAAGTCTTTTCGTATTTCTAATCAAACTTCAAATTATTTTTTTATATTTATAATGAACTTGAATGAACCAAATATGTACCATTTTGGTCGACCACTTTTAGCCATTTTTCCGCAAGAGGCAGTATTCCATCAGGGTAAAAATTTTCTGGTTTCTTGGCAAAAAACTGCGACAAGTAATTTTCACAAGCTTCTCCTCCAACTTTACTCCATTAAGGGAGTTCTGCATTGACCGAAACAAATGGTAGTCCGATTACGCAAGGTCAGGGCTATATGGCGGATGCATCGAAACTTCCCAGCCAAGGTCTCCAAATTTTTGCCGAGTCATCAAAGATGTGTGGGGCCTAGCGTTGTCCTGATGGAAGATGAAGCCCTTTCTGTTGATAATTTCTGGCCATTTTTTTCGATTGCTTGCTTCAATCTCATCAGTTATTGACGGTAAAATGTATATTAAATTGTTGGACCAGGCTGGAGCTGCTAATAGTGGATGATTCGTTTCCAATTCCACCAAACACTCAGCATAACCTTTGGAGGCTTTTCCTGGCTTTGCGGCCATTTGTTGAGCTTCACCACGCTTGGACCATGATCTTTTTCGTATATTATTGTCGTAATTGATCAATTCTTCAATTCCTGTTACCATTCGCTTCAGAAATGATTCGATTTCATTTCGTTTCAGCAAAGAATCGCAGATCTTAATTCGGTCCATTAAATTTTTCGCAGACAATTCATGTGGCACCCAAACATCTAGTCATTGATGGAGCTCCATCGCCAATATTTTAATTAAGTTCATCAATGTACTGTTCCTGAGTTAATTCACGTCGAAAGTTGTAAAAAATAATGGCACGAAAATGTTCGTGGTTTCACTGTAAGCAACAAAAATAGCGGTTATATGTCAAAACGTGCTGAGCATGTATAACATCAAAAATTTCAAATGAAACAGTTGCGAGTTGCCAGATTGCTACACTTCTTCTTTTTCTTTACTGGCGTAGACATCGTTTACGCGTTTATAGCCGAGTTAACATTAGCGCGCCAGTCGTTCCTTCTTTTCGCAACATGGCTCCAATTGGAGACTCCAAGCGAAGCCACGTCCTTCTCCACTTGGTCTTTCCAACGGAGTAGAGGTCTTCCTTTTCCTCTTCCTCTGCGTAACCGGCGGGTATTGCGTCGAATACTTTCAGAGCTGGAGTGTTTTCGTCTATTTGGACGACATGACGTAGCCGCTGTCTCTTAATTTTCTGAACTACTTGTATGTCAATGTCGTCGTATATCTCACACAGCTCATTGTTTCTTCGAATGCGATATTCGCCGAAGTTCGTAGTACTTTTCTCTCGAAAACTCGTAAGGTCCACTCATGAGATGTTGTCATCGTCCATGTCTCTGCACCATATATCAGGACGGGAATAATGAGTGATTTGTATAGTTTGGTTTTTGTTCATCGAGAGAGGACTTTACTTCTCAATTGCTTACTCAGTCCAAAGTAGCACCTGTTGCAAAGAGATTGTAGCTGCTCGATTAAGTCCTGCAGCTCGAATAATTTTCTCCAGCAGCAAGTTGAAGAAGTCCCACGATAGGGAGTCGCCTTGTCTAAAACCTCGCATGGCATCGAACGGCTCAGAGAGGCCCTTGATTATTTTATTAATTGTATTAATTTTTTGTTAGAATCGGAATAAGCGGAGGACTCAGACAACTGATGGGATTTCATGTTAAAATTTCTGCAAATTTTGTTATATTCTGCGATATAGTAGGAAAGTGGGAAATAAGTTCTAAAATTCTAAACTGAGCCTTGGGATAATCAAAATCACGGGTAGCGGGAGTTCCAGTCTAATCTATGATTGTTTCTTCTTTTTACATAAAACTACTAAAACATGTACTTTGATCGATTGTTCTTCATTCTTTCTTGAAGTGATAATAGAATAATAGCTTTTGGGGAACTCATATGGTACATTTCAAGTTTTATGACTATCATTTTAAATGAGAAACCGTGAAAAATAATTCATTCCCATAAATACTTGGCCATTTACAACGAATTTGAGAGAACAACAATTTTTTATCGATAAGTTCTTTACTAGTAAAGTCATAAATAAACGCACAATGCTCTTGGTAGCGCGACTTATCAAACAACTCGACCTTTGTTTATATGTGCGTAGCAGAAGCATTTAAGAAAAAACTCGGAGAACTCTGTTGATTAATGTTATTAAAAACTTTACGCGCTTAGTAATAGTCCAGGGCTTGATGATAGCGCGCTAGCGACCACTACAAACATAGAAGTGCGTCATTGTTACAGCCGGTTTTTCTGGTTGTCGTGTCGGAATGCGTTTCGTAATGGTGCGCACGTTCTCGTGCGATGACGTCTCAAAACATTGCTCGAAGCTTAGTCTCAAACAAGTTCTAGCTTGAGTAAGTAAGTAACCTGAGACTACGACGCTGCTTAAATGCATTTTCACGAATGACTAATGAATGTATCGTTAAATTTATCAGACGATCGTAAATGCAGCTTTTCTTTTTTGTATTGAGCAACAACTAGACGATAACGAAAGATTGCGTCAAAGAACGCTGTCGGAAGTGCTATTTGTGCTCTTCCATGTCGACCTTTAAACTTTCTCTCAAATATATTCTATATATGCACATAGACGAAGTGTAAACGAATGCAATATATTCGGCTGTCAAAGATTTTTGTAGATTGCACGTACCATGTAAATATGTAAGGTTCGTACATTGTGCGTCAAAAGTGTGTAGTCAGTTAGAAAATTAATTTTTCTATATTTGGAAGATTTATTATTGTAATAATGTGTGTTTATTGCATTTCTGATTTATAGGTTATTTATTTATAATTCGGAAATCAATTATTCTTAACTAAAGTCAAAGGCTTTTCCGGCGTAATTGGACCGTGCCACGCCCACAAAAGTCTATTATACAAAAACCATAACTGAGACACAATTTAAGATACAAAACTGTAACCACCACGAATAGCAATAATGGTGGGCACCTGTGGATTTTGAAACTTTAAAAAGTGGGCGTGGCCTACCCCTAATAAGTTTAATATACAAGGTGCATTCCAAAGTAAACAGGACTTTACAAAAAAAAAAAAAAAAAAAAAAAATAGAACAAATTGAATGGCAAAATCAATTTAATTTATTTAAAATAGTCTTCTTCTGCTTCAATACAGCTTTTTGCACGGTCCAAAAGCTTGTCGCTCGAGTGTTTTAGCTCATTGGCTGGTATAGCCGCCAGTATGCCGGCGCAAGACTTTTGAATGGCTTCTACGTTTGTATAACGCTTTCCTTTCATGCGGAAATGCATCTTCCGAAAAGGAAGAGGTCCCACGGTGCCATATCAGGTGAATACGGGGAGTGGTTAATGGTTAAAATGTGATTGTTGGTCAAATAATCGGTCACAAGCGTCCTTCGAATGTTGGATTCTGAGCAATTTTTGGTCGTCAGTCAATTTGTGCGGCATAAACCGTGCACACCCGATCAATCGATAAATCGATGTTTCATTCCATTTCCATGAATTTCAATGCTGATTTCGGCTAATTTTTGATGAATTCACGCATAGTTTCGATGGAATTTTCGGTGATCACGGATTTTGTTTGGCCTATGTTGATCGTCATTTACATATGTATGTCCTCACGACCACTTTGAAAACGTTGAAATCACTCGTGCACTCTGCTACGGAATAGGCAATCATCGCCATAAGCCTGCTTCATCAATTGAAACGTTTCTGTAAAAGTTTTACCAATTTTAAAACAAAATTTAATGTTGGCTCTTTGTTCGAAGCTCATTTTCACACCGATAACACAAACATACTGACACTTAAAACGCAATAACTTCACTTCCAATCAATGAAATGTCATGAAATTCTCACTTTATAATCGATAAAGATAGCAGATTTTGACGCGTCAGTCGACCTGTAGATGGCGCCACCAGGGAGCACTAGTTTCAAAAAATCCTGTTTACTTTGGAAGGCACCTTGTAGTAGTGTATGTATTTTTATACCCTCAGAAAGCAGAGACAACAAACATATGGCATACTGACTTTAAAAAAAAATACGGTATTTTGAAGTGAGAATTTTTGATAGAAACTTATTGCTTTAAAATTAAGGTTTCCTAGTTAATATTTTAAGAAAAAAAAAATTACAGTGAATTTGCGATATAAGAAGGTGTTATCAACCAAATTTCGTGGAAGAATATTTTTTTTTTTGTAAGATAAAAATAAAAATCTCAAAAACTTAGATATTTGAATTTTTCAAATAAATTTTGAGGTTATGTGAAGAAGATGTGAATACAAAAGTTTTAGAGCTTTTCATTACCTATAACTTTGTCATATTAATTTTTTCGATAGGACTCTTAGTTTCGCCGGAAAACGAGATAAATCACGTTTAAAGCTTAAAAAAACATTGCCCCTACCCTTCTTTTGCTAGACCACAGATCATCCTATATTGCTTTTCTTTTAATTTTTGTTGTTTTAACTTTCGTTTCGAACGGGTTTTAAGCTACTATGGATTTTTTACACTTTTTAACAATTTCCTAAGCCTCTATCTACTATATATTCATATGAGCTGGAAACTTTATGCTGACGCTCTTTGTACGATCTTCGGAGACGCACTAAAGTTCAAACGATCAGGTGTTAGCACGATCTATACAATGCAGTGTTGCTTCACACATTTACGCTCACACTTATAGTATAAATGTACATAAATATATGTATGTATGTTAAAAAAATGTTAAGGTCATTTCCAAATTTTGAATACATATGTATATATGCTATATTCTCTCGCCTCTAACGGGCAGATAGCTAATGCTGGTGTTCTGCTCTCACACACCTATAAATACAAATATTTAAACTGTAATTGTTGGTGTTCATATATACATATATATGTGTGTGTTGCACTCGTCATAGCTTTACAACATTTGACGTTTGCGCCAGCATTTATTTTCCGCTCATTTGAATTCACTTTTGTGTGTTGTAAAGCGCTCGCTTTGCTCTTGTTTCCCGAAGATTTTTATCACTCACTTGGGGAAATGCGCATTCGAAAATAATAATAAGAAATGTAAATAGAAAATTTGAATCATTTCAGTTCCGTGCAGAGAAGTGGGTGGTAAATGTAACTGTAAGTGTGTGTGTGAGTCTGAGCTGCAGCGTGTATTTGTTTGGCTGGGTGCGCGTTCCAGAGAGTGTGCCTGTGTGTGTGTGTTTTATGGTGATCCCACAGCGATCGCGCGGTGGATTTGTAATCTGTTGCTCACGATTTTGAGATCAGTATAAAAAGCGGCGTTCTTCGAAGAGTATCAACACAAAAGTTCAACGACAAGTGTGTTTAGAGCAAATGTGCTGTGTTGCAAGGTGTTTTTGAACGTTGTTTTTGCATTTCTTTCGTGTAACGATCGCTTGTATTTTGTATGCCGGTTTTTGTCAAATAAAAAAAATTGTAAAAAATAAAAAATAAAATACAAAAATATAAAAAATTATTAAATAAAAACTAAAAATTTTAAATAAAAAAATTATACAAAATATAAAAATTTTATAAAAAAAAATTAGAAAAAAAATTTTTTTTCAAACTCATCCTACAAACATGAATCTCGCTTCGCTTTATCACCGCGCCAGCGCCGTGCAGCGCCGCGACTCGAAGCAAATCTTTCAAGAATACATCAAAGTGATGAAATGGCGCGCTGACGGTCGCGACACGCTCATCGATATCGGTTCCGGTTCGGGTAATGTGCTTATGGACCACATATATCCGCTTTTGCCGCCCAACTTCAAAGCCGTTTTGTCTACAGACATCTCCGCGCGTATGGTAGAATTCGCGCGCCAAAATTACGGTTATATTAAGCGCGCTCAGTTCGAGGTGCTCGACATAGCTTGTGAGGAGTTGCCACATCATCTTTGCAATCGTTTCGATCATGTCACCTCCTTCTACTGCCTGCATTGGGTGCAAGATCAAAAGTGAGTGTATGCGCCTTTAAGCTCGCTAAGCTTGTACGAGTTATGTGTGTGTTTTGTTTTTGTAGACGCGCCTTACAGAATATCCGTCAGCTGTTGCGTGTGAGTGGTGGCGATTGCTTGCTTGTGTTTCTCGCCAATAATCCCATATACGATGTGTACCTGAAATTGGCGAAGACGCAGAAATGGTGCGATTATATGCGTGATGTGCAGCAGTTCATCTCACCGTTGCACAGCAGCAGCGATCCGGGTGCGGAGTTCAGCAAGTTGTTGGCGGAGACGGGTTTTGTGGACTGCACTGTGGAGATACGCAATGAGATTTACGTTTATGATGGCACACAGAATGTGAAAGGTGGGTCTATATGTCAGACAAATATTTAAATCTTTATTAATAACTCTCTCTCTCTCTCTCTCTCTCTCTCTCTCTCTCTTTCAAATACTGTTACAGATAATGTGAAGGCTATTTGTCCCTTCTTGGAGCGCATGTCTCCAGCCATGCAGGAAGACTTTCTGGATGATATTGTACAATGTGTGGCTGACATGAATCTGCGCGAAGCCGATATCAATACAAAAGATTTCAAATTTATTGCGCCATACAAATTAGTTGTGGTCTATGCGCGCAAGCCGAACGAATTTTTAAGCACTATGATCGAGGAGACGGAGCGTGCGACAAAGCGTTTGATGTGATTGAAATAGCAAAGTAGCCAAAGATTTAGAACAATTGTAGTTTTGTAGCTTAGCGATATTAATCTAGTTAGTAAAAGTGCTTCCAATTTATTTAATTAGTGAATTTATTTTCATTGTGTGTTTTAAAGTAATTTTCGGCACTGCAGGAGAAGAAGAAGAAAGTAAGTCATTCGCATTGAGAATTTCGAAAATTTTTACAAATGACAATAAATGTTTGGATATGTTCGGAATATCACAGTTCTTCTTCTTTATAGCCGTAGGCATCGCTTCCGCGGTTATAGCCGAGTTTACAACAGCGTAGCAGAGATTCCGAGTGTAGCCAGGCTCTTCTTCACCTGATCTTTCTAACGGAGTGGAGGTCTTCGCCATCCTCTACTTCCCTCGGCGGATACTGCATCGAATACTTCAGAGCTGGAGTGTTTTCATCCATTCGGACGACATGACCAGTTTAGTCGCTATCTCATAATTCGCTGAATTATGTACAGCTCCACGTTCCATCGGCTACAGTACTCGTCGTTGTCAACACGCAAAGATCCATAAATCTTTCGCAGAACCTTTTCTCTCGAAAACTCATAGCGCCGACTAATCAGTTGATGTCATTGTCCATGCCTCTGCTCTATATAGCGGGGATGATGAGTAACTTGTAGAATATGGTCTTCAGGAAAGAACTTTACTTCTCAATTGCCTACTCAGTCCGAAGTAGCATCTATTGGCAAGAGTTATTCTGCATTGTATTTCGAGGATGAGGCCGATGTTGTACACTCTAGTGTAGATTGAAGAGGTCGCACGATAGGTGGTCGCCTTGCCTGAAGCCTCGCTTGGTATCGAACGGCTCGGAAAGGTCTTTCCCGATCCTGACAGAGCTTCTGGTGTTGCTCAACGTCAGTTTGCACAGCTGTATTAGTTTTGGGGGATATCAAATCTATCGGCCCTGCCGCTTGGTTTCTCTTCAGACTTGTAATTTCTATTCGAGCTTAAAAAATGTCAATTTATTATATACAGTTCCATTGATCTTTTGACAATAATCCATATTTTAACAATAATATTTTTGACTATTTTTTCTATTTCTTCAACTACTTTAAATAAATACAATAAATAAATAAACAAACAAATATTCGGAGAAAATATTAGTAATCAAACAGTCAGAAGTCTCTCACTTCTCGTGAATCATATGCCGATTCTCTGATGAGCACTGCCGTTGGATCGTAAGTAGTTATTTGCTTTATTTGAACAGCTTATCGTCATCAAAAATACTCTATCAGCGGTTATTGAACTTGAAAATTTTAATGTAAATGCAATGAGCTTTAAAGCTTAGGTTGGATTGCAGTTGACATCTAGTAAAGTACTCACTAGAAAATAAAAGAATACTCAGTTTAATATACAGGTCATAAAATTAAAAAAAATGTGTTCTTAAAAGTAAACCTGATCTTTTAGTTGGTCAAAAAAATGTTCTTTTTTCAAAAACTATACAAATCTTAATATTATAAATAATCGTTTTAAGTTAGGTTAGGTTTGATGTTCGAACGGCAGATCGCACTTGGACTATATATCCTACTACAAAAGTCCTTTGGGAGGGAACAGTTTGCTTAGACCTTTAATTTCTATTCCCACTAGGGCGGTGGGATATGTGAAAGTTTGAGTTCTCAAGTCTCGCAAACACAACCCGTTTCCTCTCAACTTTAAACCAAGTTTCAGTTCTCATGTCTCGCAAACGGGGGACAAGCAGAAACGAAGTGTTGAGATTTTCCACCTCGGCTTCTTCCATACTACTTCTGTAGCTTTAAACCAAGTTTGAGTTCTCAAGTCACGTGGGATATTTAGGAGCACAGTGTTGAGATTCTTCACTTTGTCTTCCTTCGTACAGCTTCTGCAGCTTTGATAAGGCTCACAACATGAACGCCGGTAGTACAATGGTCTGTTAGAACTGCCACGACTAAGAAGAGCATAGTCTTACTGATCTCTTTTAATTGATATTGGGTTAAAAGAATCTATCCACAATGCATGAACCGATTGCAGACTAGCCCTGACCATATTCTCGCGAAGCCAAGTGTTCTGTAGTAGTATACACGAGGTGAGGAGAGCAGATATCCGTTTCTCTTCTATAAACAGGCTGGTGTGCTTTTTCTTGCCAGCCCATCTGCTTTACAATTACCTGCGATTCCGCTGTGGCCTGATATCCATACTTGTCTTATCAGAAAGTGATTCGATGCCAGTGATAGCGAGGTTAGGCATTCTTTAACCAGTCTTGAAGAGACGCTTAGTGCACTCGAAGCTAGTACACGCTGTCTTGCTATTTAAGTGGGTTGTCACTTCTCCGAACAAGACTACACTCCGGAGCAGTAAATCTTTCGCTACAGCAACCACGGCTTGAAAACAATACACGCAGAAGTCTGAAAGTGAAGTTGATAGGGAGTCTCAGACAATATACCCCTCCACCAACCTTACCTCCTCTGCTTTGACCTATCCGTAAACAAGTTTGTTGCTTCCTCTAATGGATTTTACCCACTCATATTAAAATAAAATGCCTCGAAGCTATAGAAATTTAAAGATTAAAAATCACGATCGACCTGCATTTTCAATGGAAAATTTTTACATGCCTTGGTACAGTCCTTATGTTAATATTAAAGGCTAAAATTTTCAGGGATTGAAAAAATGAATAGTTCAAAAAAAAAAAAAAACACCCTAGAGTTTTTATAGATGGAATGTATTAAAAAATCTATGAAAATTGCATATAGCCTAATTTAAAAAGCGATTTTGACCTTGGATCTTTTTTATAGCAAATAAAATTTCCTACAAATTTGTCTATATTTTAATAATTAAATTTAATTTTTTCTATAGCTCCTGTCATTTACGAGATATATACAAATAAATGCGAAATTCTTGGAAAAAATCGGCTTTAGAGCCCTGTACAACCTCGCCGGTGTGAGTTACGACTTTGTTGCGCTGGACACTTTTGTAGAGAGAATTCTGAGAAATTTGCGTCTAAAGTCAAAGCGATGCCATAAAATACCTCTGATCTGTAGGAATTCAAAGATAAAAACTCACGATTGTAGTGTATTTTCTATGGAAAATTTTTACAGGCCTTGGTCCAGTTCTTAATGTTAATATTAAGAGCTAAAATTTTCAGGGAATATTTTTTAGAGTATTTCCAAGGAAATTTCGTGACGGGACTGAAAAAAATTAATAGTTCAATAAAAAAAAAACACCATAATATATATACATATATGTATAACATTCTTAAACTAAACTTGGCTTACTTTACTTAGAGCCGTTGTGCATACTCGACATTTCTCGCCATCAAAAACTCGGCATAACTTATATAAAGGTGTGTTTGTATATGTGCGATCGTGGCTCTAAGTAAAGTAAGCTAACCGTGCTATACTGTGATACAGTCTCAAGTCTCTAAATTTGAGATTTTAAGTTAGAGACAATTTTTGAGATTTGAGACGATTTTGCTATTCTGTAACTGACAGTCACTAAATCTATTACAATTCATTATTCAGAGATGTTTTTAAACTTGAATGAAAATAAATATGTCGATAACAAATATTAAATTTTCTATAACATGGTCAAAAAACATAATTTTCAATAAAAATAAAAATATATGTATGTTGACTTTGTTTCATAATATGTATGAAATTTTTGTAAAATTGATTTAAAAATAAAAATATAAAAAAATTACAATCGATTAATATTTATGATGATCTCTATTCAGTATATTCAAAATGGCAGACAAGAGTTCTCAAATTTTGGGCAATATTTTGAGACTAACGCTAGAGACTGTTAAGTGAATAGTAACTAGTCACAAACTGAGATTTTACCTGAAAATGTCTCAAATAGAGACTGGTTATAGAATCCCGCTATAAGTATAGTTTAAGAATAATATTATGTAAAAAAAAAGCAAAAACAAAAAAAAAGCAGATGACAAACCGTTGGGTACGGGTAATCGTGGTAGTTTTTATTCAAATAAAGAAATTTTCTGTAAAATAACAGAAATCGTTACTCCCGTGGCCTGAATCAGCATAATTCTGTTCTCGCGTTTGTGGCAAAAAGACACCAGTGCAACAGTGATACAAACTGTCAAAGTATAATAAGTTTATGTACGTCACCTGAACTCCATGGTGTAGTTTTATTTAGTCTTCTAGGTTTTGAAACAGTAATAGATCACAAAGAACTAAAACCAATTTGTGAGTCTCAGTCAAAGTTTTTCTTTGGTAAAAAAATTCTGGTTGGCCCGCTTTATCCATACCAATTTCTGTAACAGGAAACTGGTGAGAATATTTGGTATTAGAGTAGTATCAAATTGGTTCACCTCGGTATAATGTCTGGATAGTTTAAGTATAAGAATCTATAATTAGTACATTACTCTGTAATTATGACGAGAGAACTGAGAAAAATGTTAGTGCAGCCGCTAATATGACTGCATTTTATGAACTTGCGGAACACTTTCCATTCATCTCAATTTCTAACTACTTTGTGAAGATGACGAGAGATTTGAGTCAAAAGTTAATATAACCACTATTCTGACTGCATTTTATGAACTTCTGGAACATTTTCTACCTGTATTCATCTAAATTTTTAACTCCCCACAGAATGGTTATTTTGGTTATTTCTGGTCTGTATTTTATAAACTTTCGGAACACTTTCCATTCATCTCAATTTCCAACCACTTTGTGAAGATGACGAGAGATCTGAATCAAAAGTTAATATAACCACTATTATTATATAACCACTGCATTTTTTGAACTTCTGGAACATTTTCCACTCATCTCAATTTCCAAGTCTTTAGTCTAGTTTTTTTCTGTATTTTATGAACTTCGGGAACACTTACCCTCTAACTAAATTTCGAATTCCCTAAACGATGATAAACATTTAAATACTGAAAAGTTAGCTAATTCAAAAATCGATTGCAATTAAAATTAAACAACAGTTGTGAAATTAAATTCTCAGTAACTTCAAAGCCTCCATCAAAGCTATTTTTCATGTCTGCGTCACACTTCAAAGCGCCTACGCGTCAGCTACCAGTCGTCGCCAACAGACGCCAGCCAATTCGCCATAGTTTCCGAATAAATTTTTCAACTCCGACGACTATTGCGTAATTGAAATGAGCAAATGATAGAGAAAATCGAAAGTACCGTAAGCGAAAACAAATAAAGTAATTCGCCGAGAGCAACAGCAATGGGCAGAAGTCATCAACAGAACAGAAGACGTGGTGTGGTGTGGTGTGAGTGGCGATATCTGGCTTAAGAAATTAGCCAAAACGTGAGCAATGAAGCGGAAATGAAACAAACGAATAAGAAATTCCAGCTTCCGGTTGTGTTTATCTAACCAATTAAATGCTTAAGAAAGCGATAAAGCATTTGTAAATACTTGAAGAAACTTCTTATAACGGCTAGGCGACGGTGGAGCGGGTGCAGCGAGGTCGAAATTCATTACAAACAAATTAGCAAATAAATCAAATTTCAATACGAAAATTGTTTGCGTAAACAATTTTACAATTTAGAAGGGCTGCCACAATCCAACGCATGGCAGCGAGGAGTTGGCATTCCAGCGCCAGTTGATGAATGGCGGCAGCAATTAATTCTAACATCAGCTGGCTGTTGCGCTGTCTACGCTGATGATTGACTCATGCCCAAACATTTTGACGGCTATACATTGAAGACAATCTAGAGGCGCTACACTTGCCATTGACACTATTTTGTTTGCAATAAACACCCCCAGTCGAGTTGCTTCCAAGGACCACGGCGTTACGCTGCTTACTGTCGGCGCTTTACTTCAAGTGGCAGCGCAAATCTTTGTAAATCATTTATCTAAATTAATTCCTGTCGTTTACATTTGAAGAACAAATCAAAGATTAAGACAAACATTAGTTTTAACCGCGCGCCCCCGGCTCGTAACTCACAACCCAAATATGCACAACCACATGCCGTTAGCTGCTGAGTCTTCTTGCTACTTTCACGCATTTGATATGCGCTCACTCCTCCCCCCTGCAGTTTTGCTTTGGTTTTTCGGTCTGGGCGTGAGTTGCGGCTCAAATTAAATACAGCAAGCGTATAATAAATGACATGCTCGCACATCCAAGCTGAACTCTGGCTGCTTATGTGCAGATTTCCACGAAGATTTCGACAAAGATTTCTATCAACATTGAAGTTTGCTGTCAAGAGACTCTCAATGTATATATTAATATGTTTGTATGTAGACCGAAGGAGTTTTGTATAAACCATTTGTTTTGGGGTACGACTTGTAGGCAAGCCTAGCGGCTGCGTTCTGCTGCTGGTATATATTATATTACAACCCTTGCTTTCCTGCCGTCGAAACGGAATTGTCGAAAATTTACATATCGCTTAGCGATAATAACTCATTTTGAAATTCCACCGCAATGTTTTCGAAAAAAAAAAACAATTGAAATTGTTACTTGCATATACTGGAAGAGGTAACCATATTTTCTTATAGCATACATATATGAGTTCGAGTGAGCAATCGGCATGTGTGCACTGTGCGAAATGCTATCATATATATTAACGAAAACGGACTCGTGATTCCCGAGAACCGTTATGCAAAATTATGGTCAAAACAAGCTACTAAAAAGGAAGTTCACCGCAATTCTAGAATTTTAAAGGAAAACTAACTTAATAAGACTGATATTAATTGAATTGGTCTTCTAGATTACATAAAAGTAGTTTCGCAATAGTTAAAACAAATTTCCGAGAGTTAAATTTAGAAAGTTGATTTAGGCTTACTAGAGTTTAAATAACGGGGTTTTCAATAGGGACGCTACAAAAGTAGACCGGGAGAGCGACAGAGGGACAGCGAACGACGCCATATTTTTTCCTCGATCTTTTGATAATTCGCTTTAGTAAGATTTGCACTTTCATCATGGAAAGATATAAGATCCAACAACGAGTCGAAATTATTAAAATTTATTACCGAAAATCGGAGTTAGGGGCCTCAACTTTCAGAGCGTTACGTCCCATTTATGATCGTGATAATCGTCCTGTCAGATCAACAATTAAGCGTCTAGTGGAAAAATTTGAATTCACAGGCATAGTACAAAATGTTCCGTGGCAATGAGACAAAGCACGGTCAAGAATATTGCTGCCGTTAGCGCATCAAGTGAGGAAGACCTAAAACAGTCTCTAACACGTCGTTCTCAAGCGTTGGGGATCTCTGTGCCGTCGTTGTGGCGAATTTTGCGTAAACATCTTGGCCTACATCCTTACAAGATAAAATTGACGCAAGAACTGAAGCCGCTTTACCACCAGAATCATCGCATGTTCGTGAATGGGGCTGAGCAACAACTTGAAAATGATGCGGATTTTCATCGAAAAATCATCTTCCGCGAAGGTGCTCAGGCTTTCAGGCTGAATGGCTTCGTCAATAAGTAAAATATGCGTTATTGGTTAGGCGGCAATTCACACATACGACATGAGTCACCATTTCATCCCGAAAGAATTATGGTTTGGTGCGATTTATGGGCCGGTGGCGTCATTATGCCGTACTTCTTCCGTGGTGATCAAGACCGGCACGTTACTCTGAATGGGAATCGTTATCGCTCAATGATTACCGAATATTTTTGGCCCGAATTAGATGATATGGACTTGGACAATGTTTCAACAGGACAGCGTCAGAAGCTGCACATGTCACAATCGATTTATTGAAAACCAAGTTGAATGAACGTGTTATCTCACGGAATGGTTCAGTCAATTAGGCGCCTCGCTTGTGCAATTTGACACCGTTAGACTATTTTCTGTGGGGCTACGCGAAGTCTATGGTCTATGCCAACAAGCCAGTGACGATTGATGAACTTCGTACCAATATCGAAAGTGAAATTGCAGCAGTATCGGCCGATTTATGCTTGAAAACCCTTGAAAATTGGCTTCAGCGTCTGCAAGCGTGACCGTGGTGGCCATGCAAAAGAAATTGGATTCCATTCATAAAGGTTACGAATATTCTTTCACAGCAATAAAGAATTTCATTGCTACCCCAAATCGTTTTGAAGCGCTCTTATTGAAAAATTCGATATTAACTTTTTGTTAAAGTAAAGCTTATTACCCAATTCCCACCTCATAGTACTACTGACAAAGCTGAGCAGTTTAGAGTCCGTTGATCCGGTACTCAAACTGACTGAAAACTGCATTACGTTAATGCCTCTGAGTATCTTTCTTGTTCGAATACTTGATATGCATCGTCTTCTTAGAATCCCCAACAAAATAGTTTTTTAACTAAGGCTTTTCTTAATTATTATCAACCATTTCAAATTTAAGACTTTGATCATAGCAGCCACACTAAGTCTCACTGCGCTAGGTTATGAAAGGTCCCAAAAACTAGACTTTCAGTGAGAAACACGTTAAGATGCCTCATCTTAAAATCTCGTCACATAGAAATAGAAGGATGCGGAAAGTCAGAAAAGTTGACCTGTTTGGGGGTTGCCCTAGATCTTCAAATCCTTCAAGCGATGCTTGCAGTAATCTACTATGGATCAACGTCTTAGGTCTTGGAACACTAGCAACGCACGGCATACCACAAAAGTTCTTTGAAATAATGTTGATTGTGGTCAGAGCAAATTGCTGCTACTACGTCACTCAAAAGAGAGTAACATTCTGGGGTCATCAGAGGGCACCTACCTCTGAGTTCTTATCTTCTGAAACTTAGTAAAGATGAGTCGGTGGAACATTATGCTTGGGAATTCCCAGCTTTTAGTCGGTTGAGACGGCTCTCAATGTTCCAACATAAAAGACATTGGGAAGTTGGTGTTGAAAAAGATCAGGTGTTTTATCAAATTTACTGAGTTGCTGGACAGGAATTAATTGACTATCACTTGCAAACCGCGTGGACCCAGTGATAGATTCATTGCGTACGCCTGACGACTTTTCAACCAATCATCAATATTTTCTGCTTCATTTCTTGGGTAAAGCTTGAAGTTTTATTGCTGCGGGAGCAATATCTTGGCAGAGAAGGCTATATACTACTGTGCCCAAAAAATAAGGTGATATTTGAATTTAAACTGCGCGCGTCGAAGGATTTGGAGGATTATTTTTTTTTAGGTTGGTAGTACTGTCAGTCACTTATATGTCAAATTTCATGTCAAAATATTCATTAGTGTTTGAGATACGTGTCGTTTTGTGAGCTGCTAAAAGTGAGTTTTTCGTTTTTTGCGATGTCGAAATTTGTTGAGCAAAGAATTTGCATGGAATTTTGTTTACGGAATCAATCTTCTCCTACGGATACCTTGAGGATGGTGCAGAAAGCCTTTGGTGATGAAGCTTTGTCTAAAAAAATGTTTACACGTGGTATAGTGAGTTCCAAGCCGGCCATGAACGTGTCGAAGGCGAAGAGCGTCTTGGGCGACCATCAACCTCAACCGACGAAGCTCACGTTCAACAAATCAAAGATTTGGTGTTGAAAAACTGTCGATTAACAATTAGAGACCTTGCTGATGAAGTTGGCATATCGAAATTCTCAGCCAATACCATTTTGAAGGATGTTTTGGGCCTCAAGCGCGTCAAATCTCGACTGGTACCGAAAACACTGAATTTTTGGAAAAAAGGCGTCGCGTTGAAGTGTGTGAAACGATGCTTTCCGACTACCAGGGTATCATGAAATGCATTATAACTGGCGATGAGACTTGGATCTATGCTCACGACCCCGAAACAACGGATCAATCGAGCGAATATCGTACCAAAAGAGAGCCAAGACCAAAAAAATCGCGCCAAAGTCGCTCAAAAACCAAGGTCATGTTGACTGTTTTCTTCGATTATCGTGTTGTTGTGCATTATGAATTCCTTCCAACCGGTCAAACAGTCAACAAGGAATATTATTTGAACGTTATGCCGTTTTTATACGATAGAAGAGATTCAAGCCGCAGCGAAGACGGAACTGAAGGCCATCCCGGAAAGTGACTACAACCAGTGTTTCGAAGATTGGAAAATCCGTTGGCATAAGTGCCTTGCATCGGGGGGGGATTACTTTGAAGGGGATGAAATTGATTTGGGAGAATAAATAAAGAATTTTCAAAATATATACAATGTCACCTTATTTTTTGGACACAGTAGTATGTGGCTGTAAAATCGACTTTATATGTATCTTGACAAATGGAAAATTCACTATTATCGAAAATAAACTACTAACGGTACAGGCAAATATTTGTTTCTCAAAGAGTTAGAAGTTGGATGGATCTCGATTGGAAGTTATTCCAAGAGCGGTGTAAACAGATAATCCGCCTAACTAGTTTGTCGGTAGTTTGGGTTATGTTTTGGTTAGGTTTAGGGTAGAATTTCGAAAAAAAATTGGTTAGAACTGTGTACAAGAGAGTACTGCTCTCAATATTACAACAACTGAGTAAATAGAGAGTCTGCCTAACTAGTCTGTTAGTAGTTTATTATCGATAACAAACTACTAACGGTATGAACAAATAATTGTTTCTCAAAGAGTTAGAAGTTGGATGGATCTCGATAGGAAGATATTCCAAGAGCGGTGTAAACAGATAATCCGCCTAACTAGTTCGGCGGTAGTTTGGGTTATGTTTTGGTTAGGTTTAGAGTAGAATTTGGGGAAAAAATTGGTTAGAACTGTGTACAGGAGAGTACTGCTCTCGATATTACAACAACTGAGTAAATAGAGAATCTGCCTAACTAGTCTGTCGGTAGTTTAGGTTATGTTTTGGTTAGGTTTAGGATATAATTTAGGAAAAAAACAAAAATTATCAATTTTACAAAAATGAAACCTGCAGAAAATGAGACGATAGAAAAAAAGATCATCGGAAAGATATGTTTTGGGAATGAGCTTTAAAATATAGCTCTTCCTCTCCATTAAAAGCTTGTTTTGTTTATTTAAACTCTTCAAACCTTTTTCTTTATTTTAAATGATATTTTACAGTGTATACTTAATTTCGAAAAAAATCATTTTCTCCCAACGCCTGACAAATAATTACAATAATTCCTCGAACTCTGCTGTCGAAATTACTACTTTATCTGCATGTTACCATCGCTGTGGCAATTTCGTTCAACAATGCCGTTGCAAAAGCAGCATTTTCATTTTCATAACCACCACATACATATGTATGTACATGTCACATATTTAATATACTCATCCAATCTCACATACATAATTCGCGCGCTTCTAACCATGTTAAATACATATTTTTCCAATCTTTCCCTCCCCCCACCATAGGCGCGCTGAAAGGCCTTCAACCCTTTTCAAAGGCAAACAGCGGTCGCGAACTCGCGCTTGCAACAAAGAAAACAGTTTCCAAAAATTCGTACGTACACTGCCACCTTCGAGTCCTCCATCGCCGGCGCGCACTCCGCTCGTGTTCAATACGCCTGCCAACTTCATAGAATTTCGCTTTTAATGAATTTCCAGTTTTGTACTGCGACGCTTTTTTCACTAGTCTGTCAAAGTTATTATGTATTGGGAAATCATAATTTTCATCTCATCGCTCGCCATCCAGCCCCTCTGTCTCTCTGAAAGGCCAGCAGCAACCAAATGCTCGCGACTTTCATGTGCACTTAAAAATTTGTCGAGAATACGAGTGTATTTTGAGTGGCGCGACCTGGCTAACGATGTTCGTTCAATAGGTAAGTCTGTATGCGGTGAGCGGGGTAAGGAAGGCGAGTTTATTGCGTTGGTGCTGAGCTCATGCTTCATATTAAAATTTATACTATTTCGCGAGATTTTGGCGCTTAAAATTTTTGGGTTGATGATTTTCTGTCGTTCCGAGCGCCATTTTGCTGTCGTTTTTCAATAATTAGTTATGTCAAAATCAGCAATAATTCAACGAGGGCCAAAGCGGGTAAATGCGAAATATTAACAACAAACACTGGCATATACCCTCACATACCCACACACACACATAATAAATCGCTTTGGCAGCCAGCATTCAATAAGGACCTATTTATGCCAGCAAGCAATGAGTTGAAACAGGATTGAATATTTGATGAAATATGGAAATTTAGTGGAGTGTGTAGAAGGGCTGATATTAAAAGAGTTTGCTAGAAAATTAATTCGGCACAATAAAGGTGTAATTTAAGAAATGTAACAGTTAAGGTTGTTGTTGCTTCTTATAAGGCTTCACTGTAGGTTCTCAGGAATGTTTCTTATCATTCGAAAGAACATGCTTCGGCATTTATTTTTTGAAGACTATCTCTTTCAAATGTTGGCCGCATCTACATCTAGAGTGATGATGCATCTGTTGAGTCCAATTTTCGATGACTCGCTCGAGCATTTCGACTGGTAGCTGCCGAATGACACGCGTTTTGCTCTAAGGTCTGAATCGAAGCGTGATTGCCTACAGACTTAACATATCCCCATAGAAAAAGTCTAACGGTGTGATAGCACACGATCTGGGTGGTCAATTTATCGGCCCAAAACGTGAAATTATCTGCACACCTAAGCTCGCTCTCAATAAATCCATTGACTGATGCAATGTGTGGTAAGTGGCGCCGTCTTGTTGAAAGTAAATGTCACCGAGATCACGGGCTTTAATTTCAGCCAGCAAATAGTCGATTGTGATGATGGATTATTCCATCGGTCAAACCACATCAAACCGTTGTTTTTTTTTGGATGAAATGGTTGCTCTTAAATCTCTTCGCGTTGCTCTTCATCCCAAATGTCGCAATTTTGCTTGTTTACACACCCATTGAAAATGTCGGATCTTCTTGGAACTTTTTAAGAGCCCATAGAGCGAGGGGAAGTTGCTTGGGTCGAGCGGCTTCAGTTCAATTTAAGTTCTCGATGTAAAATGCGCCAAGTCGTTCCATATGTCAGCCCAAATTGCTGCGAACGGCGCCGAATCGACTCTCTACAATCATATTATCTTCACTGCGTGGAAGATGTGGTCTGTTCGTTGATTATGCAATGAGGAATACAGTTAATGATCTTTGAAAATCGACTATTCTGAGAACAAAGTCTCTAGCTGTTTTGAGCCGTGAACGAAACATGTTGCAGTTTTGATATACTTGATCATCATCATAAAAATAGTACATAGCTATATTAAAGGCAGGCAGTTACTATATAATACAAATGATATGCCTCAAATAATTGAAATCACATCGGGGATCCATACTTGGATCAGATATATGGAACGCCAATTACGACGGAAGTTTCAATGTTGAAATGCCAGACGACTACTACCTTGTTGGTTATGGGGATGACATCGTCGCCGTCATACCATCTGGAAATACCCACATAGTCAGACGCAATCTGACAAAAGACGTGTATTTCAGAGCATCATTTGAATAAACATTTTAAACATGTGGCAACACTTGTAGCAAATTTTTTCAACATCAAGTCTGCTTAAAATGTTTTAATATAAAACAATTGATTATTCCGATAAAATTCGTTTAGCTTTTAAATTTAATTAATTTAAATTTCAAATAGGTGGCAACGCTTCTAATTTTTTTTTTATTTATCTAAGGTGTTTTAGAATTAAGAATAGTTTTTTTTATTTCTTTTAATTTTAAAATGTGCAAAAGGTGGCAACCTTTGAACCTGTGGTAACACTTGTTGTAAATTTTTTCAACATCAAGTCATCTAATATGTTTGAATATAATGCAATTCATTATTCTTATAAAATTCGTTTGGCATTTCAATTTTAATTAATTTAAATTTTAAACAGGTGGTAACACTTGTAGTAAATTTTTTCAACATCAAGTCATCTAATATATTTGAATATAATACAATTGATTATTCTGCTAAAATTCGTTTGGCATTTCAATTTTCATTAATTTAAATTTTAAACAGGTGGCAACGCTACTAATTTTTTTTTTTATTTATTTAAGGTATTTTTGAATTGAGGTATACTTTTTTTATTCTTTAAAATTTTAAAGTGGTCGAAAGGTGGCAACCTTGCCATATTTTTGATTTAAGTCAACGTAACGAGCAAATATTTAATATATATATGTGTTTCCTTAATACATTTTAACATAATACAATAGATTATTCTGATAAAATTCGTTTGGCATTTCAATTTTAATTAATTTAAATTTTAAACAGGTGGCAACCCTTCTAATTTTTATTATTTATCTAATGCATTTTAGAATTTAAGTATAATTTCTTTTATTTTTTCATTTTAAAATATTCAAAAGGTGGCAAACTTGCCAAATCAAGTTGTACTAGTACCACATTTAACTGGCGTTCTTGTGTTTTTCTGGTTATTCTTAACATTAGTGAGCGTATCAAAGAACTGTGGAAGCACAATGTCCAATTGGAAATTTTTTTGTTCCGTAGAAAACTAAAAACATCAATAACATCTCTTTTACAGTACTCGGCGGAATAAAACTAATAAAATAAATATCCCACTACTTCGTTCAATATACTGCAAGTTGCCGAAATACAAATTGCTTTTCAATCGTGCTGACACGGAGTACTAATTTTGTTAGACTCCACATACCAACCACACATTGATTGATTACTCGTACTGGCAACCCCTCAACCCAAAGCAGTAGAAATTTGTGAGCCTAAATTTGCTTATCTTTGCCGAAGCCTCATGCTGTGCCAATACACAGTTCAGCCCATGACCAAACACACCACTTTCATACGAGTACAAGGGATAACGGCACAGGCTTTAATAAATCAATTTTATATTTCTAAACATATATATGTGTGTGTAGCTGTACATTTATTAACATCTCTGGAGAAATTTAATAGTTTCGCAATTTTATTTTCAATATGTGAGTGGCTAATGAAATTCCCCAACGGGAATAAAATAACTATTAGCCGAGCATGTATATACATATATGCATACTACATATATACATATGTTTGTGTATGCATAGTTATTATATTGTTCTCTAGTCATAAATGAATTTGTGAATATTTATGTATATTTGTATTGGCCGGAATTTGCCTCCGTATGCCGATGGAATGTTAACAGCACAAAATTAGCCACATCCGAGTGTGGCATGCAAAGACCAATAAAGAAAACTCTAAAGTTTCAGCAGCATGCTCGTATGGGACGATGTAAATATGGGTATGCATGTATATGAATGTGCTTAACATTACTTGAACGCCTGCAAGTATGCAGCAAATTTCGTTGCAGTTACACGGAAGCGCAGCTATTTGAGTTTACTCAGTAGTTCGCTGCCGAAATTGCGCTACATACACGAGTATGTGCACATATAGATTATATATAATACATATATCTATGTACATATATATTGATTTCATAACGGTAGTTTGCGTTGCTCACGCCCACCTTTGGGCAACCTTTCCTGGTAGCACACCATAAAGCGAAGGAGCGAGCCCCGAACGTCCTGAAACTAACGGTATTTCTCGACATTGCAGTGGACTTACACCTCTATTATACAAATATGTTCGCATACCTGCATTCATATTTATATATATAAATATGTATGTTCAAGTAATTCAGTGCCGTTACGTTTGCCTGCTCATGGTCACAAGTGTGGCAAATAGTTTTCTTATGCAAACAGGCTAAGCGCATAGTCCCAGTTATTGCTACCCGCACACAGCAGAAAACATATACATATATATATATATATATATATATATATACATATATATATATAATGCATAAATGTATTCGTACTGCCACTGCTGCAATATCATAATTAATGCAAAGCCCCAAATGAATGCAACACCTGCGGTTAGTTTCGAACGACCTCAAAGTCGACCGCAAGTATTTTGGCCAAAAATCTTGCCGAGTTCTGAGCGAAAGGTGGGAAGATGGTTATATTTAAGGCAGACGCTGTAATGTGGAGAAAAAGTATGATATCAAATGAAATTGAGGGTCTTACGAGTTCGAGTTTTATGTCGGCTTCTAATAGCTGATCGACTTAGATGAGATGTTCTTTTCTTTTTAGAAATAGTAGCGTATTACCTTTTATCTATAAAGAAGCAATTTAACTGGCATCATTTGACCTATAAATTAAATAGGAATCTAGACTCAGCCTAAAAATTACTAAATTAATTTTATCGCCCACAAATTTCACTCGGTTCATCGATTACAATCTGACTGATAACTAATTTTTTAAGTGTCCTTTAATTATTTTCGAATTAGTTTTAGTTTCTATCACTCAAGCCTTAAGGGTTTTGCCCTTCTCTTAAACGTTATTATGAGATAGAGATACCAAACTGAGCACAAGATTCACAATCTCTCTAAAAGCAGACCACAAAAGTCCAAGACCGAACCAATTTTAATTTGGTAATTCAGGGACATGATCACTTTTTTTGCAAGCTCGCAGACTACAGTTTCGAGCGATCTAGTTATACGTGCTCTTAATATATTTGTCCAGAACCTAGGATAGCTCAACCATCTAGGGAATCACCAAAAATTCTAAGCTTCGAAAGATTTCAGAGTATAGAAGTCTTAAACTAAAGTATTTCCTCAATGAAAGATCTCCTGGAAGAGGAAAAAGAACTCTTAGAGTTTTCCTGCAAACCTCTCCTCATCACCAGACCTTCGGGAAGAGAAAGGAAGTTGAGGGTCTGACTTCGGCTTTTAACAGCTGACTTTGAGCCCCTTTCTTAAAGTTTTTTACAAGAGAGAGGTACTTTACTGAACACAAGATTTGCGATCTCGCCAAAAGTAGACCGCAAAGGTGTAAGACCTCACCGCTTTCAACCCGGTAATGCTGAGATATGAGTGCACTTTCCTATAAGCTCATCCTATAAGTCTGATGAGCTTATAGGAAAGTGCACTCATATCTCAGCATTACTAGTGATCTGGTTACATCTAAGAACTCATACGAACGCTGTTACTTGGCCCCATCGAGACATCTAGGCAATCACGAAAAACTCGAAATTGTTCCAAGATTTCAGAGCACCAAAGTCCTCAACTAGAGCTTTTCCTCGATGCAAGACTTGCTGGAAGAAGAAATATGCTCAACCCTCGAAGCTGCCAAAGATTCCAGGGTATCAAAGTCCTCAAGCAGATCTTTTCCTCGATACAAGACTTCCTGGAATAAGAAATATTGTCATCTAGACAATCACGAAAAACTCGAAGCTGGCAAAGATTTCAGAGTGTTAAAGTCTTCAGTTAGAGCATTTCTTCAATGCGAGATTTCCTGGAAGAAGATATAATACCTGCGATAGCTCAGCACTTTCGAGACTTTCTGAAGACAGAAATAATAACTGCGATAGTTCAGCTCTTTCAAGACATCTAGGCAGTCACGAAAAACTCAAAGCTGTCCCAAGATTTCAGAGTATCACAGTCCACAACTAGAGATTATTCTCGATGCAAGACTTCCTGGAACAATAAATATGCTCAATCCTTTCGAGATATCTACGCAATCACCAAAAACTCGAAGTTGTCAAAGATTTCAGTGGATCGAAGCCCTCAGTTAGAACACTTCTTCGATGCGAGACTTCCTGAAAGAAGAAAAGGAGGTCTTTGGGTTTTCTAGCAAATCCTTCCTCGCTCCCAGACCTTCAGGAAGGGGAGCAAAGGCCTCGGGGATTTCGAACCTCCCCATGCTCCTAGACTACCGAGAAGAAGGTAAAGTGTCCTGGCGGTTTGTACTTCTATGTGAATAGAACTAATTAAGGCTTGCACCGACCGTTTCTATCCACTCAGCTTGCCACAATAATTTGGGATATATTTGAGTTATTTTTTTAACCGTATATAGGAATTTCTTAGATAACAGAGTTGAATTTATGGAGTCAATCTTAACATAACTTTTTAAATACTACGAGGGGTCTACAAGTAAATAAACCCAAAGACGTGGCCTCAAAACTTTAGCTGGACTAAAAATAAGAAGATAAGATTTCAGTTTTAGAAGTAATCAAAGCCAATTCAGAACCCAAGGTAGGAGTGATGTTCTCTCTTAGTCAATCCATCTCACGGGGCGTGGAAGTTCTTAGCGTTAAGTAATAATATGCTTACTGAGGCTTTATGCTCAATCTAGGCATATAACCCGTAGAAAGAATGAATGTAAAAATTTCTTATAGTATTTGTTGATCCTTGTCTTCTCGTATTCTACCTATCTCTCTAATCGTTTGAAGAAAGCATGAAAGTTCAAGGTGTATTACTTCCCTAACTGCAGAAGCCTTATAAGATCGATACTGTTGAGTTTTACTTGAGTAAGAATACAAGCATAAATCTCCAAACCGTCACAACTTAGTAATAAGTATTTACGAAGTCAGCAGCTACTTTGTAAACAAGTAATGGACTCGACTTGATACATTTACATACTTACAGATTTTCCCTCCAACCCTCGCTTCTGCGAAAGTTGTGTTCGGAAAAATATTTATTTGTCCATTTAATGTCTAGACAAAGCCTCCAATTACCTTATCCGATTACACGAAGATTTGGGTTTGAAGTGAAAAGTACACACACACATACACACACCCTCAAAAATCGAGTAATTTTAAAACAAAGCAACCAACTTTTGAATCCAACAAAAACCATTTGGCAAATCTGCGGAAGTAAGCGAAAAGGACACGGACTTGCTGCAAGTCACAAAGAATTACCGAAATATGAGCGAGAAAATGGCCAAACTGAGCGCAACAGCTGTGCCCTGCTCACACTCGACCAACACACAGGTGTATTTGTTTCCTTGTCCAAGTGGCACTTAAGTGCGTCAAAAGGCTGCAAAAGGATTTAATTGAACTTGAGTCACTTCGGCCGCCAGTAGTTGGTCCTTTTTGTGCCGCCGCCGCCGCTCAAAGGCAGGTGTAAAGTTAAATCATAAAATGAAATTAAGGCAAAAGCAAAGGCTGTGTTTTCATACAAAAAAAAAAATAATAATAAAATAACTGTTTTTTTGGTTTAATGTGAGTGTCAGTCGAGCTTTTTCTGCTCAGCCCTCATCTATGCGTTTCATGGTTTTTGTGACTGTTTCATTCGGCACTCGCTTATGCCTTTTGATTTTCCACGCCACTCAAGTCCTCTGAGACTTCTTCATTTTCACTTGCTTTCAGTGTTGTTCCCTTTTTAGTCGCTTTTTGTTGTTTTTTTAGCTGTCAAATTAAAAATTTCTTATTTACTTGTTAATGAAATGGCATTATTTCGTTTGCTTGTTGTTGTTTTTAAGTTAATTAGCGCGTGTGCCATAAAAACTTGGCGGCTTTTCTTTTTTTGCTGGAAATTGGTGGGAGCATAATTGAAGAAATATTATTAAAAATTAATGTAATTAAATGAGTTTTGTGTTGGAAAAAGTGCTTAGCAAATAAAATGGCCTGAAATTGAGCTGATTTTTGTGGTAAATAAATGGGAAATGTGCTGGGAATGACGCTTTTAAAATGAGGAGGTTGAAGCTTATTTGTTGGGAGTGAACTAAAGGTTGTGTTTTTGGGGTTTCCTTCACAAATACATGCGAATGGCAGGGTATAATTATATATTTTATTTTTTTTACCTCAAACTTGCTTTTGAGGACCATGGGATATTCAAATGCCAATCTTCTTAGGAAGCTTGCGCGAAAAATTCTGCATTTAAGAAGTAAATGCCTTGGAATAAGACCATCAGTGAAGCAATTTCAATAGTTTCAGTAAAATCCTCTATTGCCAAACAGTCGTATTGCTTAAATGCTTTCCGAATAGGCTTCTGATGGAATTCTTACGTTGGTAAAGTCGCTCTATTTTAATTAGCTGAGCTGTACTAAAGGGTATTTTTTCTACAACTTTTCAACAAGTCCGGAAAGATTATTAATTATGGCTCTATTGCGTTCCTCTTTGGCTTTGACATTATGACATTTTGAGGATGTAACGGCGTCTAAACAATGGCTTGTGGATTGTCTTCACTCCAAATGCAACAATTTTGTTTATTAACGTATCCTTTCAGAACAAATTGAGCTTCATCGCTGAACACAATTTTCTTATAAAAATTCGGATCGATGGCCATCTCGTTTTGCTTGATGATCATTCAGCTTCAGTTCTAACACGCTCTTCTCCGACACTCTGTTACACAGCTGTGCGGCATCTCTGCGGATACATAATTACAGTAAACTCTGTGCGAGACAGAACCACAGTTGCTTGAATTGCCGACTCGGGCGATTAAGTTTTGCAGACATTTTCCTGCATAATCCAATAAAATGGGATATTTTATTCAAAATTTTTTTTTGTACAAAAGCTTCATAAAAGGTGATCCAATTAGAGGTACTTTTTTAGTATTATTTAGCATTTCATCATTGAAAAATTTACGCCTGAACAACGTTTAAAAATCGTTCAATTTTATTAAGAAATTTCACATTCTGTAAAGAATGCACGGAGGGAGGAAAACATGGAAGCCGCAGCTGAGAGTGTACACGAATACGGTGAATAGTCGATTTGGCGCCGTTCGCAGCAACTCGGACTGACTATGGAGCGGCTTGGCGCATTTTACGTCGACATCTGAAATTGAAAGCATACGAAACACAGCTTGTGTAAGAACTGAAGCCGCTTGACTTTTCCAAGCTACAGCGTTTTGCTTTATGGGCTTTTCAAAATATCCGACGTTTTTAACTCAAATTTTTTTCAGCGATGAGGTTCATTTCTGGCTCAATGGTATGTAAACATGCAAAATTGTCGCATTTGAGACGAAAAGAAACTTGAAGAGATTCAGGAGTGTGATCGGTCAATATTTCTTCATATATTACCCCAGTGATTACGTAACCGATAATGGCGACTGTTATCGCGCCATGATAACCAACTATTTGATACCTGAAATCGAAGCTCATGACCTCTGCGACATTTTGTTCCAACAAAACTTAGTCACTTCTGATACATCGCATCATCGCCAGATCGAGTCATCGAAAATCGGACTCCAAGGACGGACCATCTGAGACGCAGCCGCGGCCAACATTTGAAAGAGATAATATTCAAGAAATAAATGCCAAAGAATGTTCTTTCGAATGATAATAAGGGTTCTCCATTAAATTTAAAGTTGCTATGTTTTATAATTAAAAAAAAAAGATAGGGAACCTCGAAATGGATCACTCTTTAAAAATATGGTTTTACGAAGTCAAAGTCAGATCTAAGAATATGTCTTATATATTTGCCAATATTTATGTAACTATAGTGTAGACGATCAATTAATTATGTTGTTCAACATAATTTGAAAGTGATTAAATAGCTTCGAACTGCGGTTTGTCATGACATCTACAATAAATGAGAGCTACCACCGTAAGGTTCGAGATTGCATTGCTCGTTAGGTAAGGTTCTGTGGAGATCTTCAAGATGGGGATCGCGTTCGGATAGTTGTATGTGGTGCTTTGTAAATATATAATATCTAAATCCGATCTTACAATTTAACAAAGTGCTTTGAGGGTGTCTTGTGATAAGGCAATGACCTGTTGAAACCATTAGAGTCCCTTTTCTTGCAAACCGGTCAATAAATTACTATTTAACTCTCGTTTTAAATTCTTCCTAATAGCGTTCCCTGGGTAAGCAAGAATGACCGTCTTACAAATCGATTGCTATGTGTAGTCCACTTAAAAATTGACGGCCTCACTATACTGTGACAACCTTCCGAGAGCAGGGTCATTTCTCTTCCATTTTTGATAATGATTTCATAAAGAGTGCATTTTTTGTTGATTAAAATTTTGGCCAGCTTCCGATTCACGCTTAGATTAAGCTTCTTGATTGGCAGTACTACATTTTTTAGTCAAACGGTTTTCCGATTTTGACATTATTATTAGCAGAAGAAGAATTTCTTCTTCAAATTTGGAAAGGGCGTACTGCTTCTAATAGCGAGGATACATTTATTTTGTAATTCAATTCAACAGCATTACAGTACAGAGATCAAAGGACAAATTTTCAAAATGTTTTCGTGATCAATCGTGGTGTACAAGAGGTGTCAATGAAAATCGAAATAATAAATTGACGCAGTATGCAAATGTGTGGTCCACCTCTAACAGAACATCGAAGCAATCAAATCGCGCAACGCCATGAGTTGCCATTTGGTCAACCCACCAATCAACCACCGACGCACACGTGACCCTTCAATCAAAGAGAGTGTTTATTTAAACGCCAGAAACGCTGATGGGCATATGCTTATGCAAATGGAGGCCATATCCGCAGGAAACCAAAGCAAACAAATTAAAAAACGAAAACAGAAACAGGAGCAGAAACAAAAAACGAAAACAGAAAAAAGTCCACATATGGTTTACACAAATAAATGCACAAAATAATGTTGTATCAAAAATTTCCCCGAAAAAAATCCCATTTTTAAGTCGCCTCCTTCGCGCAACAGCAATTACTATTAAGCGCGGCTCCACCGCCACATCCAACTTCCTCGGAAACGCTGTGTCAAAGTTTACGCTGATTTTGCGCAATTTTAAATTGAAGCCGCTCAAAGTCAGCGAAAATTCATTTCGTTGCACACACACACTGACCATCGCGCGCTTTCAGGTGCAGTTGGAGATCAGCCAGCGCGGTGACCCAGCAGCAGGCTTTTGATGCCGCGCGCATCATCAGTAAATACGCAAATATTTAAATGGCATCCAAAGTGTGAGCGCAATATGACCACACACACACACACGCACAACCACGCAGACGCTTCCATTTGCAACAACTGCCCGCCCATATATCGTGGTCACTTTATTAACTGCCGCACATATGAGCGTGCACCGCGTTCAGCCGACCCTTTCCGCTTCAATCAATATCACACAATCACGCCTTTGACTTGCGCGCCACTTATTTGTTTGTATTTGTGTTTGCGCGTGTTTGCTTTTAGTTGGAGTTGATGTTTGTATTCGCCGCTGTTTCCGATTTGATTGCGTATGCAAATGCCGGCTGACCATTGGTCGGGCACGTCCAGCTGAGTGGCGCTGTTGCATGGTATGGTGATAAAACGATGGTTGAGTGTGGGGGGATTGGGGTGCGGGCGTGTATAGTTTGGTGGTCTTTATTCTGAGCGTTTGTTGCAAAGTTTTGTTATAGTCAGCGGTTCTCAAATATAGTATATGAATATATGTAGTATAGGGTGGGGCGTTTAATTAAATGAAAAGATATGTAAAGACAAAACAATTAAATAAAATAAAATAAATTAAAATAAAATAAAATAAAGTAAAATAAAATAAAATAAAACAAAAAAAAAAAAAAATAAAAAAATTAAAAAAAAAAATAAAGGAAAATAAAATAAAATAAAATAAATTAAATAAAATAAAATAATATAAAATAAAATAAAATAAAATGAAAATAAATGAAATGAAATAAATAAAATAAAACAAAATAAAATAAAATAAAACAAAATAAAATAAAATAAAATAAAATAAAGTAAAATAAAACAAAATAAAATAAAATAAAATAAAATAAAATAAAATAAAATAAAATAAAATAAAATAAAATAAAATAAAATAAAATAAAATAAAATAAAATAAAATAAAATAATATAAAATAATATAAAATAAAATAAAATAAAATAAAATAAATTAAATAAATTGAAATAAAATAAAATAATATAATATAAAATAAAATAAAATAAAATAAAATAAAATAAAACAAAGTAAAATAAAATAAAATAAACTAAATTAGATTAAAAATAAAATAAAATAAAATAAAATAAAATAAAATAAATTAAATGGAATGAAATAAATTTAAAATAAAAAATAAAATAAACTTCACTAAAATAAAATAAAGCAAATTAAAAACCAAATTAAATAAATTAGAATAAAATAGGAAACAAAAAAATATGAATTAAATTATTGTGTAATACAAAAAAAAAAAAAAAAAAAATATCAAAATAAATTTGTATATCGTTCACCCTGTTTAAAAAAGTTCCCATGAAAGCTCTACGGTACATTTTTTACACACCTATCTTTGTATTGTTGTTTCCTTTCGTGGGTGTTTTATTTACTTTAGTGAAATTAGTTAGTTAACATACACGTATACATACAGTCGCGTGCAAGTATTTACCAACGTCATTGTCCAGCAAGTATTCTGCCACTGATTGTAATAAAAGTTATGTTTTTATTACGAAAACTGTCAGTTGAAAAGTTCCGACCTGACACATAGACACCCAAGCTACGTTGTTACCGAAGAAAACATTAAAAAAGTCCACAAAATGGTTTTGGATGATTCTAAAGTGAGGTTTTTAGAGATAGCAGGCAAGATATCAACTAAAGAGAAAAGCTCTATGCAAAGTGGATGCCCCGCGAGTTCACTTTGTACTAAAATCAACGGCAAGTTAATGATTCGGAGCAATGTTTGGAGATGTTTAAGCGTAACAAACCCGGGTTCTTGCAACGATCTGTGACAATGGATGAAACATGGCTTCATCATTTCACTCCGAAGTCTAATCGACAGTCATACGGGTGAGTTCCGCACGATGAACCCGCACCAAAGCGTTGAAAAACGCAACAGTTGGCTGGCAAGGTTATGGCGTCTGTATTTTGAGATGCGCTTGGAATAATTTTTATTGACTACGTTAAAAAAGGAACGACCATCAACAGCGACCATTACATTGGGTTATTTATAAGGACGAAATCACCCAAACATAGCCGCTTGTGAAGAAATTGAAGACAGTGCCCCTTGTCATAAGTTATGGAAAACGATGGTAAAGTCCACGAATTGGACATCGAATTGCTTCCGCATCCACCGTATTCCCCAGATCTCTGGGAAGAAATTTTTGTCGAATGAAGAGATTATCGCCGAAACTGAAGCCTATTTGGAAGCAACGGACAAATCATACCACAAAAATGGTATCGAAAAGTTGGAGAGTGGGTACAATCAGTGTATCTTTCTTGAATATGGAGCTATGGAGAATAAAAAAACGAATTTTGCCAAAAAAATGTGTTTCCGAACAGATGATAGCGATAGTGCACTTAATTTACAACGTTTTTATGTTGATCGGTCAGTTTGTAAGGCAGCTCTTGGATACTAATCTGCTCCAAATTTCGAGAAAATGTCTTGACAAATAATTACATAATAATTTCATACAGGGACTTGAATTTGATCGCTGGGTGTATGCCATAGAGGTCCGATATTAGCACTGCCGACAAATGATCAGCTTCTCGGTGAGAGAAGGACGTGTGCAAAATTTCACACCGACATCTCAAAAACTGAGAGACTATTTCGTGTATATACAGAGAAACTGACGGACAGGTGGACATGGCTAAATCGACACGTCAATTATTTATTTATACCACATGTTTAATAAGGTTTCCGACATATATTTTTGGATATTACAAACTCCCACTAAAAACAAGTTCCGAGCAGAAGAAGAGCGCGTAAAACGACTGCAAAAGAACACGATTTTATTGTTTGCGAATCATGAAAGATTCTACAGAAATCATCTAATGAAGTTAGCACATCGATTTTTTTTCAAAATGAGAATGCACCAGTTGCAGGTACTGTTAAAACGCGATTGCGAGAAAGAGGACTGTTTGAAAAAATTTCTGTAATATATGTAGATCCTATCTGATACTAAAAAAATGTTTGGAGCTTGGTTAAAATACCATCACTAGTCAAAAAGTGAGGCTGTCATTTCCTTTTCATTGGGAGTAGTTTCTACGTGGCGGGCTCCAAACCCAGCGCATAACTACGCTAGGAGAGTAGTATAAAGCTTTGTACACATTTATACAGTGAGCCACTTTTTCAGGACCGACCCCCGCTCGCAGCCGCACGTCTGATGAACAGAATTTATAATTACACTTCAGCGAACCCTTAAACCGAATATGTCGAAATGTCTCAGCTGAACCTTTCTGTCTTTTTGCCGTGACCCTAGGCTCCGCACGGGTTGGCTACTGCAACTTAGTCATGTTTCCAGAGTGCGCGGCAAGGACGAAAGAGTACGAATTTGGTATAGTCCAACAACTGTAACTACTTACCAAAAATCACAGGTGTTACTTTGGACTGAGTGCGCAATTGTAAAGTAAAGTCCTCTACCGACGAACATAGACCAAACTCTATAAGTCCCTCAACATTCCTGCCATGCTATATGGTGCGGAGGAATGGGCAATGACATAATCTGTTGAGTCGTCCTTAGGAGTGTTCGAGAGAAATGTTCTGCGGAAGATTTATGTTTTTTGCGCATTGGCAACGGCGAGTACCGCAGTCCACGGAACGATTAGCTGTGCGAAATATACGGCGACATAGACATAGTTCAGGGAATTAAGAGACAGCGGCTATGCTGGCTAGGTCCTGTTGTCTGGATGAACAACTTTGATACGTTGTAATCTGCTCAAAACGATTGGACGACCTTGTTGAGAACTCAAGTCCCAGTTCCATAACATAGACTTAAAGACAATGAACCAGGTCTGGTGAAAAAGCGAAATACATAGAGGATTTGAGTTCAGAGAGTGTTCTATATTCTTAAATATTCACAGGGGCTGTAGAAGTGTCGGTAAAATCTAATAAATTTCTAAAAAGATTACGTGAAACGTCTATCCATATGGCTGAAAGGTAAAGTATACAAATCTAACTTTTCTTTTTTTATTTTATTTTTTTTTTTAACAGTAGTGTAATTAGAGCCGAGTAAGTTTTTCTTTTCCCGTACATTCAAATGAAAAAACTGTATACATTTGTATATTTGATTGTGGAATTGCCTGCATGTCTATAAAAAGCTAATTTAAATCTATGCTTTATTATCAAATTATAAATGAAAAAATAAATTAATAATCAAATTAAGTTTGTCGTATCAAATATGCATAATTCATGTAATGAATCTTCACCACGTACTAATATCATCACATTCTATATTTCACTTTTTGCGGTTGTGTCCGTTAACAGCGCAGTGGCCACCACACCGTTGGTTGATAGAGGCGAGAGAGCCACAAGCTTTTAATAGACTTTTCAACCAACCTGGCTGGCACTTTTTGTCCAACCACAGAGCTATGAGGACCAGCGCACAACTTAATTATGAAACTAACCTAAACACACATACACATACATACATATAAAAACTCGTAGTTATACATACATAAGTGTTATGAAAGGACCTGACAACTTTTTACGTTGACTTCATAACCACTGCTGCCTAGTTACCAGTTAATACATACATACATACATACGTACATACATATTTATATATGGTCGAGTGAGCACATACTTATTACCACCACAGACAATAATGACAAATAATTTCATGTTTTATTAAAAATTCACCACTAACGAGTTTCGTTTTTGTCCAACGATGTTGCTATTGTTTTTGCGCAGTGACTCGCACTGACAGCGAAGCGTTTAACACCTTGTGGCTATATATAGTACATACATACCTATGTATGCGTTTTTTACATGTTTGCTCATGTATCTCTTTGTGTGTGTATGTGTGAGTATTTCTCGTTTGGTTCATCTGGCGTCCAATTGAGTGCTAAGTGGACTTCCTTTCGTGGACAAGCTGGTAGTGATTAAAGAATTTTAATAAATAATTTCCATTTCAGTCAGTGTAATTGGTTGTTTTCAAGAAAAGTAATGAATTTTGTATTATATGTACTTATGTACATATATAGCAAACAGTTACTTTAACAACTGACAAATTTTACCTTAGTGTTATTTTGTAACTGATAATGAACAGATATTTCCACTGATCCGACTTTAGCACATTTTTTGGATTTGAAATGTGACTGCAGATATTATTGATTGGGGCCACATAGTCCAGTCTTTATTCCACCAGTAGCTCTCATTCGGGTTTAAATAATGCCAAGTTCTGATCCACTAGGAAAAGACATCACTTCTCTAATGCTTATATTACCTGGTAAACGCGACTCTTTTTCTCCATTGGCGTAGACACCGCTTACGCGGTTATAGTCGAGTTTACAACGCACCAATCGTTCATCCTTTTCACTATCCAGGTCCTGAACCACCTGGCCTTTCCAGCGGAGTGCAGGTCTTTCTCGTTCTTTGCTTCCCCCGCGGACAATCGGGCAAGCTTTGATCCGAACATATTTTAAAAAGAAGCCGTTTTATTGTTCTTCAGTCTAGTAATTGTTATTCGAACTTCTTCGTGGTCGGGCAATGGAACGTCCGCTTCATCGTCATCGATTGAGGAATCTGATTCACCATCTCATGGTATTATGTTTCCACTGCATTTCAGCTGGTTGGAGAAGTGTTCCGTCCATAATTTCAGTATGCTCTGGTCATAAGTCCTTAGAACATCTTTGGAAGTTCTACAAGAGTATGCTTTGGTCTTGAAATTTTCTGTCAGTCGCCGCATCTTTTCATAGAATTTTTAAGCATTAGCCCTATCAGACAAGCTCTTTGTACTGACCCATTTCGGCCTCTCTCTTTTTTTGTTAGCAAATGTGTCTCGCTTTCCTCTTCAACTCTCGGTATCTATCGCATTCCGCACGTGGTGTGGTCGATTGCGACGTTGCATGGTAGGCAGTCTGTTTTCTCTCTAATGCGACACGGCGCTCCTGATCGTATCAGCTGTTTGTTTGCCTTTTCTGAAAGCCAATGGTTTGGTTTTCCCTGCACAGAGGCAGGTGCGTAACGTGGCTCCAACAAGATAAAGTCTCGGAGCGTACGCACGTCTACGTCTACGACGTGTCTTCCGTCTATCACAACATGACTGATCTGGAATCAGATAGTTTGTTGAATTTTCCTATGTTGGAATCTAGTACTACAGATAATCATATTTAGGTCCTCGGAGAAGTCGGTCAGCCTCAAGGCATTTGGAGTTGTTTCATCATGGAGGCTGAATTTATCGACCGTTGTGCCAAAGATACCTTTTTTGCCTACTCTTGCGTTAAATTTGTCAAGCACGATTTTGACACCGTGGAGAGGGCAGCTCTCATAGATGTCCACCAAGTGCTCATAGAAGACATTTTCCGTCACATCGTCCTCTTCTTCCGTAAAAAACTTTGCTTTGATTTGGATTGTGGCTAGACGTTCATCCACCGGGGTGAATATCAGACTCGGCGATGGAGTTTCTCTCCCACCCACACCGAATTTGCGCTTGATGTGGTCACTGTAGGAAATGCCGCAAGAACCTACTCGTCTCAGTCGTTGTCCCGTCCATCGCATTTCTTGGACGGTATTGGTATCAGCCTTTTTAAGCTATATGTAAAATAATAGTTTTTGACCACTCCCAAGAGAACTTTCCTCACTTGAACTCCTCCAGTTCGGTTTATGATCATGATGGGAATAATGAGTAAAGCGTTTAAAATTTAATGAATTTGGAAAACTTAGTTCTTTGAGTTACATTCTTTAGATTGTAAAATAAGTGATCAAATTCGTTCAAGAAACAAAATTTCCAGCAAAGATAAACATAAACACATTTTCTTGAGAATAAAAAGGAAGCCTCATGACTTGCCACGCACAATTTTGTAGGATCAAGCTTAACAAAGGTATTGTTTCTCCACTGAAGCAAACACGTTTTTGAGGGTACGGACGAACGAAAAAAGAAAAGAGAGGCTAATAACTTCGATTGACTTATCAAACTACCGTTAATACCTCACATTCAGCTTTAATTAGGCAATATTTTACTTCTTGCCAGTAACTCATTGCTTTTCAAAGTAAATGCGTAAAAATTGTCATCATGACTTGTCAAATGTTGATGAGCCAATTGCTGCTCATTTCAACACAGAATAATGGCACTCAGCACCCCAGCTGTCAAACATAAGCAACGAATACTGCTAATTTCATTCGGGCTAACGAGACAATTGCCTCACTAACCGAATCGCATGCAAATGTGACGAGCAAATGTTGCCAAGCTAACTGATGAGATAATTATGGGATTTGTTGCAATGACAAGACAAATTTGCAAACTATGTAAAATGAAATTAAAACAAAAACAAAAAATATAATACATAAAAAACAGGGATGCATTAAAAGAAGTGGTAAGTGTATAAATGAAATAATTTATAGTTACAACAACGAAGACAGAAACAAAAAGCAAACTGCAAAAAAAGTTGAGTAAAATGAGCAAGCCGATGTAAAGGGATGTGATGGATAAGTGTGTGTGGCAGAGTAGTGAACTGTCATGCTGGTGGCGACGGCTGTCAAGAAGTGATGCATCACTATGCCATCATATATTATTTATTTAGAAAAATTAAAAAAAAAAAAAACGATGAAGAAAGCACCAGCAGCCGATAGCAGACATTTAAATTGAACTTTTGAAAAATTACAGTTGCCTGAGTTTTACCGCTGACTACATAAATACATTCATACATACACATACACACGCATTCACTTAACTGCTGTTGGAATTGATACGTCAGTTACGGGCTTTTAATTGAAATGTTGCTTTTCAAGCATACAATAGCAACAACAACAACATTTGTTTTGGTATTTTGCACCGTCAGCGGCGAATGTTGAGTTTAGAAATTATGAAAATTACACACATCTGAATGGGAGAGCACATTTAATTTAATACTCACACCATTCCGCAGGCGCTTTATTTGGGGTTGCACGTCGCCGTTAGCTAGGCACAAGCTATTTTGCGGTTTTTTCAACTTTTTGCGCATACATATCGTATATTTTGCCTTACGTCAGTGCTGCGAAACCGATAATTCAATTCAGCTGTGCGCAATTGACCGCAAAAAAACGCACCACACACGCATACAAAAGTACACATATCGAATGTTTAGCTGCAATTGTTGTTGTTGTTGTTGTTGTTGTTGTTGTTGTTGTTGTTGCTATTGTTGTTACCGATGTTTATCGCTTGACAATTTGGGGCGCCGCATAGGTCCAACGGCGCGTTCAGTTGGCGTCTAAAAGCAGTCAGCCGGTCAATCAGTCAGTCCGTGCGGTTTTGCCTTGCGCCTGCAGCCCAACAGGTTCGTGTTTTTTTTTGTAGTAACATAAATTTAAATGAAATTGGCAAAATATTGAAAAGTGAAATTTAGTTCGAAAATTGATTGATTTGAAATTGAATTTTTATTGGGTTCTTCGTTTTGACTGATTGCCGTTGATTGATGACCGCTGGTATGAATCACTTATGCGTCGGACAGTTCGCAATCGAATTGAGCTACTGAAGCGTTATGTTCATTTACATTAAGTAAGAAGTTTTAAAGTACTAATAAATTTGTTGATGAAAAAATGTAAATAAAAATTATATTAGCTTCTGTGTACTTTTTGTTATCTAACTACATACTACCGAGGAAAGGGGAAATGCGTCAAACGGGTCCAATGAGCTTCTTCTCAGATGATTCGAAATGAAGAAGAATCCGAGAGTTTTTGATGACACGCTTCAATCGCTGGAAACTGCAAAGCTAATGTTTTTGCTCAATCATCAAAGAAATTAAGTACGATCTATCAACAAGAATCAGTCGATATAACATGCAGCTTCTTCGTCTACGAAAATCGCGGTCCTATGACAGCATGACGTGGTGATAGAAATTTCCTCTGGTGGTTGCGAGAGTTTCGAGATGTAGAAGTTAAACAGTAACGGCCGAACCCCTTGATTAATTCTTCTCAGTTTTAAGTTTTTACCTCGAAATAGTAACGATGATTGACGATCGCTTGGTAGTTCATTGTTCACCTCTTCAGTCCTGGAGGAGGCGTAGATTTTTCGATATTCTCAAATAGTGCTGTGTGATTGACTGTATTAAAGGCTTTGGACAAGTCCAATGCTACGAGGATTGTCTTCTCTCAGGGTGGTTTCTGGTTAAGTCCATGAACTATCTGCGACTTTATGACGCTGGTGGTATTGTGCACTTTTCGGAAGTCATGCAGGTAGCTTGCTAGGGTCAGGTGGTGTGTGGCCTCAAGTGTCTTCATTACTGGGGAGAGGAAAGTTATTGGAGGATAAAACTCCCCTTTGTTGGCGGGTTGTCTAGGTTTGAGTAGTGGGACCACTCCTTCGATTTTCCAAATATCGTGTATTTGAAGAGTGGTCAGCGACAGGTTGAGGACTTTGGTGAGAGCCTAGATGCCTTAGAATCAGCATGTTCCTTCCATCAGGATTAATAGATTTGGATAATTTTGCATGGTTGATGACACTCTGAACCTCCTCATCGGTGAAAGTATGTGCTGCGCAGTATTTTGGTATTTTGCGCAGCCGTCGCATTCGGGTCCGAAGAAGCATGACCATTGAATTGAATTTTAACTTGGTCATCACGTCTCTTCGGATTAGACAAAGCTTTGACAGTAGTCTAAAGCATACTCACACCGGTGAAGAGGTTACAGAACATCAAGTGCTCTATCCATTTTGTCCAATATCCAAATAGATATCCTTAGTTCAACGATCACAGGCGTCGAAAGGTTAGCTAAATCAGCTGCTTTGGCTGGGAAATAAGGGCGGAGTTCCGAGATTCTTCCAGCCAGGATGAACCGGTCTAAACGGTGTTTGATCTCATTTGCAAGCCGCTCCTGAATAGCAACAATGTCGATCCATTTCTGAAGCGAATGTTTAATGATGATGCAAAGTGTTTTTCTTACTACTACGTCAAGTGAAAATGGTCGCGGTGAGTTGGTGCAAATGTCGTCCAAATAATGTCCTGTCTTGGTTCTCTTTTGAGCCAGAAGAATACTCTGAATAGCGTACTACGAGAGCATAAAAATCGGCATTTCATCTCTTTTCCTAAAAATTGCAGACATTCAGTGCTAATAACTTGATTTAAATTTGTAGTCCGCCCCAAATGCTGCGCAACATCAAATATTATATTATATAACTAATAGGAGAATAATTTTCCGTCTATAAACATATATGATTTTTGTTTTAAGTCGATAATCGATGTGTGTGTGTTTGTCAGGGATAAAAATTTTAAAGTGAAACTTCTTTAAGGATAACTTAAGCATAGTTTTCATATTAACAGCAAAATGAGCTTAAGGAATGATGAGTAATAACAATAATATTAGTGAAGATGATATGAGTAATCACAATGAAAATTAAAATAATGCATTACATTAACAATAATTAAATAATAATTATTATTAAATGGCAATCATTGACGATAGAAGCGAATTCTTACGCAACAATTTTGCTTTTGCAATGAAAAAATTCTTTTTTCAAAATGCTACAACAGTTTCCTTAAAGAAAAACACTACTCTCCTCTCTTCATTCACAATTTGTCCACTCAATAACAGTGCATGCTTTGATTTGCATACATATGTATGCTTATCAGGCATGTTCCAGAAATCGTTTTCGCATGAAAATGATAATGAAATCGTGAGACGGTGTTCTGAATACCACTTTGCGATTACGAATACACATTTTTCGAACATGAAATCGGTGCGATATGGCATGTTCTAGAAATCGATTTCGCAAATTGTTTGACGTTTTGATATCGGTCAAAAATAAGAGCGCGAAATTATTGGATTATTGTATTTCAAGCGGTGAAGTAAGTCTAAATTAATAAAAGAAGAAAATTATTGAATTTGCTTGTAAAACTTAAAATGTAAGTATTTGAGCCAGTTATTTGGATTTCTTCACAAAAATTAATACTTTCCTTTTCTTATTTTAGTGGAAAACATAAAAGCCAAACTCAGGAAAATATTTTTTTAAATTTTATGGAAAAAAACCCCGACTTGGCGAAAAATTTTGTTAAAGGCGATCGCGTCGCTGCGGAGGCTTTGTGGGCAGACCTTGCCAAAATGTTAAATAGCGAAGGTCCACCGCAAAAAGACGTTAATGGCTGGAAAAAAGTGAGAGAAATATCATGTATGTACATATGTGAACTGCATTAACATTTTTTTAATAGGTATGGTCCGATTGGAAAGGCTGCATCCGAAAGAAAATCGCACACAACAAAAACGAAAGCAGAGCTACTGGAGGAGGGCAATTCAATAAATTTACCCTGACCTCCAGTGAGGAAGAAGTTGCTCGAATATGTGGAATTTACACGGCGGTGGAAGGCATTGCAAATAGCGCTTCATTTGGAGTGAGCGTTAATTCTGTTGATGCCGAAAACGATTCTTTGGATGCCATTTTAAGTATTGATGAAATTGCCAGCGGCGGACCAAAGTCCACACCACGCAAACGACGGCATGAGGACAGTGTACAAGATTGCCTCAAAAAGCACATGGCAAGAGAAGCAGGTGCTGTTGAGAAGATGTCCGATTTATTGCAGCTTCTTTCTGCAAATATGGAAAAATTAACGAAATTAGTGGCGCAACAAAACCAGCTTATTGCCGAACAAAACGACGATCGTCGAAAATATTATCTGGCCAAGCAGGAAAGTAAATGATCTCAGTCATGTGTGATGTTTTTATTGTTTTTTTATTGAATAAAAAAATATGAAAATTAAATTTTAAATTGAAACCAAATACCGAATAATTAATTGTACTAATTATTAATAATATTAAATGATCTCAGTCATGTGTAATGTTTTTATTGTTTTTCATTGAATAAAAAAATATGAAAATTAAACTATACGCGTTAAGTTATTTGCGATTTCATCTCGAATGGATACAGCGGCAGTTTGTAGATGGCTGCTATGATCAGCAACTTCTTCGTCCAGAAAATCGTCCACTACATCTAAAGCAAAGACATCCAGGTTATAATGGCGACAAATGTTGTGCAAAGCACTGCATATATTTATAATTTTTACAACTTTCTCTGGGACATATGGCATAGTTGTTTGAAGACATTTAAAGCGGCTCTTGAGGACCCCGATTACTCTCTCAACGATATTTCTTGCCTTGGAGTGTTGTAAATTGAATTTGTGCTGTGGTGACCCAGCGTTTGCATCACGATAAGGGGTAAGTAAATATGGTTCCAAGCCATATCCTGAATCTCCAAGTAGCCAAGATCTATGGTCTCCGCCCACATACCTGGATGAAAGATATTGTTTGGCAGCACTTAAAGAAAATATAAAGGCGTCATGACTGGAGCCAGTGGCATGCATCCACAGCCGTTATACGCATTCTGTAATCGCAGATCTGTAAAAGAAGTGAATTAATATCAACAACAAGTTCATATTTGTAACTCACAATCATCGCATTAACGCTGAAGTACCCCTTTCTGTTAAAAAACAGATGCTCATTTTGGTGGGGCTTCGTAATTTTTATGTGTGTCCCGTCCACACAACCGATTATTCCGGGAATACAAAAATTGTTGAAAAAATGTGTTTTCGACATTCTAATTTCTTCTTCGCTCATTTGTAGCTTAATCCATTTTGGACACAGTGCTTTTTCTAAAGCATTTAGCACCTCATGTAAGACTTTGCACACGGTACTTCTTGCAAGGGATATGTCGGTGTCTTTTCCTACCGAGCGCTGGAATCCTCCCTCTGCAAGGTACCTCAAAGTAGTGGCAAGCTTTATTTCAATCCTAATAGATGACGGATTTATGAATGGTTGGACATCACGAACAATTTCAAGAAACGCTTCTTTACTTATCCTGTAATAGGCAACAAAACTTTATTGGGACAAAATGCATCTGTGTTCCAAACTTTGTTTTATATATACTTACACGGAATCTGGGATATCCAAGGGATTGGAATGATCCCTTAAAATTCGCCGCCGAACTTTCTCATTTTTTTCCCATTCATTTTTTGCCAAAAAATATGCAGCAATGGTAAATAAGCTCATTTTGTAAAATTCTTTGAAACAAATTTAATTTGTCAATACTCAATCAGCTGTTTCGTAGTTGATTTCGAATTTAAGCCAATTCGCGCGAATTGTGGAACACTGTTACCAAATTCACGCGATTTGCAAATTCGGTGCCGAATTTAAATCGTGCGATTTCCAGAACATGCCTGTAAATGTTACATACTTTCAATAATATTCCTATGTTAGTACATACATACGTATGTAAGCATTCGCGTATATGATAATTGCCTTTCGCTATGCTGCACAACAATTACTATTGACGATGCACGATGTCGCACCTGTTACTTTTCGTGAGGATGAACAAACAACAGAAGGAGAGAGATCAGTTCGTGCCGAAATTTGTTGTGACGTGTGGTGTTTGGCGAAGTTTAGTGAAATATAATAAAAGTATATTAAAATGTGCTAAAGTATTGTTAAATATATTAAACGGAAATAATGTAGAATATTTGCTTTCAATTTAAAGTGAAAATAGTTGAAGGGCCAGTAAATAAAAACTATATACATAAGTAAATGTGTAAAGAAAGGTGAATTCTTGCAAAAGTGCATGTGTTCATAGCGGTGATATCGATCATGTTTGTGCAAGTTTATTTCAGTACGGTTCGTGCCTGTTTTGTGTTGTTATAAATGAGTCGTGTGTAAGTTAAAGTGCTATAAATCGGCAGTGAAATAAGAAAAGGTCGTGGTGTTAATAAGTGTGTGAAAATGTTTGCTAAAGTGTAATTTGTGTATAGATGTGTATATATTCAGAGGCGAAAGAAAAATTGTTTGTAGTTTTAAGTGTGTGAAAATATATTTAATTTGTGCCAAAAAATATTATTTCTGTGGCAGTGTAGATTGGTAAAGGCGAAATAAATAATTCTGAAATAATTATTATTTGGGTAAGTAATTATTTGGTTATAGTATTTATTATCAATACATAAAACACAATCAATTTAAGTATTAAAGGAATATTAAGAAAACTTTTGTATATGAGCGACCAAATACGATCAGTCATTTGCTTGAATAATAAAATTACTTTCAATATCATTCTTCTGAAACATTTGTGTTATAATTAGATTTAGATATATATGTATGTATATAAAAATTTTCAAAGACCTACTTACCCACGTTCGCAATTATAAAGGCAAAAAGAGAAACTGATGCCCAGCACGGCATTACAAAAAGCTTAATTTATGTACATTTGCCCTGGCAGTGGTAATGATGAAGGCACTGATGGGGATGTTCTCCTGTTGGTGTGGGCTTTTAATATTTAAGTCTAAGCACAATATTATATTATATTACTTTGGTGAGCATTTGTGGTTTCAAATTTCCAAAAATATTACTTAATGAGACAATGTGCAGAGCGTACTGAGCGCTCTACTTTCCACTATCCTTACAAGTTCTTCGTGCACAATGAGTAAAACAAAAGCGGAAATGCATAATGGCGTCACCTCCGGTTCGCGGTCCACCAAACGACGCGTAGCGTACACACTAGCTAGCGCTAGTGCTTGAATGAACGTCAAATATAATTACAAAGACTTAAGTTGTGAAAATTATTATTTTAATTATTGCTTTTATTTGCTGGCGCACGCAGCACGAAACAAAGGCGCCCAAAGGAGGGAGGAAGTTCGAAATAGAGCATATTGTGTATGTAATATGAATGCGCCGGAGTGGGGGTTGCGCTTTTATCTGTGAGGAAACACGAGGAAATATTGTAACAGTATCTTCTTTCACTGCTACGTCTATGGTACATAACTGCAATGCCGCACAATTCACAGGTTTGGGGTTGTCTCGGAAAATCAATAGCTTGGCCGTAAATCAATGCTTTGGTCAACCAAGCGCAGAATATGTACCAAACACATACTAATATGTTGTTGTAGAAATAAGTGTGTAAGTGTTATATTAGGATTTTCCGTTATGGCGCAGCAGTTTTTATTACACTGCACTGTGATAGCAGGTCATAAATCTCTAGCGTATTTCTGTGTCTGTCACGTCTGACACTCAATAAAGTTAGCGCATTGTGCATTTTGTTTTATTAACTCTATAAAAATTTGAAGACAACAAATATTTGCCAAAATGTTTTTGTAGTCGCTATATCGAAACTTATACCCTATACGTTATTTGCAGTTTTCTAGGTTTCTATAAGTGAAAAAAAGTTATCTAGGACACAAGACATAAGGTTCAATGTGGTCTAACCGCTTGCTCTTATGTCTCCATTTGTTGTTCCCTCGACAGTCGGTTCTACCTAATCGGAACGGACCTGGATTTTTTATCCGGTCAAGGACTGTTAACTTTGTAGAATTATACCACTACAAGAACAACCACGACATGTCTCTATTTGACTACACCAGTTAATATATTTACATCTGTTGTTTGTTTGATTCTCCACTTGCCAAGGTATAAGGAGTATCTTTAAAATAATAATTATATTATAAAAACTTGATAACTGACTACATTCAGGCCTTGGGTAAAGCTCATATCTTGGTCACATAATTTTCCTACTACATTTCTATTAATACTTCATCAAACACAAATCGTGTCCACGGCTTGCTGACAGAATTAAGTACCTGGGGCTCATTCTGGACAGAAAGCTCTCTTGTAAATTCAGTCTCTAGGAAATAGTATGAAATTTTGCCCAGACTAGCCATTAGTAAAAACTGGCGTGACTCATCGATAAGTCTTTGTCTTTATAAAATCATAGCCAAGTCGTTGTCTTTTGCATAGTGAAAGGCGCTGGAAAACGACGACTCTCATCACTAACCAGCTACGTACCTCAGAGAAAGTTGTGTTTTTTTATAAGGCTAGGCTTACCCTGGGTACTCTGAAATCCTTGAATATTAAGATTTCATTACTAATACTTGGATTACCAGGTTATTTTAGTTTCTCTGCTAACAAACAGTCGAGGGAGATATGGGTGGCTGTAGGAGAAGGGTGGTGACCGACCTTCTTTGTGGATAAAGCAAAGCTTGCAGAGATTATCCATCCATTACAGTTTTAGGCTTCTTAATCACTGCAGCCTCCTTAACACCGAAGTGGCTGTCATAAAGAAAGTAGTATATCTATTGCTCCGGAAATCAGCCCTAGCTATTAAATTGAGTTCATTGATGTAATGACTACTGCAGAGATATCTAGATTCCCTATTTCTTGTATCGAGTTACTACATGATTAGCATGGCCACAACGATATTGCATGGTGTGATGAGCTCGCTAGGGCAGGTTCTTAAGCCTCACTAAATGTAGAATGAGCTTCTTGTACTCAGCGAGCAATTGCGAAGTTATAAGGTTCTATCCTATCGGGCTTCATGTGGTAATTTGGAACATTTTACTGGATGCTGGTTGTTTCAATTACTTGGAAGAAGATGAGATAGTATCATCCCAATGATTGTTGCATGTTTCGCCTTTGCCAGATCAAGATTAAAATATGGTTTTCGAATCTCTTACTGTTACACATCTCGGTGAAATAGCGGAAGTTGAAATAAAGCAGCTAAGCAGATTTTTTTTAAGTCGATAGCTGATATACATATAACTATTGGAATTTTTATCTGTCTTCAGAAAGGACTGTACATCCACAGCAGTCTAAGAATGTCCCCGCCATTTTGAGGTGTCAAACTTCTAACCTAATGATTGGTATTACCAAAACTACCAAAATGTTTAAAGGGATATTGCTTTAACTTCATTTTCTACTCAGAGGCTTTGAACCTTTTCTTAGAGGCTTGTTTTTTCGCTTCTTCTCCGTAAGGTTATGGTTACTCATAGGAAAATGAGAATTATTGTACAATACCTCTTCTTCTTATTTGCTTAAAAATTAGTGAAAGATTTAGTTATTCTTATGACTCGCCATCCCCAACTTCTAAGTTTCATAATTAGATCCATTTTTAGAAGTAGTATAAAACTATTTTAAAAAAAAGTTAAAATTAATGCCGCCTTCATATTTTATTACCCGAAAAACTCAGATCGACGTCATTAAGGAGTATGTAAAGGCTCAATTTTAGAACAGCGTGGTATTTTTGGATCGCTGGAGCTTACAATACTTACTTCACTTGTGGCTAGTGATAGCTCGCTGGATTAGTTCGATGGATAACTTATAAGCGAAAATAAACATCAAAATATAATATATATAAAACTTTTTTTCTATATTTATTTAAGAAATTCTGCAAAGTAGGTCTGCTGGCTCACTGAGAGCACATTCCTCACTTTGATAAACCTTCTCGAATCTCTTTTCGAATAGATATACTATACGTCGAATTCCGTAGTAAAATATCTTCTTCTTTTCTTCATTAGCCATACAAATTAGGCCGTCGGATTTTTTTTCTTATAATAAAATCTTTACTAATTTCATAATACTGCATATAGGGTATATGAAAAATAGATATGTATCTGCCGCAATAATCAGTCGGACAAAATTCATTACCAATAAACCGAAGAATTCGTTGCAATAAACACCGTAATCAAGTGCAACAACACACGCTGGCATGCAATAAAAGTATTATCTGCCAGAATTGAGCAAAATTCATATCTAAATAAATAACAAATAAAAGTCAATGCGAAAAATTTCGTCAATTTATCTAATTTCATGCGTAATCATAATTTCCCTGCTTCCCTCAATCGATGCAGTGTCCCTCTACGAGCGATGATAATTTTTATTTCGTCAAAGTGCGAATTACTCGCCAAATATGGGAATGCTAGCTTATGCCGCTATGCATGTCCGCTTGCACATTAGATAACTTCATATTTATTTGCACATTTACACTTATGTGATGAGTACTTTGCACTAAGCATGTCTCTCCATCGCCAACTACAAAAGAAATAAAATAAATTTGCCATTTTTATTTGCTTGCGACGCGTTGATTACTCGCAATGGCCAAATTGTGTGCTGTGTCCTGCCAAGTGTCCTTTGTCGTTGTACTTCTATGCATGTGTGTGTGCGTGTTGGTTTTTTGCACTTCCTCGCCTTCTGTAATAATCATCAAGTTAATATGAGCGTCATTTATTATTTCCTTTGACCTGTGACCCAACGACAGCTCCCTGAGTGCGGAAGTGCCTTATTTTGACTTCAGCAACTTTTCTTAGTACTTCCTTTTTAGCTTCACATACACATTTTGCACGGTTTGTTGCACACTTCACTTCATAGTTGTCACTTTTTGCTGTCACAAGTCAGTGGCGAGGTGATGATGGACAAAGTTAGATTGGCACTTGGCATTTGGGTAATTTCCACTAATGAAAGTAATGAATGTAATTGAGAGCATACAAGTACCGCTGCTAATTTTGCTTTGATAAGTAGAGATTCTTTTTTTTTATTTTATATTGAAGAAATAAATAATTATGTTTAGTAAACTAAATATTTTATTGTGCTGCTTTTTATAGTTTTTTTGAACGAGCCTTGATTACATTCAATGAATCAAGGGACCTTTTAGTTTCAGGTAGCCTCAAAACAACTGCTGGTTTCTTTTGTGAATTCTCTATTTAAAATCAGTGTTACATAATTTTGAGAGATATAACTATTTTCGGTCATTTTATTTTGAAAGAATTTCTGGATTTATAGACCAAGTTCGCCTACATTCACATACTTCCGGGTATGTAGCGATAATCTACTATTTTTAAGTAAGAGAAAAATCTTTGTCGTTTCAAACTCTAAAATTCCACCGTATAATGAATGTGAGTCAAATGCGGAGCGAAATCAATTTATACAGGGTTAGATCGCCGTAACAACAGCCCTTGTCCCGATAGTACTTAATCGGCTGTTGTGAGAATTGCCCTAATATTTTAGACGCAAGGGTTGACAGGTTGTGCTCTTACTTCGTATACTATTACGATTTTTGGCAAAATACACATATATCCCAACAAAAGTCTCAAGTTACTACTGGGGGAAAAGAACAAAGAAACATTGTTTTGATCGGCTGGTCGGTCTTTAACCACCTGCCATCGATATGTTCGCTTGGATGTGGTCAAACATAGAAGAAGTAGCTTCAGATGTGTCAGAAAGCTGCACTTCCTAGGATAATAGGATGACGAATTAGGGCCGCCTTCCCCAACTCTCTTTCAGTTAATGATGTAACTTGGAGCCAAACGACCACTCATTGTAGACAAAGAGCTGGGTTGCGTCGAAAATCTAGAGTGAAACTTCGCTTCGGAAATAGTAGCAGGTTAAAGCTAAGCAGAAATTTGTGCCAACATACCAAACATACAATACGAGTATGTCATGTAAATAACACGTTTTCTGGGTCTCCCGTTAGATGAATTCGATAACAACCAGCCTTAATCTTACCACCAAAAAGGAAATTAAATATCTGTAGACAGAAATGAAGCCTTTTTTAATAAATATTTTGATTGCTCTATGAGTGATTTTTCTTAGTCTTCTTCCAAATAGTATAAGTGGTAAAGAAATGGATGCTTACTCAAGGGCACAGGCGGGAGAAAGACCAGAAAATGTCAGAGAGAAAGTAAGAACACTTTTTTGTCAAGTTTAACTGAACTGCAAAGCTCCTAGACATCTAACTCGAGTTCTAGATTAGGAGGTGTTCCAGCGTTTCTCATATCTACTTACCTGCACTTACTGCATGTGTCATCCTTAACGTGTGACTTTGCAACCGATCTTGATAATCCTGCGTGCCTCCAAAGAACTCCACCGAACCCTCATTTGTATTTCAGCCCTTTAGGGAAGTTCATTGTGTATTGTTTTTAGTGTCCTCCCTAAATCCTGCAATGGTTTTTTTTAGTCAAGCGGATGTCACTTTTGGAATTTCATCAGTTATTTCGTCTCCCTAAACACCTTGTGGTCTTTGTGGTCCCAGTATATATGCAGTCACTTTTCGCCTGTTACCATTATGGGGTTTTCTGCATAACTTGGCTATTTTAGTAGCTATCCTGAGTGCAAAAACTTCTGCTTGGAAGGTATTCCGGCAGTTCGAAGGGTGGCCTGAGATCTAGTTGAATAGTCGTGCTGAGTTCGGTAGGTTAGCCGATGGAATCTTGTTTCTAATTATCCTGTAAAAATGAGGCAATGCAGAATCTTTGCATAATTGGTATAGAACAAAGACTTAAAGCAATGGAACCTAGAAGAACACCTCAGGTCTTGGAATGCTAGCAGCGCAGTACAAATCACATAGTTACTTTGGGGTGGTAATGTTTAAAAAAGCTTCTACTTCTAGGCAAGTGGGAACTTAGCAATGTTTTAGGGATCATCACAGGGTTCATACCCTTAAGAACCCATCTTTACAAAACTGGAAAAGTATATTTCGGCGGAATGCAGAGGATAAAGAGACGATGGAACATTACCTTATGCCCAGTCCTAAGTCGGTTAAGATTGGATATATTTCTCTTTGTCCCAATATTTCAACTTAAGGGACATTGGGCAGTTTGGATGGAAAAATCTGGAATTTTACAAAATTCACTGAGTTGCTGGATAAGGCTTGATTCGGTTAACGTCCGCGAGTGCAAGGGAACTAATGATGTCCCAAGTGCGGATTCATGTGGTCTGGCGCTCTTGTGCCTCCCATTTTCAGCCAACCAACCAATGAATAGTTACTATGTCTAAATATAATAATATATTATCAACATGAGACTGGTTATCCACAAGAAAGATATTAAAATGTTGGGAAATCATCCCATCCATACTTTGCAATTTTTTTTTTACTAATACTCCACCAACTCAACCTCTAAATCAACTTATTTTCCAATTAATGTCTTATCGAATTGAAAGCAAACACTAAGCGCCTTAAGATATGCCACTAACTAAGGGCATATTCATATCCAACATACTAACAGCACACATTCTTAATAGAGATATGTGGTTGCTTACCGAAAAATGAAACTTTTATCTAGTTCCAGCAAGTATGTGCCTTACGAAAAATGAAAAGGAAAGAAAGGATATGCAAATCTTACTAACACACTTACACACACATGTATGCATTACACGCACCATCAAGAAAGCCAGAGGGGTTCACTCCAATATCTCGTATGCTAATAACAAAGTTAAATATTTCGCTTATTTTTCCACTTCATAGCCACGAGAAATTGCTTTCCTGACTGACTTCCGGTTGCGGAACTTGTCTTTAAACGTATGTGTGTGTGAGTGCGTATAAGGCTTTGTGTTTGCATATATGGGTTTAGGCCGTCTTTTGTTCAGAGACTAGCAAGTAGCCTCAGTTTTCAGAAAGGAAGAAACCGTTAAGAAGTAAAAAGGCAAATCACAGGTTGCCTTGATTTGGCGTAAAACGATGAACTCGAATGCATAAAAAAGAAATGCGAAGAATGGAAAAAGGCAAATACAGCAACCAAGCAGTCGAAGCGGGAGCAACCACAGACGTGTGCTTGTGTGGTTGAGCAAACAAAATATACGCATTCTCCAAGGGAAACGAAAAAGCATAAAAAAGCTACCGAAAGGCACAAGCACAAGGGGTGGCCGCTGGGGGAGCGCCGCCGCTGCGCATTATGTGTATTGTGATACGGACAATTATTTTGTATCAAAAGCATATTTTCATTCTGGTAGAACGAATTTTATGCTTTTTCAATAAACATTAACCGATTTTGTTGGTATTTTTCATAAAGCCAATCATAAAAAATTTCAAAAAATAAGCGACTAAATGAAAGTAAGTAAGGTAGTGGGTGATTTCGGTTGCAGCCGAACATTTTATGATTTTGCAATTTGCGGGTACTAAAGGTGAGAAAAAAATTTTAAATGCTGGGATGTAAATATCTAAAATATTGATCGCTGTAAATGATATAAAATCCATCGGGAAGTCTAAGATAAAAAAAAAATTAATGCTTCTCAGTTGGTCCATCCGTTGATAACAATTTTCGATGACTCGTTAGAGCATTTCGACTGGTAACTGGCGAATGACACGTGCGATGTTTTGCTCATCGTCCGAATCAAAGCGGGATTGTCCGCATAGACTTAAGACTGAACATATCTCCACAAAAAAAGTCTAAGGATGTGATATCAAACAATATTGGTGACCAATCGAGCGGCGCAAATCGTAAAATTATCTGCTCACCGAAGTGTTCTTTCAATAAATGCATCGATTGATGCGATATGTGGAAAGTAACGCCGTCTTGTTGAAATGAAATGTCGCCGAGATCACCAGCTTCAGTTTCAAGTATTAAATAGTCGGTTATCATGGCGTGATAACGATCACCATCGACTTTTACGTTCTCACCGTCATAATTTTTGAAGAAATGTGGACCGATGACTTTACCGGCCCACAAATCTCATCAAACCATTGTTTTTTTCTGGATGAAATGGCATCTCTTGAATCTCTTCAGGTTGGTCTAGGTCCCAAATGTGGTAGTTTTGCTTGTTTACATACCAGGAACCAGAAATGGGCCTCATCGCTGAACAAAATTTGCCTCGAAAACATGGGATCTTCTTAGAACTCTTAGAGAGCTTATAGAGCGAAGTGATATAGCTTGAGAAGGTCGATTTGCTTCAGTTCCTGCACAAGCTGTATTTTGTACGTTTTCCACTTAAGACCTCGATAAGTAATATGCGCCAAGTCGTTCCATCCGTCAGTCCGAGTTGCTGTGAACGGCAACGAGTCGACTCTCCATGCTTTCAGTTATGGCTGCTATATTTTCTTCTGTGAGTGCTGGACGTGGTCTATTCGGTCAAACATTTTCCAATAATGCGTACTGGGTCTCAAGATGTATGATGGTGTCGCGAATAGTATGTTCAGTAGGTTGATAATGTTGACCATGAGTTCAGAGAAGCGCGAGAAACATATTCTTTACAAAACGTGAATATTCGATGTAAAGTTGAATGATTTGTAAACGTTGTTCAGGCGTAAGTCTAGCCATGATGAAATGCCAAGCTATATTGAACAAAACTAACACGACAGTATGACATACGAGGGCTGCTATATATATTTCTGGCCTAATAATGAAAATAGGCATATTTTTTTTTGTTTTGTTCGTTTGGTTTGGCTCGTCTTAGAAGACCCACACGGTCGATTGCTGTTTTGTTTCGGGCTCATACGCATAGATCCATGATTCGTCACCTGTGACGATCTTATAAACGTCTTTTGAAGCACCGCGATCGTATTTTTTCAGCATTTCTTTACACCAATCCACACGAGCCTTTTTTTGAGCGATTGTCAAATTGTGCGAGATCCAACGAGCACAAACCTTTTTTACGGCCAGGTGTTCATGCAATATCGAATGTATGCTGGTGGGAGAAATGCATAGGCATGCCTCTATCTGAGGGTATGTTACATGACGGTCTTGCATTATCAGTTCACGTACGGCATCGATGTTTTCTGGCACAACGGCTGTTTTTGGACGACCTTCACGGAATTCGTCTTTGAGCGAGCGTCGGCCACGATTGAATTCGTTGTAACAGTTTTTCACAGTGCTATAGGATGGTGCTTCATAGCCATACAAAGATTTTAGTTCATCGATACGCTCTTGTCGTGATAATCCACGTCGAAAGTTGTGAAAAATGATCGCACGAAAATGTTCACGAGTTAATTCCATTTTTTGGCCGAGATGAATTTTTTAATTCACTGTAAATAAAACAATTCACGATTAAATGACAAAACGTTTTAAGTGATGTTATGCTAAAAAATGTCAAACTTTCCAATGGAAATGTCAGATTGCACCTGGCAACACTTAGTGTTGCCTAGTCCAGAAATATATATAGCAACCTATGTAACTCTTGCGTGACCTGTCAAAAAAAAGGCTATTGAAAAAGCTAACTATATAACTCATTGCCTGGATATAAGGCCAGCTATAGACATTGATATCGTTATAAATATTTGACTCAAGTTAGGTAAATACAATTGATTGAAACGTTTTATTGCAATATCTTTATTTATGTATGTCTGGTTTGTCTACTGTTGAGTAAAGAAAACTGGATGATATCTAAAATTGTTTTACAAAGGAGCTAGGTTTGGTTCTAGTCCGATTTCGCTTACCGTTTTGAAATTGTAACAGAATGAAGGCATATATAATATTATGCACCAAATTTGTTTATAATATATATAGTATCTCTGATAGAGAGAAATCGATTAGTTTTAGGTTTTACAAAGAATCGTTAGGCGAACAAAACTATCACATCCTTGCAACATTTTGCGCTGGTAGAAGAAAAACGTACATATAGACCAGTTGTAGCGTTGTAAGCGAGTGTGAAGAAAAGTATTTATCAGTAAATACTTGTTTGAGGGCAAAGCAGTGAAGAGTACTGGCTCTAAAGTGTATGGAAAGTAAGTTGAGGGTGGTGGGCGAGTATGGAGCGCAAAGTAAGGAAAGCAGAAAGAGGGTACATATGTGAATATAAGTTTGAACGCATGTATATATGTATGTACTTACCCCAGTGAATCCAACAAGTTGCGCATGAAATCGAAACCGAGCAACAAATCGGTGAAAGCTCGAGAGAGGAGTGTGCGAGGTACATGTAAGAGTTGCGGCGGGCATATTTATGTGTATAAATAGAAGTGTGCGCTTTTGAATTGTATTTATGCCACTGCACATAATACACATAACAATATCAACAACAACAACAACAAGCACCAAAACGTTGGTAATCATTCATGCGTTCGTTATTTCATACGGCACCGAGTTTATTTCTCTAATACAATGTTTTTGTTATTGCTATTATTTTTATATTTCTCCACCTTTTTTTTTTTTTTTGTGAATTCCTCCTTACCTCCGCCTGCCATTTGTTTGCATTCTTCTAGGCATAATCAGCGGCACACAGCGCTGCTGTAAGAGATATGGCATCATTGGCGCTTAAAAATATGGCAATCAATGAGTCGGAAAAATTCGTGTTTATCCAATGGTTTGCGCTTTTCACAGGGGATAACGGCTCACTTGGTTGTTGTTGTGCATATTTTCATATGTTTGCTTTTCATCTTTTTTCTTTTTGTTGATTTCAAAGTCGTTTATGGGCGCATATTACAAATACTTATTTTTACAATATTATTTTTTTTTTTCATTTTCGTTCTTCTCATTTTATTAGCGCCCTTTTTTTTGCATGCGAGCGCATTTCCTTTTCGATTGTTTGAGATTTTAATTTAGCATGAAATTAAAGGAATTTAGAAATTGTTGATTTGCTATTGCATACTTTTTGGCTTGCACGTATTTTTTTCAAATTCAGATAACAAACATTTTTGAATTAAATTGTACAAATATTCGATAATAAATTTATTTCAGTTGCTTTTGTAATTCTGGATTCGTAGTAGAAGTTTTCTATAGATTGCGAGCAGACAGTCGGCAATTCTTTATGTCGCAAAACCGGCGGTTTGCGCAAGGGACTATGACCATGCCATAGATGTGGCAAGAGATCTTGCACATCTTTTTGCAATAGTGCTGGGAAGATGGCGTCCGCACTCTGGTCTGCAGTGAATAATTTCCTTGCGCAAGCAAGAGTGCCATTGCCCTGTTCTCTGTGCTGGTCGTATGTCCCAACATGTCATTTAATGGATAATGCTCTGTACGTCTTGCCTCTAGGCAAAGCCTTGTGCAGTCTGGCTGCCTCTGGGACCAAGGATACGTTGTTCTCGCGGACCTAATTTTCTTGTTATAGGTTATTAGGTGCTGGTTACCTACCAGTTTGGCTTTGTTGAAAAGCCTGCGAACTGATGGCCTAAGCACTGCCTCAGCCGAGGCTACCGTCGCGTGTTGTTGGTTCACCTGGACAATCACTATGCGGACGCTGGAGGTCACAGGTTAGGTTCTTATCAGCGAGAGGTCTTCGTCCCCACTGTCCTTACCATCTTGCTCCTTCAGCTCATTTAGGAGCTCCTGTGTGAAGGGTAGCACCTCTTCCAGGTGAATTTGAAAGACTCATCATCAACGGTGATGCTTATTCCCGCAGTACCAAACTTCTGTGTTGATTTTAATCGACCACGATGTTGTCTGGAGTTCCTACAGAGTACGGCCTATCCAGTGACACCCTTTTACCAACGCTGTTTTTAGTTCTCGCAGAATGCTTTTTTTTCGGTATACCTTTTAAGACCTTCGGTTTATATCCCTTCGATTGCGTCAAAAACCTTTGCGTTTGTTCAAGGTCCAGAATTAGCAGGAAGCTAAATAAGTTGAATACATTAGTTACGGAACGATAACTTGACAGAAACGACGCATAACGAATTAATATTCTTTGTTGACAGCTTTGCTCAGCGGCCTCATCTTACTTTTTCCGTTTGTTTTCTAAAAACGCATGGTATACTTGTAAGAATGGTCCACATGCTTTAAAAGTCAGGATATGGCTCCGTTGGAAACATACACTCATACTTTACTTTTGAACGAATTAATGATAACGTTAAATTGATATCAGTAGGATGTGGAAATTTAGTGTTTGAAGAAGCTAAATCTATCAGAAACAAATCGGTAGAATCAGTTTCCTTTTTTTAAATAGAAATCTGAGTGAAATTGAAAGTTTGCCATTTTAAAACTTGGTAATTGCACGAGTCATAATAGTTGAGCAATGTTAAACATGTCAATTTCACAATGTCAGCCTAGAAATCCAACGCAGGATAACTCTTGTCAAAAGGTGCTACTTCGGACTGAGTAGGCAATTGAGAAACAAAGTCCTCTCTCGACGAACAAAAGCCAAACTCTATAAGTCGCTCATAATTCCCGTCCTGTTATATGGTGCAGAAGCTTGGACGATGTCAACAACGGATGAGTCGACGTTGCGAGTTTTCGAGAGAAAAATTCTGCGAAAGATTTATGGTCCTTTGCGCGTTGACCACGGCGAATATCGCATTCGATGGAACGATGAGCTGTACGAGATATACGACGACATTGACATAGTTCAGCGAATTAAAAGACAGCGGTTAAGCTGGCTAGGTCATGTTGTCCGGATGGACGAAAACACTCCAGCTCTGAAAGTATTCGATGCAGTACCCGCCGGGGAAAGCAGAGGAAGAGGAAGACCTCCACTCCGTTGGAATGACCAAGTGGAGAAGGACCTGGCTTCGTTTGGAATATCCAATTGGCGCCACGTAGCGAAAAGAAGAAACGACTGGCGCGGTTGTTAACTCGGCTACAATCGCGTAAGCGGTGTCTCCGCCAATTAAGAAGAAGAAGAATGTTAAACGAGAGTGTCATGGGTTTCTTATTGACATCCCAATAATTGTTGTTTTATTTAACCGTGACGTTCCGAGGATAAGTGGTTACACTGTAACTCAATCAAACCTATAAACTGTAACCTAAGGACTTCTTCTCCTTTTACAAGTAGAAAATTAAATTTAAAAGTGGTTATATTATATATTAACATTATGTTCCTGCTTTGTTTTTGAGTGAGAGAAATTTCATTAAGGGGGTATTTTAGTCTAGAGACGGGTAATTTTGGTAGTGTCGTAAAAAACGTAGTTAACAGTTTTACATAGTATTCATTTTTCTATCAGTTATTTATTAACATTATAAGAATACGGAAACGAAAAAATATAAAAGTTAAAAATTTCAAAAATTAACAGCTGATAAAGTGGCAGGTCTTTTAATATTGCCACGTAACAAATCAACGATATTAATCTTTTTGGCTAACCAAAACAAAAAAAAAAGACAAAAAATTATGAATCTAGAAAAGTTCCAGGTAAATCCTTTCAGTAGATATTAGAGAAAATGCGTTTAAAGGTTAAGTTCCTGGTCTGGTTGGATGCCGGGTCAGCAAAAGACCTATGTATATTTCCGAAAAGAATTTGAATTTCGAAAAACCTCCTGTAGACATGTTCTTGAATAATTATACTTTGAAAAAAAGATATTTATTCATTTCTAGACTAGAATAACCCCTTAGGGAAGCTCCTGATCAATTTCGGGCAACCAGACGATAACCTGATCTTTAAGAATGTCCGTATTTTCACTCATTTAATCATTTAACTCATTTTCTGAATTATAAAATTAGGTCTAAATGTATGCATAATTAACCTCCCAAACGCGAGACAGTCAAGAAGAAAGTGTTCGAGTTGTTTCCACCTCGTCTTCTTCAAGACAGCTTCTGCAGATGGCGTCGGCTAAGATTCCCAACCTTACAGTATAGACGTCAATAGCCTGGTCTGTTAAAACCCTCACCACTAAGGTGATGTTAGCCTTACTGAGGACAAAGAGATCTATTATGATCGATTTTGGGCCAAAAGGATTTAGTGATAGTGCATGTACCCATAGTGACCCCGTGCTAGCTAAGCTCCTATGAATCCCTTATATCTAATAGTATAAAACAAGAGGATATGGGAGCACTGACCCGCTCCCATTCTGCTGTTAGCGGTTTTAGGGTGCATTTTCTAGCTATCTCAACAGTTCTACAATTTCTTGCGGATCCGTTTTGCCTTATACCAGTCTTATCACAAAGAGACTCGACGCTATTGATAGCGAAGTTAAGCACTCTTTGACCAACCCTGAGCTCAATACACGCAGACTCAAAAAGGCCCATCACTCTGATAAGTACCAGGATCCTACTGGGCGCTATTGAGGAGATGTGATCCCTATTTGCAAATATAGATTCATGAAACGGATGCTGCAGCTGCTGGCTTCATGTTGAACAGTGCTTTTTGGGCATTAGTACAGAATGCTACTGGTACTGGATCTATAGTCTATGTCTCCTCATTATCACGAATCGTTCTATTTTTATCATGGGGAACATTTTTTTAATAGAGTATAGAGTTCTGAGTATTCTATTTGTTCCCTCAAAAATTACTGAAATGTTTGTAGCATACTTTTTAGCGCAGCTGAAACGAGCGATTACCAATGAGCCAATTATATGTCACAAATTACACAAAATTACAGCTTTCAAATATGGCACATTCACAACAAAACCAATTTATATGCAAATGTGCGAAATTTTCGAACTATGCATTTCAAAGCAATAATAACTTGTTGCAACAACCCTTTTAGCTGGGCGTTTGCTGGGTGTAAAATTGAAATGCATAAAGTTAGTAAAACAAATTTAAAACATTTTAAAAATTCTTCACTGAAAAAATAAAACTTTTGAAACAATATTTTTTGGATACTCATTTCGAACTCGAACGAAGCAATTTATATTGACGGCAGCACAAAATCGGACGCTGAAATGCATTTCAAGCATCAATAAATTTTCGAGCAAAAATAATTTGAATATCAAAGCCTTTGAGTGGCGAAGCAGAAAACTAGCAAGGAAATGTTGTAAATTGACATAGCTGAGAAGAGAAGAAGGGTTGAAGGGGTGTGGCAAGCTCCACTGTCATGCGACGAAAACTAGAAATTTGAATTTATATTTGTATTTGAATTTAAATTAAAATTAAAATTATATTTAGAAATTCACTGGCACTGCTGTTTGATATAGCGTGGTGTGGCAAGGGTGGTGCAAAAAGGCTTGTCCTCGACCCACATTTCTCATTACGGAAATCTAATTTTCAGTCGCATTCACAACTTTTCGTTTCATTTTCATTTTAAATACATATTAATATTTCAACACCTTTGAAATTTTAATGAGCTCGGCAGTTGAGACTTCACTCTCATACCTTTAACTTGTCTGTATGCATGTTTGGAGTACGGAAATGTGGCATGCCGCTTGCTTGGATTTATAAATTTATATTCATATTCATATCCTTTTACAGTTAACTGCACAAATCGGCATTACAACAATTGTACACATGCTAAATATGGTCGAAACATACATATATATACATTACTTACACACATAGCAGTTAGATATGTGTGCGTTAGTGCCACTTTGCCACATTTAATCTTAATTAAAAACCGGTTTTTTACACCCAAATCGCATAAGACCACCCAAAGGTGCACACACACCTATACACACACTCGTAACTCACACATATTTGCATATGTGTGCGTGTGTAATTAAATATATGTAAATATGTGTGCCTTCACGGCTAAGTGTATCGGTTATGCCGCTCATATTTGCGGCTTAACCCATTTCGGAATCCACAACCGCCCGTAAAGGGTTACAGAACATGCTTTCGACACACGCACATACAAAGAAACTCACATACATAAGTATATTTCACAATTTATGCGCTCATTGTCAGCTGAAAGCATACACCGGGTCGCTTAGCGAATCGGGTTGTTCGGTTATTCGTTTGCTCGGTTGTTGCTTTTTCACATTTGTTTGTTTAATTTTGCCTTCACTTTTACTTAATATCTTGTTGCAATTAAATTTTGAAAATCTTCCTATGTGTCCAGCCTTGCTTCGAGGTAAATACGCTTATATGCCTTCTTATATGCATTTCTTAACATGTGTGTGTGTGTGAATGTGTGTTAGCGGTAAGAAACGACCTAGTTATTTTTAATAATGGCGCTTTAATGTCCGGTAAACACACTCCTCTCCTCCTAGCAAGTTTTGTTGCTTGTTTTCTTAGTCCTCTGCTGGGATTTGTTTGGTCAGCGTAGTCACATAATTCAAATTCTTGGAAGATTTACAGCTTTGAAGAAAATAATCCTTAACGATAATATAGAAATGGTTAACAAACAATATATGTACAGGGAGAGGTGCAGGCCATTTATTATAGGTCTATTTGAGAACTCCTGCATAAGTAAGCTTAACTAGAATAAGATAGAAAATAGGCGCAACAACAAAATAGGTGGTAGTATACTGCTGTGAGGACAGGTTTCTATGATCTAGGCTACTATCGGTTTCGAAGAAAATATTGTGATATGTAGTGAACGAAAATATTCGCGACTTATTGGTTCAGGTGAAGATGAAAAATGTGTGGCGAAGCCACCACACAATCTTAAAAACACTGGAAACAACGTCTCACTGAAATCTACGACTTCCAAAGTCATCTATTCATATATACGAGGTATGACAATTAAGTAATGAGACTGATTCCATAAAAACCGTATATTTGAAAATTATTCTACAACTCTGCCATCCCCTTGAAAGTAGTCCCATTGGGCAGCTGTAGAGCGATTCCAGCGCGTTTTCCATGCTTCGTAACATTTCTGGAATTCTTCGACTGGGATGTCCGTAATCGACTCAAAATGGGTTCCTTTGACCACCGATTTTGTTTTAGGAAACAAAAAAGTCACAGGGTGACATGTCGGGCGAATAAGCCAGCTGTTGCAACACGGCGATCCCTTTGGCGGCCAAATACTGGGACACGCTGAGGGCGGTGTGGCACGGCGCGTTGTTGTGATGAAGGATCCAGTTACGAGCGATATATGGGCGCACACTGTTGACTTGACAATAGTAGACTTGATTTACAGTTTTCCCCGGTGGAACGAATTCTTTGTGAACGATTCCAAGGCTATCAAAAAGGCAATAATCATCGTTTTCACCTTCGACTTGCTCATGCGAGCTTTTTTCGGGCGGAGGGCGCGCGGAGACAACCATTGCGAGCTTTAGCGTTTGGTTCCCGGGACTAAGAGCACTATCACCATACACTCTTACAATTTTGGCGTACGTTTCCGAAGCTGTTTCGCCCAATCTGGCGCAAAATTTTATCGCGACGCGTTGCTCTTGATTTCATTTTTCCATTTTCGTGACGAGCACTACAAACACACGTCTACTAAACTTCAAGGTCACAGGTTTACCGCAAGCGCGGCAATAAAATCAGTCTCATTACTTAATTGTCCAACCTCGTAGTAGTTGCAATACGAAGATCCGTATTCGAATAATTCTTCTTCTTCTTTATTAGCATAGGAAATGTCAAATGTCAAAATTATCACATTTTCTTAAGAAAATCAAGGCGTTCCATAAGTTCAGTTACTCGGACTTTTTTCCATTAACGTAGTATATTCGTGTAGAAACGTATTATTTGACTACGAATTCAGATTTTACCAGTGACTGTGGCCGTGACACGCAGTTTGCGACCTCGTTTCCCTTCTTTTTTCAGCGTTAACGCGATAAAAGTTCTTTTGTTCGGTGTTCTAGAAAATTTTTCAACTTGAATGATTATGAAACGACTTACGTGCATTGATTTAAATAAATGTTATCACATTTTCTGAAGAAAGTCAAGGTGTTCCACAAGTTCAGTTGCTATGAAGAACCGCAAATTGTTGCTCAGTAATCGTAATTTCCACAGTTGATCTACTGCTTTTCTACTTATGACACAAAATCTTAGGAAGTATGTCTGTGATAAGAGATTTGTTTTTTTCTTCTTTAGGAAACAACCGGATTTATAACCTTTTCTTCAGCGGTTAAGCAATTAAACTAAAGTACAATAAATTTTTTGAAATATCATCTCCACGGGGGATTTAATTACAATTTCCTGACGCCTTTTTGTCTTAATGTATTAATGTTTGTCCTAAAAAATTAGCTTTTTGAGACCGTCATCGCCTTTCATATTCTCTTTTTTAAGTTGCAACTATAAAAATTTATCATTTTAGAATCTCTCCAAGAAGTCATTAGACTCCAAGGAATAATTTTGTGAAACAAAAATTACCTTGACACTTGACCACAAGGCAATTAAAATATTCAAAACATATTGCAAAGAAAAAGTTTCACAAACTTTTTGACAGCTAACTACGGAAATAACACTAGGAAAGCACTTAACATATTTAAAAGAGCAACAAAAGGAAATTAAAATTGCGCTCGGAAATCAAATAAAACAACATGAGGAACAAGAGAGCAACACCTGTGGACAATACAAAAGCTCAAACAAGGACACTTAGTGCAAAAGTGACTGTTTGGGAAATTATACAATGCACAACGCAAGAAACATCAAATATAAAAGACAAAAACAACAATGAGCACACACAAAACAATTATTCTTAAGGTATCTCGGCGGAAACATTAAAAACCAATTCCAGCTGATGACAAAAGTATGAAGTGGTGGAGAAAATATGATAAAGCTTTTGGGGGGTTGGGGTCGTGAAGTAAACAAAAACCAAACAGGCAGTATATATTTCAATGGCACTGGCTTTAGGCAAACGAAAAAAAAAAAAACATTCCAAAAAGGTGGCACTCACGTGGAAACACCTTAAGAAAGCCAGCTACCCCGAGGCTAGGTTATAAACAAACAAGCTTCGTATTTGTATAGGCCACTGAGGGAGATGACAATGCCACAAGCACGCGACAAGCCGAAGACAATCAACAGAGTAAACAATTGTGTGTGAGATAACTGGGAGCGCCACATCCGCCTACGCAGCCACATCCACAGCACGCGCAGGGCACAATACGAAATATACACGCCACCAACACCGTCACCGCTTTTAACTACCGCCGACGAGTTGACATGAAAAATAATGTCACCCCTTGGAGCTAAAAGACCTCCGGCAGCGGCTGCCTTTCTTTCTTGTGGCTGGTGGGCATGCTTGGTATGCCTTTGCCTTGGCCTTGGAGACTGCATGTGTCTCCTACTCACTTGGGTGTGCGTTGGTAAAGTTTGTCGCGGAAATGTAGCCGAAATGCGACATAATTTTTTACAAAAATACTTTTTTTTTAGCGGATCTTTTTTTCATCCAATCGCTGCTGTTTTGCTAACATTTTTTATGTCGACAGCTCAGCGTGTTTCGTTTTTGCTTGAAACATTGCATTCTCTTTAATTTTCTTGTTCTACAAATGATGTTGTTGTTAGGCGCTTAATCATTCTTCCTCTTCTCTTTTGTTGTTTGACATTATTTTTTATCTTTGTACTAACAACAACACATTTTATTTTAGAATATTCACAGTTGTTTTGAGATTTCTTCTGTGTCGGGTTGAATGTCTTCTTTGTGGGCTGGCGCTAAGCGGATGAACTGTTGATGTCTGGTAACAAAGTGGTCGTTTTGAATTGTTGATGACCGATTTTGTTTTAAGTAGGGTTTGCAACTGTCGTCAGTTAAGTTTTGGGGAACCAACTATTTCTGCAGAGTCGAAATGATGTAACGGTAGGTCCAGTAAATGGGATGTTTTCACGGGGTCGGTGGGTATCTTGACACGTCTAAAGCTTCTTCTTTTTCTTCGTCTGACCGGTCGACCGATTGCTTTGCATGGTGCGGCCGGGAAGAGCATAGCTATCCCCAGCAGAATTATGGCACTTGTAATAGCTCGCCTGATATTTCCATTGCTAGTGGTGGTCTGATAAAAAGCATAACCCGTGACCTAACTAACTCTAGTATCAGACCATCCGTATATATCTATTTACCTCAGCTTCTACTGCTCGATTTATCCCTGCTGGAAGAATTGCGGAACTCCGCTCCAATTTCTCAGCCGTAGCAGCTGTGCTAGCTCAAGAGTGTCACCTTACGCCATATCGAGATCCTAATAAGTGATCTGGAGATTTACCAAATGGTAAATAAATAGATGCGGACTAAATGAATATAGCCTCTGAAGTTTTGTATCCTCTCCACCGGTGTGAGTAAGCTTTGTATTAATGTCAATCTTTTCCTAATGAGAGGATATATGATGATTTGGCTGCGCAAAATACTAAGAGAATGTCAGTCACTTACTTTCACTGAAGAGTAAGTTCTGAGTGCCATCAATAAAACTGAAAACATGCTGATGCTAAAGCACCTAAACTCGACGATGTGTGAAAAGTCGAAAGAGTGGTGCCATTAGTGGAAACTGGAAAACCCGCCAACAAAGTGTAGTCTTATCGTCCGATAATTTTCCGTTCCCCAGTAGTGAAGGCTTCAACGGACTAAAGCAGATTACCATATGTTTTCCGCAAAGTGCCCAGCACCACCACAGCACTTAGCGTTTTAAACTCTTCATGACATAAAGCGAAAGAAATTCTGTGAGTGGACGATCCCCTGTACTACCTCCCGGCAGTATGAGGTATGGAAGAGCACAGACCGTCAAGTTTAACGCCTGAAATCTTAGAGTTTTTGGTAATCGGAGTTTTAACGCCATCGATTGTAATATTTAGATATAGTCTGCATTTCTTCGTCCAGTTAGGTGTGGTTAACTTTTCCGTTAGTAAAACTTAACAATAGAGATAAAAAAACCATACCTCATGTCACTTACTGGTCCATATTTGAGGAAATTCAAAAACGGTGTCAAGTTTCTGGTTTAAATTTTTAGCGTTGAGGTTCATAAGGTCATTGTTTTCATGCCTCTGATATTTACAATTAATATTTTCTAGGTGTTCTAGATTTTTTGCTAAAAAGTGTACATGAAAATTTTTTCTTTAAGTTTTACATAGTCCCACTATAAGCACACCCTTCTCCCTTCCAACACCTCGCGATACATTTCGCTTACTGCGACTCGCTTCCCACCAATTACATTGTTGTTGTTGAGCGTTCATCATCACTGTTACAACAAATGAAAACACCAAATTACCTTGTCAAACAACTCATTGCGACATTTTCATGATGATTGAAAAACATTTGCGAGTTATGCGAGTTGTTCGGCAAGCCAAGCACAACGTGTTCGCTCGAAGAACAACACGAGGCGATGACATAACTTTGATGCAGCGCGTTTGCTCATTTTCTATTTACTGTTAAGTACACACAGTGTTAAAGTGGGGACCACACATCTCTCAACATGTGTGTATGTGCTATATGTCGTTGGGTGTGTGTGGCTTATATTAGTTTCTGTAATTTTCGTGGCACTTCGTCAATTTTATCGTCGATGAGTTTAGGTAGTTTAGATGCATGTTTTAGTAACGATCCATACGAGTGCATAAATATTGTAGTGGGTTTGAGTGAGCGAAGCTCTGTTGTTCGCAAGCGCATTTTGTAATTTTCAATCAGCGACAGTTACCTGTTTTAGACAACGCCGGACGGCCAACCGATGTGACTTTTATTAAATCAGAGGCCTTGCGGGAAAAAACGTTTGTACTATTTTGGGTGTTTATAAATTATGAAATATTTTTTTTTTGATATTTTAAAGAAGAAAATATGCTTTCTAGCATCTCGAACTACTGATTAGAAGAAATTTAAGATTGGACTTTTTCGAAGTTTAAAGCTTAAAAGGAGTTAGAACCCATTTCCTCGAAGAAAATAAGGAGTATTAAAATATTCTATGTAACAACTTGATTTTGACCGGTCAGTTTGTATAGCATATGGCTGCTTCAGTTGTCCGATCTGGACAATTTCTTCGGATAGTCAAATAAGAAAGTTTCCCACATAAGGGCTTGAGTCGGAACGTGGAGATTGTGAGGCGGCTATATGCTGTAGTGGTCCGATATCGACAAAATGTTAGATCGATATCTCAGAAACTGAGCAACTGGTTCGCGTACACTATATACAGATAGACGGGTGGCAAAATCAGCTGAGCTTTTCATGCTGATAATTTCTAAAAATTTTATGGGGTCTATGAAATTTACCTCTGGGTTTTACAAGTAAGAATGATTCGGTCTAACTTTGCCTTTTTCCGATAACTTGTTGCCATTTTGGAGGTAGTAATCACTTTGCTTCCGGTCCAGACTATATGGTCTGTGCCAAGTAACGTCCTTGCAAAGCTCCAAGAGCATCTGGCGAGTCACTGCTACCAATTTAAACGGGCTTTGATCTCCGCAATAGCAGCCAGTGGCCAGATAATTTGAATTGGGCGAGTCACTCTCATTGTGTGTGGTCCATTGTTGACAGTAAGGTTCGAATTAAAAATTTTGAGAGGGAGGGGAGTAGCTAATAGACTATATACTATCCTCCTTGTCAATAGCACCAAAATCAATCAAGGTTCCTGACCGTAAATACAGCAATTATAACACGATCGTTTTCACTTGACGTTGCCTCATTAATTGATCGATATTTCGTGATGCATCTGTGACATTAAAAATTCCGAATCGGAATCAGCGAAAATTTTTATCGCTGGAAATTTGGAAAATATTGTCATTTTCTTTTTACCGCTGTCCATCTTTGACGCGTGGTGACGCAATAATGAGTCAAAAAATCACAAAATTGTATGGAGAGTTGTTGGGTTGGATGAAAAGGGAGGCGCAGCAGCGCTACACGGAATGCGGCCGCACCTAGTTCAGCATCATTCGCCTTGGGTGGTAACCAAGTTCTGCCTTATCCAGCAACTCAGTGGATTTTGTGAAATAACTAACTGTTCCACCTCTGCTGTTCCATGTATCTTAAGATGGAGTATTGGGTGCCGTGGAATATATCTCTTCTCATCCGGCTGAAAACTGGGCATTCGCAAAAATAATGTTCCAGCATTCAAGATCCTCCGCGGATGCTTTGCATTTCGTCGATATCATTTTTCAATTTTATGGAGATGGGATCTTAAGCATAGGTGCTCTTTGATGATTCCTAGAACATTACTAAGTTCTCTTTTGCCTGGAAGTATGAGCTTTTTATTATATCTACCATCGACACTACCTGAAAATAACGTTGTGGTATGCCAATTTCTTTATGCCTGAACTGAAGGCCGATGGTTATGAGGGTATTTTCTCGCCGAAATACCGTGCCAAGACTATGTCGGAGATGGAACGTAAATTTGTGGACGGCTGCGCTATTTTCTTTAGAGCTGCAAAATTCACATTGATTAAGGAACAATTAATCGAATTCAATACTAGGGTACATTGCTTCAAACTGCCCTTGAAGGAGTTGAATGGTCTGAGGATGCTTAGGGGAACTGTCTACCTTTTATCGAGATGATATTAACCGAGTTTCCACCTGAAAGTCTGGTTATTGCCTGTTTGTATAACCTAATTAAATGAGACTTAGAAGTTTCATGCCTTGCGCTTACTGATTAGATGAGTAGCTCGAGCTCTGTACTGCCAACAATTTCGGTTTGAAAGACTGAATTATAGTCATTAAGCTTGAAACTAAGTTCTGCGCAATTCTATGGAAGAAGTCCGCTCTTGTCCTTGTTTCACACTTGGATCCGTCGGTGATTATCTAGGTCTTACAGTTGGAACTGTCGAGCATGATACCATGCCCGTAGTGACGCCGAGTCGCCTTCAAAGTAATCCCCACCATATGTAATATAGTAATGCCAACGATTTTTCCAGTTTTCGAAGTACTTTCCATAAGCAATTTTTAGGAAGACCTTCAGCTTCTTTATCGAATTTTGTTTTATCTCTTTGATCGACTGAAAACGGGTTCCAGGGCGGCAATTTCAGTTTTGGGAACAAGAAAAAACCATACGAAGCCAAATCTGGTGAATACTGTGGTTGATCGATGGTATGCGTTTTGTTTTTGGCTTTAAATTTCATTTGTACTCCTTTCAAAAAAAAATCAGCTTCGAGTTACTTATTTAATATTTTCAACAGTCGAGGAGGTCGAAGCTCTTCCAGAACGAAGCATGTTTTCAACGATCTCTGGACCGTCTTTGAAGGTCGCGGAACGCAATAAAACTTTTTTCTAAAAATTACTTAGAATTTTCCCTAACAGGAACTCAGCCGCACATATGTATATCGATATCAGTTTGTGCTACACGCGGCTGTCAAGTGCGTCACTTGTTTATTGATGTCCACTTTTCCTGTGTTGCAGCCGTCCACTTCTCTGGCAGCGATGCTGTCGCAATTTTCATTTACGATAGCAGTAATTTCTTGTTGTTGCTCCTTTCTGGTTTATAGTCGCTCGACAACGCGGAATTCCACAGCATTCCACGACGCTTCATATGTTGCTCTCCAACCAGAGTGTGTTGTTATCATTGCGGCGCTATATCAGCAACATTAAGAATCTGCCGGCTTTGCTATTGTTGTCCTCACAGTCGATAACTGTGCTCTACCTGCCGCTGTCTTGTCTGTGCTTGAGTTTGTGACAACTTTGTTAATATTTCGAGCAACAGAAATGCACTGTTTATAACCTTTCGTTAATAATGTTGTTGCAATTGTTATCACCAATTAGATGGCGGAGGGAGGCGAACAGCGCAAACCGTCACTAGCAATGGCAAGATGTGGCAAACACAATATTCTGTAAATATTTCGAGTCTCACAAATGAAAACATCCATGCGGATATGTGGCCACTATTTGCATCATTCACATTTTTGATGACCAAAATTAAGCCAACGGCGAGAATTGCTGTCATCCGCATTTTGTCTACAACCGATGATTGCCATACTATAAACAATGAAATATTCTGCACTCAAAATCATCGTCGTTGCGTCATAGAGGAAGGAACTCGAACTGTTGCTACTCGCCGAGCTGTAGTTTTTTTTAGCAGAAACATTAATTGTTGAGTTAAAACTCTATATTAATGCGCTTTCTATGGAAGTTTTGTTTGTATATCAAGATATTGGTATTCTCGTGGAATGTAGGAGATGTAAAATTATCGGAAATTAGTGGAATCTGTGGTGATGTAGATAATTGAAGTAAAAGGTTAATAGGCCGGCCATTACAACATACATATATAAGTGAAGTAGTAGGCAATACTTACGACCACCCGACTCATGATTTTGAACCACTAAAGCCAGATTTAGCGTCACTAGCGGCATGATATCATACTCAGTCTTGTTAGTGAACTCGGGCTAAATTGGTAATGCGATCGATAAGAAATCCATGCGGAATTAAACATTAAATATTCAATTCCCAGTAGAGAAGAATGTACCAATGGTCGACAGTTCCACATATTCTCCGACGCATGAAAGGGTAAAATAGCAACAGGAGCCTGCTTCTTCAGTTGTAATCCATGGACAAAAGGGAGCTTCGAATTTAATTATTACAATTTTATCCTTTAAGCTGAAATTGTGGGCAAGTCAGAAGGTGCCAAGAGAGCTTCTGCCCTAACTAGCAAGTCCTAAAACCTACTACAGGACAGCTAATCGGCAATTCAGACTATCCGTAGCACCAATACTAAGCCTCTTTGCGTTAGGTTAGGCAAGCAGGCAATAGCTAGTTTTTCAGTAGGTAACTAGGTTAACAGTAGTATCAGCTGGATGTCCAGAAATATAGGAATAGAAGGAAATGAGAAAGGTAGAGCTGGCCTGCTCGGGGCAACTGGAACCACAATTCCTCTAAGCTAACCCAGACCATTCAGTCCCTTAAGGGATGTTTGAAGTAATGGACCCTAGAGGAACCCCTCATGTCTTGGCACACTGTCAACACACTGGGTTTGTCCGGCAGATACATAGACATAGATACACTTTCAAATGCCAGCTCGTTTTCTTTTACTCGAAACGAATCGATAGCGGTAGCGAAATGCTCCCTCTTGGCTCTTTAGTATGTAAGCTATTTGAAACTCGAGTTTATTGAATATAGTTATCGCACAGCATATAGTTTCCACAAATTCTTTATTAAAATGTAGCCCCATTTCAAACGATTGTAACCGATTCTGTTGAGGTACAGATTATGATATGTCAAAGCTTATAAAGATCTTAAAATTGGAATTAGTTTCTAATTCTCCCATATTTAGTGTTACTTGCTCCTCATAAGTTAAAGAAGAAGTAACAATAACAAGGCTAACATTTCTTTCTGTTCAATCTCGCTACAGAGATAAAATGTTTAATCTTAGAGAACTGCGTTGAGTGTGTAGTATTCTTCAGTTTTGGTTGTCAATATGTCAACAAAAGGAAAAGGTTTTTTGCTTTCCTCGGGAGTGTGGCTAGAATTCTTGCTGGGCAGAGCGCTCTAATGCTCAGGGCAGCTGGGCAAAGAAAGGGGTCCGAACAAGGGCACGCCGAGACCTGCTCTCCTTCAACTTCATTCCTAAAAACTTGGATCACTGCGTCGCAGAGCTACTCGGGGCCGCTTTATTTCTGCGCACATACGGACGAGATACATTCGGATGGAGGAGAGTCAGTGGAAAAGATGCCTAGTAAGCTTTTTTACGTATGGTTCGAAACTGCAAGAGAACGTTGCAGTTGAAGTTTTCTGTACTTACTCTCAAGCTTAACTTTAGGCTACCTTACTGCTATAGCGTTTTACAGGCTGTAGCCTATTTCAGGGAGTTGAGTATTCACTCCGACAGCAGTGTGGTAGTGCTCAACTCGCTAACTGTGTGCTCAAAGCTAGTCAAGGAGTATCTTTCTTCACTAGAAATACTAGCAAACTTCCTGATTCGACTCGTTTGGGTGCCCGGTCATAGCAGAATCGCTGGCAACTGCCAACCCGACGAACCAGTCAGAGGGGGTATCCTTGCTCCAGCTCCCATTGATATTTGACCGGGTTGGATCTTTTTTGGCATCATGCGTTATAGTTATAGTTGGTCGACGATCTGCTCCTGTGCGGTTACAGGAACCTTTTAGCCTAGAGTAGAACGGAGGAGATCTGAACTACTTGCACTTCGCTGAACACTGTTCATTCGTGTGGACGGCCAAAAACATGATGGATGAAGTTATATGGTGGAGAGTGTGAGACACTTTCTCGTCCATTTTCCAGCCTTCGCAAGATTTAAATGAAATATCTCAAATCAAAAATTCCTTAATAGCTCCGTTCCTTATAATTGCGATACCTAAGAGAATATAGAATAGCTATTTATTCTTTTTTTGCTGAATTAATGATGATCGAAGACTATTTAAATCCTCATATTATACACGAAGGGAGTCGAGTTGGTTTTGCGAAATTTATCCGAATAGATACATTCCACGTGGGTAATAATTTTTTGAAAAATTTGAAGTCTCCCCTCAAAGTTCTTTTATGACTCATATTTTTATTGATTTTCGGAAAAATATAACTTTTTAACTCCTTAGAAAAGAACTTTTTTAATTTTTTTTTCATACTTCAAAAATCTTAAGACAATTCAAAAAACATCATATAAATTTCCCGCTCTCAAAAGTATGCTACAATGCACATGCATATATATTCTCTCCGCACCCACTCATAATTAACACGCCGCTCATAGAAACGGGCATAAGCCCTGCAGGCAACTTTTACAGTTAAATAACTGTTTTTGAAATAAAACCTAACACTTGAAATTCAAATTTTAAATACATTTGGCAACAATTCAATTTTACACTTGAAAACAACAAACCAGGCCAGCGCGAATGGCAAATATGCCTGTTGGGCTAATTTTAATCTGATTTTGAAGGGTGTTGACAGTCGAACAAATCACTTGACATTTGTGTGGCAAAAACAACGAACATTCAGCACAAATGCAACAACACTAAGAGCTAAACATTTTGACGACTGTCAATTGAAGCGTTTGTGGACTTATTTACGCAGGCGGGTGTGGTGGATGTGAGCAAATTATTGTGTTGTGTCGAAACTGGCACTACAAATGTTACACAAGTGACACAGGCTAGAAGTAACAACAACAGCAATAATGATAATAATTTATAACAGCATACAGTTAGCGCATTACACTCGACTGTTGCCTACCCGGAGGCGTTGAAACTCGTCAAGCATGTCAATATTCATATTTTTGACAGACGCAATGCAATTTGCATTCATGGCGCTGAGCACCACTTTAACTTGCTGGCTGCGTAACTGAGCCGCCCATGTAGTAGTCGTAGTCTGCTTTTAGGCGTTTGACAGTTAAATTTAGTTGTATTTTATTTTCTGTTGCGTTGTTAATGTTTTTTAAATTTTCTCTGTGAATTTTCATTCTATTTGATTCCTTGGAGTATTTTTCTCAATTCGTTGCTACTTTTTCCGCCTTTAAATACGTTTGAAATAAAATTTGTAATATTTTTTGTAAACTTCATATTAATATTTTTTTGTTTTTGCTTCGTTGAGCATTCAGCGCTTACTGCATGCCAGTTGGGCCAACAAATTGAAAAGTTCAAATTGAATTTGAATTCAATTTTGCTGCATATGACCCGCTTTTTTATGCTACGTAAATGCTTCCCCTTTTATCTTTACGCTTTCTTGTTTATCTGCCATTGCTGCTAATCATATTTCTCTCTTCAGCAAGCTTGTGAGGGTGCATGAGGACGAGACCTATCTGTGTAACTGCTGGCAGTTATGCAGTGTATGAATGACTGACTGAATGAAATGAGTTAGGCAAATGAGTGTTTGTCTGCGTGTATGATTGAAAGCATGAAGCGAGCTGTGCATATGTGTGTTCGCCTTCAAGGGCTTCTAATTTGTTTTCACCTTTTTTCGTTTGTAAAACTTTGCCGGAAAGCAGTTAAACGTTGCATGAATAAAGTTCAAAAACAGTTTTCGAGCACTTGAGCACAAATTAAATTTGTAATAAATTTTTCATTTTCATAGAGTGTGTCTTTATTGTTGCTTTTTACATTAATTTAGTTCTCTGAAGCATTTAGCCGTCATGTAAGGAATATATAGTATGTATAGATGGAGCTAGGTTTCCCCTAAGGATGCATTTTTCAAGGAATATTTGGAAAGGTTATTTCCATTAATTTAGTAATTAGTTTAAGTGGAGGAAAAAAAATGATCTAAAATACATCAGATCTTTCTTCTGCTCGTTCTAATTACCTTTGCATAGAGTATTCTCCGAGCTAAAGAGTCTGCCAGGTATTCGAGCAGTAACTTTCTTCTGAGGACCTACGAACATCTCCAGTGAAGCTAATTTTTGTGTTATAAGGGGTGATGCAATAGTTTTCAATAGTTTTTTTGACAGATCACGCGTGAGTCGTGCCAAGCTGTCAAGTTATTTTTGATCAGCATTCTTTGGCTTTTCATCATGGAAAGACCTACGGTTGAATTACGTTTACAAATCATGCAATTTCAATACGAAAATTCATGTTCTATAAAGAATGTGTTTCGCGCGCTTCGCTCAACTTATGGTGAATATAATAGGTCTACTGAGTGTACTATTCACAACACCACCACACATCTTGAGATGGATTCCAAGAAGGCCATAATCTTATTAGTCGAAAATAAAGATTCAGACACTTAGTTTTCAGCAATGATCAGGAGAGACTGAAGAACAACAGAAGTCATTCTGCATTCAATATACTCGTATCATCCCTGTAGACGGCTTGTATGATTTTAACAGTTTTTGGGGTGTTCTGGAAAACAAGCCAAAAGTTGAAAGAGGAGGTTGTAAGATAGAAAGTACGACTGCAAGCGGTTCGACCCAGCATTAGGCGCATTGCCTTTACCTCCCATTTACTTAGTTATTTTTAGGTTTAGAATAAGTGTTTACTGGACTACATAATTTATAAAGGAATTATGTTTTTTCATTTCTAACATTTCATATAATATAACACTTCATTATTACTATAATTCAAAACTCTGATCACCTGTACTATTTTCAGTTATCTGTTTATTTAGAATAAAATCGGTTTTTACTACCTGATCAAATTTCACCCGGACTGTTCCCTAAAACACTTTTACCATTTTCAGTGGTTATCTGTTCACTCAGAAGAAAATCGGTTTTTACGACCTGATCAAATTTGACCCGGACTGTTCCCTAAAACACTTTCAGCGTTTTCAGTGGTTACCTGTTGATTCAGAATAAAGCCGGTTTTTGCACCTGATCAAATTTGACCCGGACTAGTTTCTAAAACCTGCGCGGAAACTGATAATTCTTTTCTTAGATTGGTTTCAGCTTGTTTTTATGTTCGTAAGCAGTTTTATCTACGTATGTCAATTAGTCTGGGCGCTGAAACGATATCTTTTCAACAAGATGATTTTTACCATAGATAACGAATACGAATATTCTTGATATTTTGTGTTTCTAATGTAATCATAGTTGCGGAATCTTTGAAAATATTGCATAAGTGTTTTTGAGTCTATTTTAACGTGAACACAAAAATTTGAGTAGCTCAAGGTATTCAGTAAAGATCAAGTAGTCGTACAAAGCTTGTTTCGTATGAGTAATCTATCATCTCTTAATGACGAAATATCGAAAAAGTGAAAGAAGTAGTGCTTGAAAATCGGCGTTTTGAGATCAGCGAGATTACAAAGTATTTCAACATCTGTTATGGATCGACTCTACACCTTTTGTTAATGTTTTGGGTATGAAGCGTTTTAATACTAGACTGTCATCTTTTATAAAATCGATGTCGAGTAAAAATCGCAAAAGAGATGCGTGACAACGTAGCTGAGGTTCCTATATTCATAAAACGCTTCACTACAAGAGGTAGATTTACGAATATGATGTCAAAACTGTCTATAAGAATTAACGAATGGCGCTTAAGTAATAAACCGAAACTAAAAAAACCAATTCGCTGAAGTCCATTAAGGCCATCCCAGACGAGGCTTTTAATACGTTCAAGCTTGTATTGTGTCATACGTATATGAAAATCTATTGTCAGTCCGGGTCATATTTGATCAGTTGGTATATGTATAGTTTTCGTTATTATAGTGTACTGAGAAAAATATATTCTCCTTTAAATAGATTCTAGTATTTTTTTTTTAGAATTTATTGCAGTTAATTTAAATTTTATAATCAACAATCATAGATCTCTCATATCCGAGCAGTTCTCTACTTCTCCTCTCTTCCTTTTCAGAGTCTCCTTAGATTTCCATTGAGCTATAAGTTGATAATTTTACAGTTTAATGCCTTTCTTTTTCTTCGTTATGGAAATGTCTCAAAATTGTCTGCCTTAAAACTTACTTTCCTAAAGAAATGTAAGGACGCAATGTAAAGCTAAGTTTGGATCGATTTCTAAGTTATATGTTTCGTCTGAATCAGCATTTAAAGACTCGTTGCAATAATTTTGAATATAACATACTCTTCGAAAAGTAAGAGCCAAAATAAGTTTCTAGCTGAAAATTTTATTTCAACTAAATACTTACCGTCCAAGAGAATAATACACATTTATTTGGTTACAAAAAAGTAGAGAAATCGGTTTTATAAAATTTATTGCTTGTCATTTGGTATAATTGTTTTAAAAAATTATAATTTCTTGTTGGTAATTCCTGATTTATAAACGTTTTTTACTCTTTAATTTCGAGTTAACTAAATATTCACAGCCTAAAGGTATACTATACATTTATTTGATTACAAAAAAGTAGAGAAAACGATTTCATAAAATGTAATGTTTGCCATTTCGTATAAATGCTTCAAAACCTTAATTCTTTGCTAATAATTCTTAGTCTACATATATTTTCCAGCCACATATTTCGGTTTAACTAAATACCAACTGCCTAAATGTATACTTCACAATTATTTGTGTTACAATAAATGACAGAAATAGACTTTATAAACTTTTATGGGCGCCATTTGGCATAAATGTTTTCAAACATTCTTTTTCTTGCTGATAACTCGTCACCTACATATATTTATCACCCACCTATTTCGAGTTAACTAAATACTAACCGCCAAAATGTATACTTCGCAATTATTCGTATTACAAGACATGACAGAAATCGACTTTGTAAAATTTTATGGACGCCATTTGGCGTGTTTTTAAAAATGACTTGTGGCACGGGCAATAGAGACTAAGTAAACAAAAAACACACAGCAAATATAACGGTAATTGCATTGAAATGCAATTTACCAAACGTCCATTGCGGCTGGGTGAACCAACTGCCAAGCAGGCGCTCTGTGGCAAGTGTTGCAACAAAATTGTATATGCAACTAAAATGCATTTTCGAAAGCCACTAAATGTCTATTATTCCTTTTTCGACTTTGAAACATATTTAAATTTTATGTACTAAAAATGTCGTTACATTTTATAACAAGTGCTTTGGTAAGTGAGGAGAGAGAAGCTAGAAAGGGCAGATGCCTTGTTGCAAGTTTCACTGGTGCTGCTATCAATGAGACGCTCTCACTCCCCTCTCATTTGGTTAATGTCATTTTCGCATATACTTCAGCTTCTCTTCTCTGGTTTTCTACATTTACCCTCCCTACTCTTTCTGACATTTTTCCATATGCACTTGTAAATGTTTATTAATTTTATTGAACAATTAATTAAATGCGGCAAATGTGTTGCAACCGTAAAATGCAACTGCACTCTCGCAGCACAGCAAGCAGCCCGTACAGGCTTTGCACTTTTGAGTGCCATAAAAACAGACAACTCCATCAGCGCAACACAGACTCCCAAATAGCCGCCGAGTACACAGAATGGAGTTGCTTTGGGGCAGAGCATATGAAAATGATGACTGTGTAAATTGCATTTTCATACATTGCATGCACCCAAAAACCCAACCTGCCAGCTAGACAGCCGAAATGTATGCAACGTTTTGCGTGTACGGCATACGTGCGTCCCCTATATGTAAGCAATGGGTTTTTGAACTGCATCAAAATATTCATGTTCCCGTTCATATGTTTATGTTGAAATTAAAATACCACAAAAAGGACAAACGACTCTGTGCCGCTTGGAGCGGCTGGCACTCACTCACAACCGAAATTGTTCATATTTTTTGCTGAAAGCCCTTAGTAGCCTTTTAGTCGTTTATTCATGTAGTCCTCTGTAATCGTGTGACTACTACGCACCTCAGCCTTATCGTAGTCAATGCAGTTGTTAATTGCTCTTGTGTTGGTGTTCGTGATTTTTGGCAGATGCCCTTTTGCTCTGCCTCCCTCCTGTCACTGCCCGGCAACCTTTCAACAGCTGCTCCATTCATTCACATATTTCCTTTACTGTTGCTCTATTTACGTTACCCTCTGCACTACCGTTGCTCTGTTTGTTCTTTTGGTGGCTTTTCCCACTCCCAGTCAGTTGCATCCTTTCCATGTGTTACTGCAGCACGCACTCAATTAAATTGCAATTGCAACAAATTTGCATTTTGTCGTATTGTTCGACGATGCTGTGCTCTAGCAGTGCATTGATCGTTTATGTTAACAGTTAATTGCGATTGCATGTGTTGAAACGGTAATCGTATGCTGTAAAAATAAGTATTTCTTAATCAATAGAACAGTTCATTTTGAGGTTATGTGGCGCGAATTGATAGCAATAGGTTTTTATAGAGCTATTAGCGAAATTAACCAGATGTGGTTATTACGAACAGGTGAAGAAATATAGATATTTTGAGTTAGCTAGTAACTAGGCGGGATTTAGTTCTCGATTAGTCTCAAACTCAAGTGTAAAAGATTTCAAATTCTTAGATAATGATCCATGAACCATTAGTTTATTTTAATCTTCCTCCTTTTGATGTCGTGTGCTTTCAGAGATGAAGCTGAAGTGTTCGTTATACAGGTCGTAAAGATTTTTGTGTTTAAGCAGTTTAAGCGAGATTTGATTCATAATTCTGATACGTCAACCAACCTCTTGAACTGTGATGCTTCTTGATATTTGAGACGAGTTCTATATAAGCCCGGAGATTAGCAGATGAGGTATTCCAGCGTCCCCCTTATACCTACTTCTTAGAATTGACCGCATATGTCATCGCTACTATTGCCCAGCTGGTAAGCTATGCATTCTTTTCGAGACCGTGTGAACAAAAAGAATGCATGTTTTCTTTCGGTGACCTTACACATATCTGGGCATGTCCTTAACGCGTTCCATTTTACCCTGATCGTTTTAAGCGACTTGAATATTTCTTGTTCTAGTACGGTAGTTAGAAGGATGGCACTTTGGCAATTTAATTAGCTATTTTGTTTTCCGGCATTATCGATTTTGATGACAGGAGATATTTCGTCTTGTCCTCGTTCAAAAACAGACCCATATTAGTCTGACGAAACCAGAATTAACGGCTGTTGAGTCCACTGATATCAATATCATCGAAGTATGCCACCAGATGTGCACTGTTATTCTGTTATAGAAGATTGTACCGTTTCTATTAAGCCCTGCAGATCGTTTTATTTTCGCGTGCTTTCATCCGACCATATCCTGTAAAGAAGTTGACGCTTGCACCTTGCCAGTTCTTTGTCGCCGTCTTTGAATAGCTCGGCCGGTGATCCATCGGCCCCTGCCGCTTTGTTCTTCTTGAGGCGGGTAATTGCTATTCATCATCATCTTTTCCATTGCCATCGATTGGGGAATCGATTTCGCCATCTCCACGTGTTATACTTTCACTGCCGTTCAGCAGGCTAGAGAAGTGTTCCCCCAATAACTTCAGTATGCTCTGAACATCAGGCATTAGATCACCATTTTGGGTCCTACAAGAGTATACCCGGAGTTTTAAACATTCCTTTAGCAGCCGCATTCGACGTCTTTTCGTACATCTTTTGAGCATTACTCTGTCAGCCAGCTTTTCGGCCTCTTTCTTTCCCACCTCACTTGTGTTTTGGTCGATCGCATTACTGCACTCCTCATTGTACCATCTATTATTTTTCCTGGTCCAAAGAGCAATAGTTTCGTTTGTAGTTTTACGTAAGGAACTTAAAATGCCGTCCCTGAAATCCCTTATACCGAGTTGTTGACGAAGAGCGCAAGAGGGCGAGTCGAGGAAACAATCGTTCGGCTGTCTGTTGTGATTGCAGTTTCTCGACGTTGAACCTTCCTTCTGTTTGTTGACTTGCGTGTTTTGCTGCACAGAGGCGGTTGTGTATCTTGGCTGCAAAGTAGTTTGATGAACTTTCTTGTGCTTTAATCTACAGACAACCATATTTCAGGCCATTGCGATGTCGATCAGCCTCAACCCATTTGAAGAGGTTTCGCCATGAAGGCTGAATTTTTTGACTGTTGTACCAAAGTTAATGCCAGGACTCGACGACTGAGCCTCTCATCACCAATCACACTCCAAATTTTCGCTTCCGTATATGGCCGCTGTAGTAAATGTCACAAGGATCTACTCGTCTCAGTTCTTGTTCCGTCCATCGCATTTTTGGACGGTGGTGATGCCAGTCTTTACTTTTACGAGGACATCGGAACCTTCTCAATTTATGGACCGGACATTGCAGGTGGATGCCCTTAAATTACAGTCCTTATTACGTTTACTATGGTCATCAGCAAAAATAGGATATTTCATCCGAGGCTGTTGTTTCCTTTTCATTGAGAGTGGTTTCTACGTGCGGCGAGGCGAGTAACATAAAGCTTTATACATATTTGCAAAGCGAGCAGCTTGTTTTTAAAGACTGCGGCGGCACCTCTGGTGAATAGACGCTACAATTTGATTTCAGCGAACCCTTCAACCGAGTGACTCCGCTGAAGCTTCGTCTCTTTTAGCCATGCTTCACACGGGTTGGTTAAGGCATCTCACAAAAGGGTTACCCACGTTTTTAGGGTGCGCTGTAAGGGACGCAAGAGTAGGAATTGGGTATAGTCCTACCGTTGTAACTGCTTACCGAGAAGAAATCGACTCAGACATCCTTGTGTACATACTAACATATAAGGTGACATTGTATTTATTTTGAAAATTCTTTACTTATTCTTCCAAATTATTATTATTATTATTATTTATTAGGGTAATATGAAATATTAAACTAATTTGAATAAATACACACTAGCTACCAGGGCCTACGGTGCGATTAAATGTTTACAATTTTTTTTTTTTTATATACGAATGCTGTTCTTACATACCGGATTTAACATATTGATATTATAATATATTTTATTTGGTTAAAATTGGTTTAAATTTTGTTGCTCAGATTAATATCGTTGATATATTTTATTACTTTTTTAACGTTTCCGATGTTAATTTCATTTAGTAGAGTTGACGGTACAGTGGTACCAAAAATCTTTGCTCGAAGCGCCGATAGGTTTGGGCAATAGTCGAGGATGTGTTGGACAGTTAGGCGGTTTGGACAATACGGGCATACAGGTGGAGTCTCACATTGAAGAATGTGGCTATGCGTGATCACTGTGTGGCCGAGCCTTAGTCGAGTGAAATAGGTAATTTCTTTCCTTGACAAATCCGCTGGGTAAAGCGCTTTAGCACATCCACGATTAATGGTGGAGTAAAGATGCTGATAATGGGACCAGTTTGAAATTTGTTTGTTACGGTGGTGTCTATTTATCATCTTCTGTAAATGCTTGCTCGGCGATGCATTAAAAGTTAGACATGGTGATGAGACTGCGTTTTTGGCCGCTTCGCCGGCAAACTCGTTGCCTGGAATGCCCTTATGCCCAGGAACACAAAAGTTTGGAGTTTCTTTTTATATTTTATAAGTCTGTCCCTAATTCGGTTGATAATAGAGTTATCGTGGTAAATATTTTTAATTGCTGAGACTACAGACATACTATCTGTGCAAATAACGAAGTGCCCTTTGTTTTTAGTTGCAAATTCTGCGGCTTGTAGTACCGCGACTGCTTCTGATGTATAAATAGAACAGTGCAATGGGAGCCAACCGGCTGTTATGAGTGTTCCATTTTGGTGCACTACAGCGAACGTTGTACTGTGGTCAGTTTTTGATCCATCTGTAAATATGGGGATCCAGTTGATCATCTGCCTACTGTTAAAGTGCTCAATGAATAGTTGTTTAAAGCATTCGTTACTGGTGTGTGCTTTAGGGTAGGTGCGTAAAAGCTCGGATACAGAAGATTGTGGTAGCGACCAAGGCGCTTGCTTACAAATTTCATTGCCCATTGGGGGTATTTGAATCTCTAATTCTTTGCAATAGGATATGCACCGACGAATAGTAGATTTGGTGGAGTAGTTGCGTTTGTGGGATGCAGCGAGACGGAATATGTTGAATAGCGTTTTATTTGTGGTATTAATAAACTTTGGGATCAGTCTCCACGTAGCGAGGTCTCGCCTTTCAACAATGGAGGGGAGACCTGCTTCTGCTAGCATACATTTAACTGTTGAAGTGGGGAAAGCGTTCAAACTACGTCGAACCGCTGTATGGTATGGCGCTTGCAAAAGTTTTATATGTGTGTCAGCGCACCACCCGTAAATAGGGAGTCCATAATCTATTTTTGATAGCATTATTGATCTTGTTATATTAATTAAAGTGTTAGTATGTATACAAAGGTTTTTTGATGATAAGTATTTAATAATATTAAGCCTGGTAGCTAGATTTTTTCTTAACTGCTGACAGTGCTCTTTGAAAGAATATTTAGAATCAAATATAATGCCTAATATTTTTAAGTTTTTTACATTTTGAATGTTAGTGAGCTCAACATTGATATCAATTGCGGGGCAGCCTTGTTTTCGACAGATGTGCAAAATTTTGCACTTTTCATAAGCAAGGGTGGCTCCAGATCTTAATCCCCATTGTTTGAGTTCGAGTAGTAGCTTTAAAAATGTATTTTGAGTGCTTAATAAGTCCTTAATTTTAGTATAAAAAAAGGCGTCGTCTGCATAAATATTTAAATTGATATTTTTGTAGTTTATTGTTATTCTATTTATTTGCTCAAAGGCTATCATAAATAGGACAACCGATAAAGGGGAGCCTTGGGGTATGCCGTTATTGAGTGGAAAAGGTTTTGTAAGCTGTCCGTTGATATTAACTTGGAATGCCCGTCCAGTCATAAACGATTTTATGACTTGAAATATCTTTTTCCCAATTTTCCACTCTTTGAGTTGATTTAAAATGACATGAATGCCAATGCGATCATACGCTTTTTCGAAGTCAGTGGCTAACACTGTGATGTGATTTTTGGTTGAGAGCGCATCGGCGATAAAGTGTTGTAGGTGGAGGAGTGCGTCGATGGTTCCATGTTTCTTTTTAAATGCTGACTGGTTGTGACTTATTAAATTATTTTTCAAGAAAAACCACATTAGCCTTTTCGTGAGCATTTTTTCAAATATTTTGCTGAGACAGGAGGTTAGTGAGATTGGGCGATACCCACTTGTACTGTCTTGGGGTTTATTTGGCTTAGGGATTGGTAGTATGGTGGCCGATAGCCACGTGTGAGGACAAGGCCCCCGTTGAGGATGTTGTTGTACAATGACAGGATACGTTTTGCCGGAAATGGTAGATTGCGGAGCATAGCGTGGGTTATACGGTCTTTTCCTGGAGACTTCCCTTTAGCGTGTTGCAGAGCGACATCTAATTCTATTTGGGAGAATTCTGTTTCTAGGTAGAGAGCGTCTTTTGAGACTGTGCTGGGGTAATATACTTCGGCCAGTATTGTCTGCTTTAACGTATTATATTCTTCGGAAAAGTTAGTGTCTTGGGCGTAATTACACCAGGTGGAAGCAAAGGCATTTGCAATTTCGGTGGAGGAAGAAAGAAAGACGTTATTATAACGTATCGCAATAATGGGAGCTCTTGGAATACCAGTGAGCGTCTTGATTTTTGCCCAGATCTTTTGTGGCGAAGAGTTTGGATTAATAGTTTCGGTGAATTCAGATATAGATTTCCGTTTTGCTTCTTTGACGCGTTTTTTGAACTGGGCGTTTGCCTTTTTGTAAGCGATAAGGTTGACAATGTTAAAAGAGTTTTTATAAACCTGCCAAAGTTTTTGTTTATTTTTACGTAATATACTAAGCTCGTTATTCCACCATGGTGAGCGTGATTTATGCCCCTTTGGGTTGCTTTGAGGAATCGTTTTGTTGGCTGCTGTTCTAATTATCTTGGTAATTGTGGCTGCTTCTTGGTGAATGTTTACAGGGTGCCACTCTTGTATCGCCTCTAGACAGTGTGTCTGGAATTGATCCCATTTTGCAAAGTCTGTCAAGAATTTCGGGTTCTGTACGTGTAAATTATTTTGTAATTCTGTCAGAATTGGGTAATGGTCGCTTCCATAAAGGAAGTTAAGGATTTTCCACGAACATTTAGGACTTAGTTGAGGTGAAGCCATAGTGATATCGACATGGGTGAACGTTCTGTGTGTAGAAAAGTGCGTGGCTGACCCGTTGTTTAGCACAATCAGATTCTCCGCGAATATAACATTTTCTAGTTGTGTACCTCTAGCATTGGTAGTGGCTGAACCCCAAAGGGGACTCCACACATTGAAATCACCTAGTAGTAGCGTTTAGCCTGGGTCTGATGGAGGAGATCTCTTATGTCTTTGTCGGAAAATGTTTGATTTGGTGGGATGTATGCATTTATTATTGAGAAGGGTGTAAGGAGATGCAGTTCTATGGCTATTGATACTATATTTGAATGTATAGCTATACGTTTGTGCGGAATATTCCGTTTTATTAGTATTGCGACACCCTGCTTCGCATATCTGTTTTTACTGTCATTATAGAAGTAACCAATATACGTCTTGGGGATTATAGTGTTAGTTACTTGAAAAGGGATGTAGGTCTCTTGAAGGCAAATTATATGGGGGTTAAGATCTTTTATCAATTGCTCTAACTCATTGTAATTGTTGCCATATCCTTTCAAATTCCACTGTATGATTTTTAATGACATTTCAATTGTAAATAAAATATCAAAAATAAATTTAAACACTTGATTCTAATATAATATAACTTATAAAATAAATGATAATTGGGATGTCTAAAGCATGTTTAAGTTTAAGTTGTTTACTTGGCACTGTTGTTTTTTTTGATAGGTGAACGTCTCAGTACGCTGGGACTCCCTTTGCTTATTGCTCTATTCATGGTATTTGTTGTAGACGTAGACATGTCGGTATCCATGTGGTGATCTGCTTCTTTTTCAGTTTCTGTTTTCGACGTTTTCTCGCTACCGTAGTTGTTGTGTTGATTTAATGTAACAATAGTATGATCTTTTGTTGAATTAGTTGTTGTTGTCAGATTAGTTTTATTTGTTGGCTGAGCGTTGAGTTCTGTTAAAAATTTTTGTATACTGTCTTTGCTAGTAGTTGCTTTGACGGTTTCTTGCGTAATATTAGGAGCTTCTGAAGTAGAGTTGTGGGAATCAGGCGGATTACGTGTATTTACTTGTGCTGTAGAATTGTCTTGTATTTTTGTTGTTTGGGCGAATGAAATGGAATTTGTGACGGCGATTGGATTTTGTATTTTGTGTAATTTTAACGCTTCGCGCATAGAACATTTCTTCTCAGTTTTTATTTTAAGAATAGCTTTGGCCTGTTGATATTTGGGGCATGTGTTGGCCGAGGCTGCGTGTTCTCCAAAACAATTTGCACATGATGTTCTGATGCAGTTTTCTGGTTGGTGGGGAGGTAGGTTGCAAGAGACGCAGGCGGGTGCGTTTTTGCACATTTTCATTGTATGCCCAAGTTTCTGACACGATTTGCATCGCATCGGATTTGGGAAATATGGCCGCACAGTGCATATTTCCCAGGCTATGTTAATTTTTTCCGGTAAAAAATAGGTGTCGAATGATAGTAGTACTGCTCCGGTTGGCTTGACGACTCCTTCCGTTATGCGCGTGAATTTGTGGACGGCAGTGACGTTGTATTGCTTGAGTTCTTCAATAATCTCGTCCTCTGGAACTTGATTTAAGAATGGCGCGTATACTGTCCCTTTGACACAATTTAAATTATGGTGGAGTTCACATGAAACTTGACAAAGGCCCGGTAGAGAATGGGTGTTAATAAACTTTTTTGCTATTTCTTTATTTTTCACCAGCAGCAATAAGCCTCCATCACGTAGAGGAGTAATTTTGTTTATTTCTATGCTTATAGCCAGAAGTTATTTGTGCACCGCAAAAATGGAGTAGCTACTTAGTGGTTTATTTTCGTCTTTAGATTTTATCACAAGAAATTTGGGGCTATCTTTTTTTGTTACGGGCAATTCTGGGAATTCTTCAATACCGTTTGCTGGTTTTTTTCTTTTTGCACGAGGGCTCGGTGACAATAGTGCAAATCTATTGTCCCCGAGATATTGGGGCCCGGGGGCCATCTCACATCAAAAGTTTAGTCAAGCACGTGTGTTTACAAAGCACTAGATGTATAGAAGTAGCGAAAAAAAAAACAAATACACTATGCACTGGTGCGCGACGCGTGAGAAAAGAGAACTGATGGTAGAGAAAAACAACTTATGAACTGTTTAACAAGCGTGACCGATCGCGTTGACTGCTAGTCGGTGACTGTCTTCCAAATTAATTTCATCCCCTTCAAAGTAATCCAACCAAGAATTGTCTTTCCACAATTCCGGCCTTTTTAGGTGGATAGGAAATCTTTGATTTGTTGAACGTGAGCTTCGTCGGTTGAGGTTGATGGTCGCCCTGGACGCTCTTCGTCTTCGACACGTTCACGGCCGGCTTGGAACTCACTATACCACTTGTAAACATTTTTTTAGACATAGCCTCATTACCAAAGGCTGTCTGCACTATCCTCAACGTATCCGCAGCAGAAAATTGATTCCGTAAACAAAATTTAATGCAAATTCTTTGCTCAACAAATTTCGACATCGAAAAAAACGAAAAAATCACTTTTAGCAGCTCACAAAACGACACGTATCTCAAACACTAATGAATATTTTGACATGAAATTTGACATAAATGTGACTGACAGTACTACCAATCTAAAAAAAAAATAATTCTCCAAAGCCTTCGACGCGCGCAGTTTAAATTCAAATGTCACCTTATTTTTTGAACACAGTAGTACATATGTATATATAAAGCTTTAAATTATATAAAGACAGATTTAGATTTTTTGCTATTTGAATTCAGCTAAATATTGAACTTTTCGAAGTTTTAAGCAATTATTAAAAATTTCAAAATATTTTGCTTGTAAAGAAATTTGAAACCACCCACTTACCCACACTACAATTCTTCAGAGAACAACAGTGTGCAGCACTCCACTTTTTGCATACGCTGTCACAATTTGCTGAAAGTGGCTTTCAAGTGCTCGATATGCACTTGACGATAAGTGAATGAGTGCGTGAGAGCGTCCAATTTTTTTGTTTTGTCAACTTTTGTTATTTTTTATTGTGACACTGCATGGAATATGGACTTAAATAAAAAAAAAAAAATATGAAAGGAGTTGAAATGAAAAAGGCACCCCTGCATGACTTAAAACCACCACACGCGTGGCACGCAGACACATACATACGTACAAATGTAAGCTTTCGCAAAGCGCCACGAAGTATCTTGTATGTAATATATGAGCTTTTGAAGGACCTTTGTCCATTTTTGCAACTTACACGCCACATCAGCAGTCCGTCCGCGCAAGCAGCGAATATGCGTGAAATGTTGATTGCAAAAAGCAACCAAAGAAAACTGTAAAATATGTTGGCAAAATAAATAAAAATTTACATTTCGCTGCCATAAACAGTTTTAAATTTGAATTTTACAAAAACCAACACAAACACAACGACACTGTACATGTCATACATATGTACGGTGGGTAAACATTTTTATGTGCTCACGCATACAAAAGTTGTAATGTGCAATCGTGAAAAAAATTTCGCTCACAAGAAAAATATGCTCAAATGCAAATTGAAATTGATGCTTAAGTAAACAATGATGTGCGAATGGACTCGTCGGACTCGTGCGTCAGTTGCAGCACATTTCGGGGTTGTGTCGGTTACTGTGGTGAGTTACTTATGGCATGTTCTTACATGTAGTGCTCTTGGTGGATGTGGTGACGGTTTGTGTTTTATGGACTTTTAAGTCATACTGGTTGTTACGAGGTGTGTTCAAAAAGTATCGCGAATTTTGTGTTTTTTCAAAAGTTATTTATTTATTCATGAATATCTATTTTGTCCCCTTCAAAGTAATCCCCATGAGATATTATACACTTGTGCCAACGGTTTTTCCAATCTTCGAAGCACTTCAAAAAATCATTTTTTTTATCTTCTTCAGCTCCTCCTTCGATGCCGTCTTTATCTCGTCAATAGAAGCGTGACGTCGTCCTTTCATGGGCCTCTTCAGTTTAGGGAACAAGAAAAAAGTCACAGGGGGCCAGATGTGGGGAATACGGTGGCTGCGGTATCATTGGTGTGTTGTTTTTGGCCAAAAAGTCGCGCACAAGCAACGATGTGTATGAGCAGGGGCGTTATCGTGGTGCAAAAGCCAATTTTTGTTCTTCCACAAATTCGGGCGTTTCTGGCGGATTGCTTCGCGCAAATTACGCATAACTTGCAGGTAATATTCCTTATTGACCGTTCTTCGCTGTGGCAAGAACTCATGATGCACCACGCCCCTGCAATCGAAGAAAACTGTCAGTTACGATTCGCGATACTTTTTGAACACACCTCGTATTTTAAGTTTATATGTGGTTTTGGTCGTGGCATTGAAAGAAGAAACTTCCATCGATCTTAGTATCGTGCTATAAAGATTCTTTGAAATTGGTTAACATTTCTTATGAAACAAAGAAAGTGCATAAAGATATTCTCGTATTGCTGGCGGTAATGCGATGTAACCTGTCGACCTTAATATACTTGATAGCAATATATTGGGTTCATAGCTATACTAGTGCATTTCAAAACCTTTAAAAGTAGCCGGACACTTTCAAAAGCAGGGAAAGTGGATACCATATGATTTCCTGTCAAGAAACCCTGAGACTTTTTTCTGCATGTCAAAAATACTGCTTAAACGCTATCAAAAATTGACTGTTTTTAATCATGACTACTAAGCCGGGCTCTTGGGATGGGATCCGAAAATAATCAGAAAGATTAGAAAATGTTATAGCTTTAGATGGGCAATAGTCTGAATGATACATACACATAAAATTAAAATTTGTGAATTCATTCAATAACGGTTCGGAGTTGGTTGAAAAACTCTACAACGAATAAGTCTCACATTTCCACTTGAGACAACACTAAAAAAGAGGTGTATTACTAAGGAAGCGGTTGGTCTGCAACTCCGTCTGCAATCGTATCTTTGGCATGGCGGATAATGTTAGTTGCAATCATTTCCTTCCGTTGAGCTTTAGAAGTTACTAAAAATGCCACCGTATTTTCTTTAAGATGTATTTGTCTATTGTGAATCACTGTGAATGAGATACGAAAATACAAAGAAAGTCTTAGTAGTTTCACAAAAAGCAAATAAATTATTAATTCTATTGCCATGTGGATTTTGAAAGAAGCGTTTTCGCTTCACCTTTTGATCTTTAAAGTCTCAGGGTGCACAGTCACTTTACTTTCCAGTTTTAGAGTCTTAACAGACTGCAGGCTATTGAAGACTAGTTTCTATCCGATGCGCCGATAGATAAGGAAAGTAGAGGATTGTATACACTCAAGTTTAAAAACTCTCAATGGACAACCCAACATCTGAGAACCATATACTTCAGCAAGGTCAGAACTATCAAATAAAACCATATTCCCTTCAGGATTTTGTGAAAATTTTGGTAGAAAATAGTTTAAATTCATCTATTCAGCTTTTCAGCGTAATTAAGTTTTCTTTTTTTGAGAACAGGGGATTTCGATGTTTTGGGGGTAGCATTATGTAAACATGAAGAACTGAGGAAAACTTTTGGTGAAGTAAAAATCAAAAGCGATATCGCGACCCCCTGAATTTAATGAACCTTCCATTCTTCCTTCTTCTGATGCACGTTCTAATTGGACATAGTTTTGTGTTTCACTTACATAAAGTAGGAATAAGGTGCCGATTATGCTTTTTCTCAAACCAAATAATTTTAGGAATTCCCGCTGAAAATGGGTTTGCTTCACTTGGTTTTTGCTCCCGAACCTTTTTGTAGTCTTAACCTTGCAGTGGGTCTCGCGTGATTATGGAAGACTTACGTCATGCCAGTAGCACCTCTAGCTAAAGTAACGTCATGTTGAGCAATTTAGCCGAAGACGCCGAAGCCCATATCGTTGTCTTCCTCTGACTCCGACTCCTCATCCTTTTTGGCTTCTTGTTTTTATTAAAGGTTTTCTCAGTATTTCTTAAGGACCGACTCAACATATTTTTGTTTCTGTTTTTTTTTTGATATTTGGCTCGTACAACAAACTTATACGTGATACCTATGAAATACCTGAAATTAATATTTGCATTACTTTGAATACAGCATTAGTATTTCAGCTTCTTTGTGCTAGATTTTAATACAATCTAAACATTTTAGAATTCAAACAATTCTCTCATATGAAGTTTTGCATATATAGAACTAAAAGTCGTAATCTTATTGGACCTTTTATATCGCTTCTTTCAGTTCTTTGGATTTTGGAGGAGGAATCTTCTAAAGATATCGTAATTTTTTTCTGATGGTATGCACGATTTGTATTGGCTGCGCAAGATGCACCTCTGTCGGCACCTCGTCTATTCAGACTTGCGGAGACCAATACGCTTACGTACTAAACCCTTAACTTTAAGTATTACATCGTGAGACTAAGCTAAGCTATTCGGCTCGTCCTCACTCCGTTTTGGATTTCTCCTCATTCATTCTACTGTTTCTATAACACACGATGCTCTCACGCTTTCCCACAATAGTTTCGATTCAGTCATAAACCGATCTATGTTATTCGGTGTAATTCGTTCCGTGGTCAATTTCTCTAAATCGGCTCATTTCTTTTCATACCGCCGGCAGAAAAAGAAAATGCGTAGCGTGATTTCTCCGATGCTAACGCAGAAAGAACAATTCGTCTCGTCGTCATGGCCATATTTGTAGTGATACTCTCTAAAACACCCGTGCTTTATGGAAAACTGTGTTAGGTAAAAACTCCATCTTTCCTATCTAACCATGCTGGTAGCCTGTGTGTCTATTTACCTGTTGTAGCTGCCTCTCATCGTTTTTCGCTTTCATTGAGGTTTGTTTGCCTTTCATCCTTTCGTTCCTCGACCATTAAGCGTCTTCCCATTTTTGTGGACCTGTCGTATAGTCTTTTGAGTTCTTTGGTCATTATCTCTGGTGGAATGGTGCCCGCTATAACTCCAACCGCCTCATGGGATACCATGCGAAATGAGCACGTGATCCTAATGGCACTGATTGGCATAGCAAAATTCGAAAACTTAAAATTTTCCAAATAAAATTGTTAAACTAAGGGTTACCACCGGGATGTTAAGATCATTTAGATCTTTCTTCTATAATCTGACTACTTAACAGTTATTTTGGGTCCCTACAGTTGACACTGCCTTCAGATATTTTCAAATCCAGTCTTCAGTAATAATTTCTAAGTTTTGTCTCTCCTTTACAGAGCACATCCCTCAAAACATGCAGCTAACTTCGCTTAAAACAGCATTGTCTTTCCAACTCTCAAATGATCAAACCAAAACAATCTAGTGTTTTTCTATGTCGTTCCAACTTGCACCACCATTAACTGTCAGCTACAACAACATAGTAGACTTGAGGGTGACAATTCAAATGCCAACTGCCCAGGGTTGCATGTTTACAAGCCAACTAAAAGACAAAGGAACCGCAAAATTTTCGCATAACAAAAAGCACAACTCCCGCCTACAACTAACAAGCCAATATACCGCTACAAATGCCAACTTCCGTTATGACTTCCGATTCGTTGTTCAAATGCCAAGGAGTGTTGCGGCTAACAATTGTTGTTTCTACTGTTTTTATACCATGATTGTTGTTGTTGTTTTTGATTGTATAGTTGTTGCTTTTGTTGTTGATGCTGTGACAGCATTTAGCTTTTTGATGTTTGTATTTTTCACATTTGTTTTTCTTGCAATTTTCTCACACAACTCCTTGTGTTGTTAACCCAAAGCAGGTTCAGGTTCTTTCACCGGGTTAAGGGGTAGATTACGCTATTTTTTCTCGGTTTTACTGTTATTCTTGTGCTGGAATTGAAATCCCATTTCGGCTGTGAATACTTGTTGAATATCCTTTAAGCACTTGTGTGGCACCCTGTTAGACATGGCACCAAGGCACTTGCCCACAGCGACTTTGTGTGGGATTGCCGGGTGTTGGGTATGGTGTGTGTGGTTGTTGGAGGTGAAGGTGGTTGTTTGACAAATGTTGTGAGTGTGTGACTGCTGTTGATAGTGCTGCGTCGAAAAAAGGTCCTTAAATTGTGGTTGTTTTTATTGTATTTAGTTTGCTGTTATTGGCCGCATTTGTGTCGCACTTCCTCCCCTCCTCTCTGCCAGCTCGCACGATTTATTTCACTTTCTTTTTTTGCACAAATGTCCTTCCACTCCTTCGGCTGGTTTTCTGTTGTTTTTGTTAAATTTTGCAGAAGAAACGTTCACGCAGTGTGTGTGTTGTTGGTTGTTGTTTTTGTAAGCGTTTGTGCCTTTCAATTGCCAGTCTTTTTTCGGTTTCGTCTCAGTTTTTGTTTGAATTATTGTCGAGTTAAGAGGATTTATGTGTGCGTGCGTGTGTGTGCGTGAGGTTGACTGCTCGGTGTGAAGGTGTTAAGTGGCTTTGACACTTTCCCAGGCGGATAACATTTGTGGGGTGTTTATACGGGCTTTTAAGCATAAACTTTGCTGTTCTCACTGCCTTATCCTCAATTGGTATTATTTGGCAAAGTTTTTGTTGTCTTTTTTTGCGTTTTGCATTTGATCGCTTTGTTGTGGTTTTGGGGAGGTGAAATTTGTTTTTTGTCTCTTTTTTATGAAAGAGTAACCGTTTTTCCTCTTTCAAAAGGGTAACATATGTGTCTTTTTGTCCGGGGGGCATACGGTTATTTGTTTTCTATTATAATATCCGAAAACTAATCTAGAATATTTTATTAAATTTTTTTCTATGCAAAGGACATCATGCAATTTCAATAAGTTGGAGCCAAAAATTAGGAGTGCGATTAGAAAGCAAAAGGATATCTTCTCGTTCTGCGCTGTAATGGCCTAAGCGACTTTGATCGAACTTATTTCATTGTTTACTTTACAATGCGAAACACTCTCTAAAGGAAAATCCTTCTGTGTTTACTTGTTTCTAACTCAGCTTAGGTTTACCCTTGCTCTATTATCAGTGGAGTTCACTGCATCAGCGATGAAAATCATACAGCTGCTGCATTTTGATTCGCTAGTTTAAGAAAATTATTTGAGTGCATTACTAATCCAGAAGAATCCTTAAGACGCAAACTATCACTCTCTCGAACACCTCAAGAGCGCCCCTTAAGCATGGAATATTGAAGAGTATACGGTTTCCCAACATTATAGGAGGACCTTGTTTCTCGATTATTGAATAGTTTCATATACTCGTGCTTATCCACAACCTCAAAGTTAAGTCTTTCATAAGTCTATATTTGGGCCATTAGACCAATTCTGACATATGGCTTACTAGTTTTGTGGCCAGCATTAAAGAAACACCATCATTTCAGGAAATTAAATCGAATATAGAGAGAAAACTGTGCAGAGGTTCCCAGGTTAGTACGCCATATCCGACTGATGTGCTCAATATATGCCTGTATCAGTTGTCTTAAGATCTGATCGTCTTAAGACTGCAGGATTAGTTGGCTAGAACAGAAAGTTTATGAAGAAGAGGTTTAGTAAGGCAAGATGATACAACTTCTTTTTCTATCGGTGAATTCCAGCGTTGACAACAATTGCGGGACGACTTTAAGTTCACTGGTAGTACCACTCTACTTATCCATAATTTGGGTTACCGGCCACAGGAGAATTTTTGGAAATGAAAAATCAGTCGAGTAGGCCAACTAGGAGTCTCTTCATACAAATATGAGGTGGAGTTAATTCCATGCCCGCAGAGAACGATCAAAAGAGATCTTAACTATCAAACTTTGAATGGCTATCCACAAAAAGCATAACGGATATAAGTGGTTTCATTGTGAGCATCAATTGGTTTCAGCGTAAGGATAAAACGAGGTAACAATATTATAGAGGTCCTAGCATTAAATTGCCGCATCCAGCGCTAATTGAGCTCAGATTTGCAACACTCCTTATTTCCAATTACCACTTTGGATGCCCATGAATCGTGTATATTTCTTGTTGAAAACTATAAACTTTTCTGTCTTATAATTATGGAGGAGAATCTATGGTGAAAACTGTTAAAACAACTTCAATGGTCACTTTCTATCTCTAAGAAAGATTCGATCTCAGTAAGAGATGAGGACCCAAATGTATATAAATCTGTATATGACGGATGATTTAGAAATTTTTACTGAAAATACCTTACGTTGTTAAGATTTGGATAAACCCATATTTGAATGAGGTTAGTTAAGGCTGGTTGATTTTGCGAAAGTACAGTTTATCAAGATACTAGATGGGCACAAAAGCAATATCTAGGCATTGAAACCAAGGTTGTTATCAAAAGAAACGTTAAACTGTGGAACTAGAAACTGATGTTATCACTTACTTATTGGATTTCGGATGTTATATTCAAAACTGACAGCGATAGATCAATTAAATTCGTACATCGACTTCTTTATAGAATTAGAAATTTGAAGTTATGTTAGGTTAGGTTAATCTGGTAGGCCAATAAGCCACGTATAGACCAGTTTTAGTCCTTTGCAATACCAGATGGAGTTCAGTTACTATTTAGGTCCATGAAGACTAGTCATCCGCTTAATGCGAATTTCAACACACTCCTCACTATTGAAACCTCCTCCAGTGTATCATACCGTGAGGACCCCAGATGCTTAGAGCGTAGTTTTGCTAATGCGGGATAAGTGCACAAGAGATGCTCCATTTTGCCCTGGTCCCTTGCTTCAGACATTTCCTGCGGGCGTGTGTCACCACCAGTCACCAGTTAATATTTCGATCATGTTCCTACAGTCTTTTCTATCGAGTGTTCAATAGGAATTTTGTATATTTCCGATCTTCTGTTTTGAACATTACTTTTGCAGTTTTGTACCCAGGTAACTCGTTTCATAGGGTTTTGAGTTTCTTTATCATACTCTGTCGAAATCGTCATATAGGCAATGCATGGGTTTCCCAATGTTGATCACCTTTTCAGAAGTTAACCGTACACCATTCTTGGCAATCTCGTCCATTATTTCGTTGTCCTCGATGCCTTTGTGGCTTAGCAACCAGTAGACGTGAAGAGTCTTACTTCTGGCAGCACTTTCCACTGCTGTCCTGCTTCCCAAGATACTTCAAGCCCATTTTCGATACGAGGTTACAGCCTTGATTGCTCCTTGGCTGTCTACGTAGATGTTGATTTTGGAATTGCCTGCAGGTGCCTTAGAGGTCAGCTCAGCGGCTTTCGCAATAGCAGCTCAGCTTGAAATATATTGCAGTCGTCCGGCAACTTAAAAGGCTGTCTTATGCCTAACTCTGTGCAGTATAATGCTGCGCCAAGGAAACTTTCGATAGCCATCGATATTTTAGAAATGTTTTTTGTTTGTGGGTTTGTCCAATCAATCTTTTGTAATTACTGTTGGACAAAAAGTTCAGTTGTCGATTGGAAATTTCATATACGTATCTATTTTGCTGAGGATACATATGCTTTAAACCAACATTCTTATATAACTAAAGTAAACACTTTAAAGGCCAAAAAATAAATTGCTCCAACTTCATTTTAGAGCATACAACATAAATGCGCCCTCATAATGAAATCAATTGCAATGAAAAATACCGCAAATAATTCTAACTAACTCCCGCGATTTCCAAATTTAACCCACATAAATGAGTATGATTAAGCGCAGCCATGAAATCCAAACAAATCATATCAACGAGTGAACCCTTTCGCATCAAACGCGACACAGCAGAGGCTACACCTGCCAGCGCGTGTGGGCGCGGACAAGCGCGAACCCTTTCGGGCCACGCCAAATACACAACCAGCTTTGTATATGTATGGAGCGCGCTACGCCAACGCTCCTCACCGGTGATAAATGACCGGTGTTATCCAAATTAATTGATCAAATCCGAATGTCGGTTCCGCATTGCGAGAAATTGCCAAATTAAGGCAGATGAATTAAGTCCCCGGGGGCGATGTAAGCGATATGAGGGAGTATCGCATAACAGCGACATTTAGTGGTTGGGGATTGCTCGTCGCTGGCGGAGCGAAATGAACGGGTTTGAAGAGAAAAAAGAAAAATCTCTGCTGTGGGAGACTGCTTGTGACTGGAAGGGGGTTTACATACATAACGGTATGTATATGTGTGGATGTTTGTTGGAAAATTTGCATGTGTCACGGAAGTGTCCATGCGGGTGTTTTATTGCCGCCACATGTGGCTGACCCGCCAGCTATTTCCAAACCAACATACAAGCAATCAGTATGAACACACAGCGCTTTGCTCGAGCCTCGCCCATGCACAACGGAAGTCAACTTCACAATTTCACACAGTCTCACCCCCATATACATAGATATACCATATCTGCGCTACCGATTGATGACCAGTCGTATGTGTGTCATCCGGAATACCTTCCGGTTGAATGATTGGACAAATGGATGGACACACAATTGAATGAACAGAGCAGACGTTTAACGAGTACGACAGACAGTTGGCTGCTGCCAACGCCAGCAGTGGAGATGGAGTTGTTGTGTGAGGACCATTTGAGTCGACAACCAGCTCGCAAACCCATCTAAGCCAATATTTTGTATAAGCCTCCATAATGCAAATGCTTCAGAACAAATCGCTCAGTGGCACCAATTGCTATTTGAGTGACTGCCAATTGAGTGTGAGCGTAGTGATGGGTAGGCGTGGAAATTATTGAGTGGGAGCTTTGCGTCGTCACGTGGGGTATGGAGCGCAGAGTTTTGGCTGCAATTGCGGTTACAGGCTGGGATTTTTGTGGTCGACAGTCCATAAGTCCATTTCATATTACTTCGTTGCTGATCAGGATTCATTAGGTGGCCTGCTGTGCGGTATTACGAGTGTTTAATTGGACAGGGTGGTCCATGTGTAATTTTTTTTGTTTTGACACATTTAGTTTCGCAGATAATCATGAATATATTTTCGAGGAATTAAATAAATGTTTACACTTTGGAGGAACAAAGGAAATTTGTAATCTGGGATAGAAGCTTTTCATCTCAGCGGCTATTAGTCACAACTAAGATCCGGAAACCCTTTCCCTTGAAATTTAGTAAGAAATCTTAATAGATTTTAGACATATGCTAGCTCTAGTCCACTGGGATTGGTTCCCGGAACACGCTTCTGGTTGTTAACAATTTCCTATGGGCGGAAACTAATGAAGTAGTCTCGTATGTACATCGAGGTGTCGCTCTAGTCCACTGGAATTAGTACTCGGAACACGCTTTTAGTTGTTAACAATTTCTTGTGTGCGGAAACTATTGAAATTGTACCGGGAAATCTCCATTTTTTACGAGATGTCACTCTAGTCCACTGGAATTGGTCTTTGGTACATGCGGAAAGTAAAGAAATTGCCCAAAAAGATCTCCCAGTTTTGCGAAATGTCATTCTAGTGCACTGGAGTTGGTCTTCGGAACACGATTTGCGACCTCCGCTAGGTCTAGTCCACTGTAATTGGTCCTCGGAACTCGGAAACTAAGGCAATTGGTTCAGATGATCTCCACTTTTCGCGAGATGTGGCTTGAGACAACAAAGTATGTGTCATACTCGATTTTTGCCAGGGCAAGTTCAATAGTACCGTTATCAGTCGATGTCGCAATGACAATGTGCATCCTTGGACCTGCGATTGAACGTTTTATGTAGAGTTCCAATACAAAAAAAAAAAAGAAACGGATAACGATTGATATATGCAAGGTAAATATGGAGCCAGAAATCCTGGAGAGAAAGAAAGTAATTCTCCCGATACAGCCAGAAACCGTTACGGAAGTTTTGGAAAAATTAGTTAACAGGATGTGTTGCGTAGATACAAAAGAAACTTACTACGATGAACTTCAATTTTTTTAAGAATTGGCTCCAGACTTCAGAGGATGCCTTACATTCGATTTCTGCCAGACGAAGTTCAGTAGTGTCCGTTATCAGCCGACGTTTCAATCTGCTTTCTTGCTTTCTTGGAGCTTCAGTTGAATAGTTTGGATAGAGTTCTGGAAGAATTAGTTCAGGATTGATATCTTTAAAGTTAATAAAGAGTAATAAATTCTGGAGTAAGATCCCGAAATCGCCTCCGAAGCCTTGGAAAAGTGAGATCTGCTGCCGGGATCTAACCGAGAAAAGGTATAGCTGGTAATCGTGTTCCATAAAATCCTTCAGATCAGCCAACAATTTTTCAACATTTAATAATTTTTTAATACACCATCATATGAACCACCCTGTACTACCCACAAGCATACATGTTAGCAGTAGTAAAATTGTGAAATTGAAATCGGAATTGCAAATTAACACGATGTGCTGAATTTATTGCAAGGATATGCTTTTGCCTGCTAGGCAAATCCACACACATAAACACCCATACATACTCAACTAGCTAAATGTGTAAGCACGCCAGGCTACACACGTCACCGTCGATATGTTGGCAGTCATTTGAGTTGGATTAATTGCGTGCGCTAAATGATTAATTTCCGAGATTTCAATTTGAGGCTTAAAATTTTTATATTCACTTGTCGATTTTGGCTGGGTCTACGCAAACGGTTTGTTTTTGTTGCAGCGCTTGATGGCAATGATGATGATTACATTGATGCTTTGCTGAGCAGTTATAAGTGCTTTGGTGTATGTGTGTGAGTGTGTTCTATGTTTGAGGAGCCGATATGATTTTTCTGGCAATTTAGCAGCATAATTGTTATACACACACACATACATAAACATGAGTTTAAATAATTTTTTTATTTTAAAATTCTATTACATACAAACATTTGTATGTGTGTGTTGTGCGTCAAGCTAACAATTGAGTTGCCGAGATTTGCTTAATGTATAAGCTTAAATAGTAGAAAAGCAATTAAGCGGTGAAATTTAGCAGAATAAAGTAGGTTGCAAAATGTGTTGAAATTGATTTGAAGGGATTATTTCGAAAATAAGTTAAAGCAAAAGTAATATGGCTGCGCTGGAAAGTGGCACAGCAAGAGCTAAATGAAAGAGAAGCCGGATTTTGTTATCAAAAAAATTGTTGTTTGTGTTAGTTCAACCAATTATAGTAGGAATAAAGAAGATGCCAACTTACTAAGCGCTCGAAGAATCACAAAATCGATAGCTTAGTTTTTTCTTCTTCTTCATTGCGGCTGATATCGCTTACGCGGTTATAGCCCAGCTCGCCAATAGTCCTTCCTTTTCGCTGTTTGGTGCCAATTGGATATTCCAAGTGTAATCAGGTCCTTCTTCGACTGGTCTTTCAAACGGAGGGGGTGTCTTCCTCTCCCTTTGCTTCTCACGGCGGGTATTGCATCGAATACTCTCTGAGTCCGCAGAACGCAGTCGACTCATCAGATGTTGTCATCGTCCATGCTTCTGCATCACATAGCAGGATGGGGATGATGAGTGACCGATTTTGGTCTTTGTTCGTCAAGAGAGGACTCTAATTTTCAATTGCCTACTCTGTTCGAAGCAGTATCTGTTGGCATGAGTGACTCTGCGTTGGATTTCGAGATTGATGTTATTGTTGGTGCTAATGCTGGTTCCAAGAAAAAGGAACTAACCTACGACTTCGAAGTTATTACTGTCAATAGTGACATAGGAGCCAAGTCAAGAGTGCCACGACTCTTTGTTTGATGACTGGAGATATTTCATTTTGCCCTTGTTCACCACCAGGTTCTTCCCGATCATGACGAAGCTTTTGGTATCTTTCAACGTGACTTTACACAGCCATATTAGTTTCGTATCTAGAGCACATACATAGAGCAAAAAACAAAAGCTGGATAAAGATTTTCTGAATTGCCGTTCTCAATGTATCTGAGCCTAAATACAAGTATCTCAAGTTAAACTGGCTCAAAACGGTTGTAAACAGTAGAAAGGCTAGTTATTGTCCTTTACCATTTCATAGAATACACGTATTAAACAGGCAATATGTTTTCGCAGAATCAGTGGATTTCTGGAGCTACTTCTTCGCGCTACATTGGTTAGTGTAGCGTTAGTATTCTTCTAAACAGCTAAGCAACTCGTAATTTCTCCGCATATCTTGCTTTTTTAGATCATTGACCTTAAGTATAGGCTATTCATTTGGCAGATTTACCTACAGCACTCCTCACTTTTGGCATCCGCTTCTCCGCCTTTGTTGCTTTTTTAGGGTCATCGACTTTAAAGATAGGTCATTTAGATGGCAGAATTACTTCCAGAAAATCCTCACTTTTGGTATCTACTGCTCTTTTCTTGGAATAACTTGTCCCTTTTGACCTTTTTTGCAGAAGATCCAGGCTGCTCTGGTGTTCTATTACTTTAGTTAATTTGACTTAAATTTTGCCCTCACAAGTTTAAGGAAAGCAAGTCTCCTTGCACTTAAGACCAGCTACACAAGTATGGCTAATTGGCACCCTCCAATTATTCGCTACCAGTCAGGTTGATCTTCGCCAAGGGTTGCTTGACATCTTGATCTAGTCCTTCATTTCAACACCGCATATAGAATTTTTTAAAAATAATACTAGTATAATAGGTCCACAGATCCAGTACTACATTGCAATTGACTAGCAGAGTTTACAATTGTTTATAGTCTGTGTGAGCTCATGTTGCTGGAGAGGCCAGATATTTCTTGAGTAATATTGAACGTACTGATAGCGAGACATTACAAATCTTTTTAATAGTAAAACTTATTATTACTGTTTACATACCAATAGGTGTGCTATGTTTTGCCAGATACGGAATTGGAAAACTACCTCAAAATTGTAGATCAAGAAGACAATTACCTTGAGTAAATGGCTTTCGGTTAGCGAGCTTTCATATGGACCTTCTTCTTTGAGAGACAACATCTTGTTAACTGTTATATTTTTAGGGTTCTTACAAGTCTTCTTCCAAACAATAATGCTTTGGAATATGTCGAAAAATTATCTATCGGCAAAAGAATTACATATACAGTTATATCATATCCCGTTTGCCTGCGTTGTTTAAATTTTGAAGTAAATTGTTACTGTTACTGCCATATTTTTCCCCTATATTTCCCAACCTCATCCCTCCAACATTGCCCCACATTAAGTAGCTATTGTTTCTTTCCACTTTACTGGTATTTATTTAAAATTTTAAGTCGCGCATTGGATTATCGCACTCGAAGCGTATTTGCACAGGCAGACAGCAAATCGGCAACAATAACTACATAAAACCAATCAGCGTAAAATTAAACCAGCAACAAAATGAGACTGCGATCCACTTACAGGACATAAAACAAGCCGTGGCTGCACGGCACACGGAAACCACGAAGTGGAAGAGGACACATGCAAATGAAACAGATGCTGTGCGACGAAAGTCGGCAAGTGAAAGTGGGCCGTACGGGCGGCCGAGGCGTGTTAGCTCGTAAAAATGCAAAAGTCGAAAAATAATCGAAGGAAAACAAATAAAAATTCGCTACACCACAGCAACTATTGCTATTGTTCTGTTCGCATTAAGTGGCGGAGAGCAAATTTGAATATGAAATGAGGAAAAATATGAATTTACAATTTAAACAAAAGTTAAGCGGCCGCGGCGGAGAGCGGTGAGAGGTGGTGGATTTGAAAGTGTCAGTCATTCAGTCAGCAATGGCGTATTGATTAGGCAAGCACAATTTAATGCGTCACAGCTTAGACGGGGATTGCCGAGCGTGCTAACCGCAAAGCCGTTGCGACAGGGCGGATTTGGCGTTATAATCGCTTCCGAATGAATGCTGGATGAGATGTCGATATCGGCAAATGGCAAGTGGCAAATGACGTACTCCCTTGTTGAGTTTTCTAAACGAAAGTCACGATTCAGTTCAATATTTTTATACCCGAGTGCGATGTGTTGCAGTAGGGTTCTGGTGTTTTTGTTCAAACTTTATGGTTAGAATCGGTCAGAACCGGGAACAACTGGAAGACAATGTTCTGAGAAGCATAATTGGACAAAATACCTTTTTATCTGTGAGAGCTCCTTGGGAATGCCGACTGATCATACTACTTATGGTATATAGTGAAAGAGAGGACTTATTTGGCAGAGCGGCATGCAACACAAAGGTATTTTTTCATCCCTGAAAGTTATCGGGATAGGCTAGTGGAGTTAGAGATCACATCCGTTTCGAAATACCATCTGATCTTAATTGGCCCGGCCTGACAAAAAAATCTTTTTCACGAGTTTTAATGAAAATATTTTTATTGCCTGCAAAATAGGTTCCTGAGTCAATACAAGCATGCCTTCAGGTGCCGATGGTCTTCAGTGCCCTCAGAGAATATTTGTTTTTCCGGGTTTTTGGAGCCTCGTTCGCTGGTTTGTTGACATTTTCGACGTGTTATTCATAAGCCCACATGTCGACATCTGCAATGAAGGGATAGATGCCTCAGATACGTTGACAGGCATCTTCCTTACCACCTTTACTCGACGTCGTTTTTGCCAAAGATTCGGGTCTCTTGGTACAAGTCTGACATTGACACGCTTATCGTGTCACATAGGTTAGCTTAGGTTAATCTGGTAGGTCAATGAGACACGCACAGACCAGGTCCTTTGCGATACCAAATGAAGTTCAGTTTCTAGGTTCGAGAAGAGTAGTCATCATCGAATTTTAACAGTATCTGCGGGCTCACTATCGATACCTCCTCCCTTGTATCATACTATGGAGACTCCAGATACTTCGAGCGTAGTCTTACCAATGCGGGATAAGTGCACAAGAGATACTCCATTGTTTCCCTGGTGCTCTGCTCTAGATGTTACCTGCAGTTTTCTCGATTTGTCAGCCCATTTTGAGAGCATTTGTTAGTATTACTTGCCCACAAAATAAGTGGTTTATTTCGAGGTTTTCTTTTCACCGGTATTTCTCAAAGGTCCAAAATTCAATTGTGGATTATCTTCTCACAGCTTATTCTTTGGAAAATGCCGTAATCTCGAACCCGATTGTAAAACTTGCTCCAATTTTTTCGGTTCCATCCGAATTATGGTCCCCCCTAAATATATGCTGCTCTGTTTTTTTGGTTTGCGTTCTTTATTTACCTTATGTTGTTGTCCCGTGTCGAAATATGACGAATCGTTTGCTGCTATAAGGCGCGTTTCCTGCCTGCTACACCGCACAATGTGGCATGTGGCAAGTGGCACTTAGCAATTGTAGCTGCGCATTTAATGTCACCGTGTCACAGTTATTTCCCATTCTCATTTCAGCGTATGCAAATTTTTCGTATTCCAATCTCTTCGTGGTTTGGGTTTTTGCAGCTTCCTGAGTTGAAGCGTGAAATTTGTTTTCATTTTATTTCGTTTGGGTGTTGTTTTAATTTTTGTTGTGCTTTCTATTTACTTCCTGGCTGATTTTTATTTCTACTTCCTTTGTTTTTTCTCTTCTCTCTCGCTTGTGTTGGCATTGACAGTTGCATTAACATTTCGCGCAAATCGAATTTTATCACCCCCTCGCAGGCGATCCCCTCCCAGCGGTTAACAAGTGGAAAAGCGGGCAGAAATTATTTGCGAATTCACAGCAGCGGTGAAGTCTCTGTAGTTTCTTTACAGTGGAGGTGGCAGTGACTGTCGCGTTGGTCGGGGTTTTTTGTGAGGTTAATGCTTTAACGCAAGTGCTTTTGGAAAATTATGTAAAATAAACATGCAAATAAGATTTGCAGTTAATAAAATTTGCCATATTTCCGTTATGGTAACGTTTGTTTCTCGTCGAATTATGTGGAGATAAGATTTTGCTGGTATCTTGTCTGTGGGGAGAAATTAAAGCGATTTTTAATTTTATAGCTGGGCGTAGTAAAGATTGTACAAGTGATTTGACAATAAATTTGTCTTTTGAGGTTATGTGTTTCATATATGATTTCATTTTGGAAAGAGTGTGTGTGAGGTTTGTAAATTTTGAGGTTGTCCGATTGGTACAATATTGGTTAGACTCATATTAAGATTTTCCATATCTCAACAATTTTTGTAATGAAAGCGAAAATTGTTTGGAACTATTTGCTAAATATAAAAGAAGCTACATGTATGGGTATCAAACGGTCATCAACCGTCTTGAACCGAAGTTTCATCTGTGAACCGCGGCTGAATCACAACAAAATGTCTCCAATATACTGCTATCTTAATGGCTGCAACCTTGGCTTGGAAGACACTGAAATATTCAGGAAGGCTGAATTTGATAGAGAGTTTCTGATGGTAAACCCCTTCACCAACCTTCCTTTCAAACTTTGAACTCATCTGTAAAGCAGCTCACTGCTCCTCTCCTTTAGCGGCTTCCTCCCACCCACAACTCCCTCGTTGGTATAAGGGCAGAGAAGGAGCTGCTATAGTTCGGTCCGGCGACTCCACGATATCCGAGTGTTCAGATACACGTTCTTTTTAGAAGCTAATAGAAGAAGAAATGTATTTCATCTTGACAACGTCAGGAGTCACACATATACATAAATAGTGAATCACCAGAAGCATTTTATTCTCCTGACCTGACACTAGGTGACTACTATTTCTTCCTGTCTGTGAAGATTGATTTTTGGTAAACTCGTCTCAAACACAAAAGCGTGTGAATTCTCCACGCTTTTCTCGCAATAATTCAGTGGTTGCATGTGCTGTGTGGCACATAGCCCCATCTTGTTGGAGCCAGATGTTGTCAAAATCAACTTTTTCCAATGGCTTCTTCATTGCAAAAAAAGTACGTACTGATGATTCCATCAGACCAAAAACCACACCAAACTGTCAATTTAGGAGAATGTTCATGAGTAAATTAAATGAAGTGGACCTCATCGGAGAAGATGATTTCCCTTAAAAAATCGTTATGGTTTTCACGTGGTTCCAAAGAAAAAACAGCAAATTCTCGACATTTATACTGATCAAATGGTTTCTGTTCTTGAGTAAGAACAAATTTATACGGATGCAAGTCCAAATGCTTTCTTAAAATCAACCAGGTTATGGTATGAGACAGTCCCAATTCTTGAGAGCGTCTTGTAATCTACAAATTGCGGTCTTTAGTAAAACTTCTTTCAACGGCAGCAATATTGTAATTACTTCGAGCGTTCCTTTGTTTTTGTCAGGAATAGTGTACGGCTAAAACCTGAAAACGTAATCAACATTGGGTAACTCATGCATTCTCGATGGAACGAGCTACCTGGTTACGAAACTGCAAAACCGAAAATCGGAAGTACCTAAAATTCCTATTGGCACTCGATAGAAGAGAATGTAGAAGCATTATCGGAATACTAACTGGTGACTGTATGGTGGCAACACACGTCGTAGAATGGGGCTGATTGATCGAAAAGACTGCAGGAAATGTTTAGAAGAAGGCACCAGGGAGACAATGGATCATCTCTTGTACACTTGTTCCGTATTGGCAAGACTATGCTGTAAGCATCTGTGATCCTCACCGTATGATACACTTGAGGAGGTATAGATAGTGAGGCTACAGAGCCTGTTCAATTTCGTCTTTTCATGTGAAGGTGTTATTAGATATATACTAGCGTGAAGGAAGAAGTTCACAATTAAGACACAAGAAAGAGAGATTTTCATTCACTGACAGCCTTTATTGATTTTTAAAAGTAGTATCTTAGCTAAGATGCGATTACGCACTATGGTAGAAGGTACTAGCTTCTGCGGGTCTAGTATTGATCTTTCCTGCGGTCTTTTGCCCATGCTGCCTGTGATCTACTGAGAAACATATTTCCTGAGGCAATACTTTGGTCACACATTCATTTAAGATTCGTAATTTGGAAAAGCAGTGCAGCTTAAGAAAATTCAGTCAAAAGTCCTGCAGGAAAATATATCGGAGTTACTGGTGCTCATGCCATAGATTATTTTGCATAACCTAAAATTAACCAATACTCCTCTGATTCAGTAATACGTTCGATTAGAAATCATAAGAAGACGGAAATTATTCCAATATCGGGCAATGTTAAAGCGAACAATCGTTTTAATCAAAAGGTCTTGATGTTTGCGCTTGGTATTCCTTGCTTAAAGCTACCGGTATCTTCCAAGCTAACGTGAATACATGTGTACTATATAAACATGTGCATAATCTAATAATTATCAAAAGCAAATTTGTTGGCATTTGGGATTTCTTAAAAAAGATCAAAGAATGCGTCCACTGCTCAACATTAATCTCAAAAGAGCGTAGCTATAACATCGAATACTTAATCGTTGCTTTGATTTGGCGCACTTTTGCCATTTATAAAAGTGTCTGAGACTGAAGAGTTTATGGCATGAAGCATGACGAGTGGTCCAACACTAATCCCACAATTCGCTAGCAAATGAAAAACACTCTGGATAAGCGGCTAAGTTGCTGTATCAATAGCGGCTGCATGTGGTCGACGAGAGTAAGTATAAAATCAAAATTTAAGAGAGAAGAGAAAAATATGAAAAATCCGTACGTAGGATGATATTCCAAGGGCACTATATGACTGTGATATTTAGCCATCTCCCACTCGCAATAATCGCCGGGGAGGAAAATAAAAAAATAAATCCAGTAAATAAAGCGAACTCCCCGATAAATGAATGAAATCAATAAACGCATATCTAAATAATGTGTATGTATGTATATATGGTAGAGCTATATAAAAATAGAAATATATATGTGTATAAAAGTAAAAATTATGTCGAACTAATAAAAGAAACGAATTGTATGAATGTAAGTAAGAGTCTTGCCAAGATAAAAAAACGAAAGAGCGAAGAAAAAATCCCCAGACGCGTATAAAAATAATGTGTCTTAATATTATATTTTTTCCGCCGCTTTTTATTTTGCGCCCGAGCAAGTGGGCTGCCGTCGTCGACGCCACAGAAATGTAGCTTATTAAATGCTTATTGTTTCTGTTGTAGTTGCAGGCGTTTTCCTGTTGTGTAATAAAATTCATGCTCGCATAACGGACATAAGTAGCGTAAAATGAGAATATTACCGAATGTTGTTGCCGAAATCTCCCGCTAAGCCGCCGCTTGTGTGGGAGTTACGTAATATAGCGGCACACCCACTAACTGCCGGTGGGTGGCTGTGGCAGTGCGATCTAATATACGCGTTTGATTTGCGTCCGTGATGCCCGCTGTGCAGCCGCCAGCCTAAAAAGCATTTCACTTTCACTGCCACTGTCGCTGTGGCAAGGCGAGCGCAGGCAAATGACCGTCTGCGTATGCCTGGCGGCGCGGCGAATAAAATGCTCGCACTCTTATTGTTTTTGCGTATAAAAAAGTTGTAATTGTAATCCATTGATTTGTTGCTTAAAGCGGCAGAATTTTTTTAATATCTTTCATTTGTAAAAATTACACAATTCTTTTACTGAGGTTCCAGTAAATGGTTGCTTCTTTCTCGCATTTATATTCTAGTAATTTTTACGTCTTATAAACGTCAGGGGTTTGATATCTATCTATCTTGTTAGTGCTTTATTAAAAGAGTTTTTCTTAGAAGCAAAATTTTCGCCGAAAAAGTCAAGAAAAAGATACTTAGGCTGTTCACGGTAAGGTGGTTATCGGGTTCTGTGATTATTAGATTAAAAATAACCTCTATGCTCCGTGAGCACCCTATGTTGTATGGTTATTTGCTTATTTTTACACAAACAGCTGTTCATTGTTTACAATTTTAGTTCAGTGAAATTCCAACATATAAAATGCCTAAACAAAGTTTAAAAAGCAAAATAATCGAATTTAAAATTAGTTCTGCTATTCAGGAAATGGACTTTATTGAAGGTATGTGCTTATTAAATAATCCGAGTTTTAAGGGTTCAAAAAAGTCTTTGTATAAAATTTGCAGACATCTTGCGCCCTAAACAGTGTCATAATGCAATGGATGAAGTACTAGATGAACTGCTAGAGGATATAACTTTAATCATCTGTAGTAGACGGGGAGATGAACTACATGTTCCAAAATCCATTCATTGGCGAGAAAATGTTCTGTGTTGCTTTGACGATGGCAGATTTTTACAAATTCTGCGCGTCAGCAAATGACAATTCGCTCATCTCCTAGAAATATTTTCTAATGACATGAACTTTACTAATTCAAGTTTACAAATACCTGTGGATTTGCAACTCGCAATCGTATTGCTCCGATTAGGTTCATCGGGTGAAAGTGCTTCTGTACGTAAAATCGCTAAAACTTTTGGTGTGGGAGATGGAGGTACATTGACCAATATAACCAAAAGAGTTTCTTCGGCAATTTTGAATAAACTACCCCAATTCATTCATTGGCCTGGACCGGCAGAGCGCCGGGAACTTGTTTCCCAAATATTCTTCGAATTACCATATTGCATTGGTTACATTGACGGTAGCGAGATTAAACCGGCCGAAAAGCCGAATAAAAATCATGAGGTGTATTTTTCGACGAATATATTCTATCAAATTGCAAGTCGTATGTGACCATAAGTTACGCATATTACTTGCAGAAGTGGGCGATCCCGGAAGCTACCCGGAAGCTAAGTGTTTAGGAAATCTCATATTGGAAGAAACACAACCAGCTTATTTAGTGGAGAAGAGTGGATTGCAGGTGATTCTGCGTATAAGTTGACAAAACATTTAATAACACCATACCGAAGCAGTTCTTCTTTAGCAGACTCTGAAAGACAAGCTGAATTCAACAAAGTACACAGCCAGTATCTTGTTAGAGTCGAAAATTGTTTCGGGATTCTAAAAGAAAAGTTTTGTGGTTTGAAACAAATGCGGATAAAAATAAAAGACCGAGAGAGTCAAACACTTTTTAATAAATGGGTACTTGTCTGCTGTGTGCTGCACAACATACTCTTGAAAGGGCGAGATTCTTCAATAAAAATTCATATATTTTGTTTTAATAACAAGTAAGAAAATTATTTATTTGTTTATTGGTTATTTATATTATTATTTTTATACTTCATTTCAATTTCTAATTTTCTTATTCTCTCATTCTGCTCCAACTCCATTTTTTTGAGTTGGAAATCGTTTTCGATTTTCTTCTTTTCATTTTCATGTTTGTTTGCTTCAACTTGCTTCATCCAATTGAATTTTTCTATTTCAAATTGAAGCTGTTTTTCTCGAAAACTCATTCTTTCAGCTTCTAATGTTGCCAGTTTATCAATGGTAGTGTTTTGGTGTTTGGCCTTAATTTTTTTTACAAACGGGCTGGCCGCAGATGAGCCAGATGCCAATTCAGATATGTCATTTTCTTCCTGCACTTCGGGTTCGGGGTCTTCCAAATTATCCACAATATTTTCTATACAGTCGAGTTCCATTGCAGAGGAGCTCATTACCACCACCTCAGCTTCCCTCTCCGTAGCAAAAATGTCCGCTAATTGTTTGTAATGCGGACAACTTTTAAGCACTTTATCTGTAGTAAAGCAAATCAATTTAATTCCAAAGTTGATATTAAAATATATATGTATAAAATCAACCCATTACAGTCAGCTCCACATCGCCATCCTCTACTCCAGCGCCCGTGGAATTTAGCCAGTGTTCTGCCGATTTCATTTGGCTTTTTAAATAGCGAATCTTACATTTTAAGATGTTCCACGTTGCTTCAATTTTTGTCACTTCAAGCAACTTACTGTAGTAGATTGTCGCTGTTGGTTTCTGAAATTAAAGGAGATGTAATTAAATCAAAATAAATAACTAATGTGTCGAAAACTAACCTTGACGTTTCGGTGATCCTGCATATGGACAGCACGGTTTTGATTTCGGCTTCCGTCAATTTCTTCACTTCCTTTTCTCGCCGGCGCTTTCGTATTTCTGTAGACACTAAAATTAGAGTATAAATAAATGACAAAAAGTGTATATTTATTTTGTACTTTGTGATTTTTACTTACTTTGATGATTTTTGATGATATTTGATACTTTGTGATGCTTTTGGATGCTTTTTATTTCGGTTTTAATTTACTGATTGTAAACAAAAAACAGCTGTTAATCGCAAATTTTCCAATAAGAAAATCTAAATGGAAATGCCATTCGCTTAGTTTTATTTATTTTTTGTGCAGCCATTTAGTAAAATTCCAACGACTTTCTAACACTGGAAATAATCAAACAACCACATAATCTGTAAACAAGGGTCTAGGTTGGTCAACTTTGGTTATTTTGTCATACCGCATTTTGTTGTTGTTTACTTAATCACATAACCACATAACCCGATAACCACCTTTTCGTGAACAGCCTAACTGAAAAGAAAGTACAAGTTTAGGGGTTTTAATCTAGAAAATAATTGTGGTTTACAATTCCATTATGTGAATAGGTTGTTATAAGCGCAATGTAGCATTTATTTTCTTCCTTCTTCCCTAAGTTTTTGAAGTTTCACCAGGTTTGCTGAAAGTGTGTTTACCAAGATGTTTCAACCTCAGTCTCTCAAAACCAGGACGGGGGAGAAAAAGTCCACTCAGAACGCCTACCATAGATTCAACACTAGAGCAAAAGAGAACAGCGAGTATCAATTCGCTCCAATATGATGGAATAGTGGTGCCCTGTTTAGCAAGCTCATAGGCTTTGCGGTCCGGTAATTCCGTTGTAACCCATTACATCAATTGCATCCATTTTCGCAACTTATTGGCAATTTCTACGTCGTTACAACAGAGACATACTACATTCTTTTTCGAGTTCCTCTCCCTAAAGGTGGTTAAGGTTTTAGCGAGACCAAAAAGAATAATATCGAACATCGAAGTAGTTGCTTCTGACTTACAGTTGAAGTATAGTATATATTAAAGTAATAATGGTTGGGTGAGCCAATACTACATGAAAGAGCAGAAACCCCTTTCCTAATAGAACTCAAATTCTCTCAGAGTTATTTAGTTGAGACAACAGGACTGCATAAGCGCTAGTAGCTGTTCAACGCTTGCCAACTAAGGCGATGATAAAGATTTACATATGATAAGTTTTCGCCTTTTCATGTAAAGATGTAATGTAAGATTTCTTCTGAAAGTACTGTAATTATTTCGCGACACCCTGTAAAAAATACGGACCATGGATGCATACAACGCATGTAATTATACAAAAGAGTAGTAACCGTTTCTTAGAGAACTCAACTGCTCTCTCTCTAAATTTATTTAGTTTCAGGAATTTGGTTGTTACTTACATATCTTCGGAGTTCAGATAATATAATTTTCAATCTTTATATTCTTTTTCTTTTTTACTGGCGTAGGCACCGCTTACGCGATTATACCCCGCGCCACTCGTTTCTTCTCTTCGCTACGTGGCGCCAATTGGATATTCCAAGCGAAGCCAGGTCCTTATCCACTTGGTCCTTCCAACGGAGTGGAGGTCTTCCTCTTCCTCTGCTTCCCGCGGCAGGTACTGCATCGAATACTTTCAGAGCTGGAGTGTTTTCATCCATTCGGACAACATGACCTAGCCAGCGTAGCCGCTGTCTTTTAATTCGCTGAACTATGTCAATGTTGTCGTATATCTCGTACAGCTCATCGTTCCATCGAATGCGATTTTTGCTCTAGCCAATGCGCAAAGGACCATGAATCTTTCGCAGAACCTTTGTCTTGAAAACGCGTAACGTCGACTCATCGATTGTTGTCATCGTCCAAGCCTCTGCACCATATAGCAGGACGGGAATTATGAACGACTTATAGAGTTTGGCTTTTGTTCGTCGAGAGAGGACTTTGGAGGATGGAGTCATGTGTAGGGAGGATGGAGTCATGTGTAGAAGTTCACGCAAGTGAGGAAAGTTCTCTGATCGCCATTCACTTGGGAGTGGCCAGAAACGATTCTTTTACATATGACTCATCGGCTCACGACTTCCGGTCTTTGACCAATTATCCTCTGGGTAGCCTAAGAACATCCGTTTGAAGGCGAGCTTAAGTGAGAAGGCGAAATATTCCCTACTTAGGGTTGTGCGCTGGGTTTGGGACCCGCCACGTAAAAAAACACCCCCAATGAAAGCAATCTTTATATTATCTTTAGTTAAAATTCTTGATTTCGGCAGATCCATGCAAAATAAAATATCTAAAATTTTGAAAATAAGCCGAGAGCTTAGAAGGCTAATAAATCATTGACCTAATAAGATAAGGAACTACTTATGACCTAATATTCAGATTCATAAGACTCAGTAGGAGTTGAATGTTTTGGGGTATAGAAATGAGAAGTATTTGTTTAATCGGAAGTAGGAAAAGGACTTCTTTAGCCAATAAATACCATTTAAGTAATTGAAAATATACTAAGGTTTCTAACTGTGTTAAATGAAGAGTTGGGAAATAATTCGTACTGTAAAGCTAGGTTAGTCTGTTAGGCCACGTATAGACCAGTTTGGTCCTTTGCGATACTAGACGGAGGTCAGTTACTCGATCCATGAAGAGTAGTCATTATTTAGGATGCGTTTGACGCGAATTTTAACAGATTCTGCAGCCTCACTATTGATACCTCCTTCAGTGTATCATACCCTGGGGACCCCAAATGTCTATAGCATAGTCTTGCCAATGCGAGACAAGTGCAAAAGATATGTTCTATTGTTTCCCTAGTGCCTAACGTTTTTCAAGTTTGATATTCTTTACCATACTAGATCGTCGTAGACACGGGAGTTAGCGGTACACCGTTCTTGGCAATCTTGTCCACTATTTCATAGCCCCCGATGCCTTTGTGGCCTGGAATCCAGTAAAAGTGAAGTTGCTTACTTCTGGCAACATTTTCTACTGCTGCCCTGCTTCTCAACAAACTTTTGGCCTTGATTGCTGCTTGGCTATCTACGTAGATGTTGACTCTGAAATTGCCTGTAGGTGCATTGGAGACCAGCTCCGCGGCTTTCGCTTTAGCAAAGACCTCAGCTTGAAATATAGTGCAGTGATCCGGCAACATAAAATACTGCCTTATGCCTAACTCTGGACAGTATATCCCTGCACCAACTTCATTCTCCATTTTCGAGCTATTCCTTAGTGAATACCAGAATTAAGAAATGTTATTTAAACTGTAATGAACTGTAAATCTGCCACAAGAAGTGTGTGTTTCGGGGGCACTAGGCATTTTTGGAGGCCGGTACGAGGTCGCTGATGAATGAGCAAATCCAAAGTGAAAACGATGCTCATTATTTTTTTTTGAAATCAAAGGCGTCGTCCACCATGAATTTTTTCCTCCTGAACAAACCGTCAACGCCAAGTTTTACTGGAAGTTCTCAAGAGACTCATTGTCTGAAAAGGCCAAAGAAACGCAATCATTTTGAGAGGACAGAGGGGATCCAAGCAGCCTGCACCTCGACTCTCAAGGCTATTCCGGGGAAAGAATCAACACAGAACAAGTCTATTTTGAAAGTTTTTAAAGAATTGTAATAATTGGTTCAATACTTTTTTTTTTTTAAATCGACTCAGTCCTATTACTTTCCGGACAAACTGTAAGAGACACAATAAAAGAGAAACGCGAGTTTTTAGCGAAGTTTTTGTAACAATTCTTTCCATTTTTCAACTAAAATTTATTAGTGGTTTTTGTGGATTGATTTAAAATTGGAGCTTCTCAGATTTTTCGATTTTTAATACTGTGTACAGAATGTGTGTGCGTTTTTTTGAGTCTAATAACGGTTTAGGCGAGATAATTTGTTTACGCTCTCTTTAAGAGAACTCTTAAATTTCACTTTAATTCTTCTGCTTAAAAACTGAGAGGTCACTTTATTTTCACTACTTTTCTGCTTTAATTTTTTAGCAGTAACTGCCTTTCAATTCATTTATTCTACAACGTACAATCTTCCTACTATTTGTTAAGTTTTTTTCTCAAAATTTGTTTTTTTTTTATTTACCGTTGTACATGAAACTCCTTTTTCATTTTAAATTTTCATTTTTTCCGCCGCTTTTTCTGACATCATTTCGAGCAAATAATGATAATAAATGACATACAAAACAGCCAATTTATGATTTCCGCTACAAAATGTGGTACTTAGCATTTGTTTTGGAGTTTTTCGCATTTGTTTTTTTATATTCCTTACAACAATGCGGCTAGTTGCCGTGCCAAAGGACGCGCAGACAAGTTAGACAAATGGATTCAAATTACATTTGATGAGCGGGCGGAGAACGTGCGCAACAGACGATGCGTGCAGTGGGCGCGGCGTCATATTTTGCATACTATTAGGCGCAAGTGCACGCTTTTTTTACTTCACACAAACGATGTGCTTTCACATTCAAAAAGTGTGTATTTGCATTCCTTTTCATTGCGAGCGTGAAGAATTTTATTTATTTTTCTTTTTTACTTTTTAGGAAGTGAATATTTTAGATATTCTCATATAAATATGGTAGAAAAAATAAATGTAATGACTTTTTGGGTTGATTTTATGGTCACAGCTGTTTGACTTGCCATGACATTTTTGAGGTGGAAAAGTGATGATTTATTATATTGCGGTTCATTGGTTGACAGTCTTGAGGTGGAGTTGAGAGTTAAGGAAATAGAAAATAAAATTTCTAGTGGTTGATTTAAAGAATTTCGAGAAAATTAATTTTATCTTGAATTAACAAATTTAGTATAATTTTTTTTTGCTTCCGCCGTTTTCCAATAGATGTCTCTAGGGTCAAGCACTGGTTGATTAACTCGATTAAATCGTTTTATATCGATCTTGGACATTTGTGTCAACATTAACCCAACAAAATATGTGTAGAGATCTGTTTGCAACCCAAACTTATTCTCCAGTGAAAATGTCACTTTTTGAGCCGAATTCTCGACATTTGCGGAAAATTTTGCTTTTCTTTTTTAATTCCAAGAAAAGTGCGGCTGAGGACATGTCCACGCTTTACTGAGGCTGACACATACATAGATAATACAATTACTCTACTACTACCATCTATATGATTTCTATTAGGTATTCAAAAAATTTAGAATTTTTGTAAAGCAACTTGTGTTAGTTTACAATAAAAAATGGATCATAAAGCATTTCGTGTTAAGCATTGCTTTTTGAGGGAATAAGAGAAAACACTTTTGGACCGTTTTTATACAATAAAGCCTTAAATTTACGAAAAAAAAAAAAACGGCGGAAGCAAAGTTGTAGACCTAATATAATTAAATATGTTGTTGGGCTTGGTTAATGCTTCTTCTTTTAATTCACAAACTGCTTCGAAACTACTTAAATATTTTAAATCCTTCCAATTGGCAATTCCTGCAAATTATCTGCCAAGAAAGAGTTGAATTATGAATTTAAATTTGATACAAACGTTGGGTCCTCCAAGAAGTATGGAGTCCTAAGAATAATAGCGTCTGATAGTTTTTAAAGCCGACCGTCAACAAACTGATTGGACCTTAGGCCTGGAAAATACACAATTGTCCATATATCCACAATGCGCCAAAAGACCAGAGAAAATGAATCGACAGCACGAAAACAAGCTTACCTGAAATTGGTATCCCCGCAAAGTTAATAAGGCTGTGTAAACTGACGTTGGTCAATACCAAAAGTTCCGTCAGGAACGGGAAAAACTTTTCCGAGCCGTTCTATACCTTACGAGGTTTCAGACAGGGCGACTCCCTATAATGTGACTTTTCCAATCTGCTCCTGGAGAAAATAATTCGACTTGCAGAGTTCCAGTTTCTTCTTGTATAAAAAGCGCAGTTATCGCTACCCTCGGTTCATCTTTGGTTGAATATGCCTACCAAACCATCCGTCTCATGATCGTATATCCACGAGAAGAAGAAGAGAAGAGCAGGAAATAAGCAGACTATGGAATTAAGCTATCGTTTGAAATGTCGAAGTGGGAAGCATCAGAGAAGGCCGGTTTTTTAGGTATATCCTTCTCATGTCTCAGATGTTATAACAAAAGGAGGAGTTGGTAAAACAGGTAAAAATACACAGAGTGTATGGAAAGGTAGTATAGCAACTGGAATTCCGATTTCTATGAGTCTCAGCGCCAGTCTGAACTGCGTTTTCGGCATATCGGAAGACAAAGATTAGACAAAGACTTAGATATCCGTCAACTTGAGAGATGAACCATGACATCAGCGTATAGGATTGTAAGCACCCCCACCCCCCATATGATTACACCTAAAACACTTAACGCATTTATGATTGTGACAAGTGTAACTTTATGTTGATTACCTTTTTGATTACGTCTGCATGGTGAAATGTCAACAACAAAATTAACAACAATAACAAGCACACAAGTACACACTAGAATCATACACATAAATATATAATATAACAAAAGTACAAGTACAACGCAATAATCGTAAAATATAAGATGACAAGGCGACGACGCGAACAGTCACGAACACTGCCATAAGGACACTTGTCGGCTTGCCTTGGAAATGTGATTAAAATGAAATTGTGTGGATTTGAGTTGAGCAAGGCGAAGCTTAGCTAAGCTACTCAGTTTTGTAATAATGCAAAGTGGCATAAAATGGCAATGAGCAATCGACTATATGACGAACTGACTGACTGAGTGAGACTCACTTTGAATGGCTTAATGAAAAAGAAAAAACGAAATGAACGAACGTCGTCTTGCTGACTTTAAGTGCGGAGCTGCTCACATGGGAAAGGTGTAATTGTGTCTAAGCGAGAGTACCCAGTGGTGAATTTGGGTGCTAACATAGAAATAATACTAGATAGATGAAAAAAATGCGAATTGGCGTACGAAAAGAACGTACATTTTTTTAATCTAAGCTAGATTATGTTAGATCTAACACTTAACGGGTTCCATGGGTTTCCTCGGGTTTTTTCGCGACGAAAAAAATCCTTCGTCCAAGTCTTTAAGCATTGCGTCTCAAACAGCTGCATAAAATTTCATGAAGATGGGTTGAGTAGTTCTCGAGAAACCTTGTCAACCGAATCTTTCGAATTGTAATTGTTTTATCCTTAATAGTTCGGTACTGCTTAAAGCGCATTGTAGTTTTGTTATTTAGAGTTCATAAGCTTCTTTTTTTCTTACTTTCACCCCAGTAATTTTTTAAATCTACTTATTTGTACTGCTGGGTATAACTCTAATATACGTAAGTTGATTACTATTACGAGCATATGCGCTTGGCGACGTTTACTTCTGGAAATCTTAAATCGCTAGAGAATAAGATTGCTCTTAGCTCTCAAAGCAGAGGCGAGTGCAAAGGCCTAATAACAATGTGACGAGACAATCAAATGGCGACAAGGAATGGTACCATGCACTTGTAAGTAGTTGATAGGCATGAATCAACTACAAGTAAGGAAGGGCAGAATTCGCTTAAAACGAAATAGTTTGAATCTAGGAATATTTCGGGATTTTTTTCTATACCGTAAGTCAGCTTGAAAACTTTTTTTTCGACTCATTTCCGAATATATAATTTGGAATAATTAGATATTTGGAAAATTATTAAGTTTTGAATATTTGAGAGGCCTAACGAACGAAAAAATTATAGCAGAGATTGTGAAAACCGGTGGTTGGTACAACAGAAAACCAACTTCATTTATCATAATAGCCGATAAAACGCAACTGATGCTGTTCACGAGTAAAACAAAAAAAAGTTGATCTTCCTTCATTCTGGGGTACAACAATTTTTCTGTTCCCCACGGCATAATACTAAGGAGTTCAAATTGATACCAAACTTAATTGGAAAATTAACATTAAAAATGGGTAAAAAACGCATATGTAAATCTCCTATCGCACACGGAAAAGTATACTGGGTTTTAAACCAAATATAGTCGTGTGATAATGAAGCAATATAATATTACGCCATTCAAATGTAAAGAGAAGCTTCTGCAAGGCTTACCAGGGCTATTAAGTCATGTCTAACTAATGTGCTCAATATACTCCTTTTTTTATAGTAGGGGGAAGCATCGAAAGCCGGAGTGCGGAACTTTAATCCGCTAAACCTAACCTACTCCCAGCTCAAGATTCTCCCACGAAACCACCGGGAGGGACAAGACATTTAAGTCTCCTCTATCGTGCGGACTGACGGACGCCTAATTTGTTCAAAAAGTTTTGTCATTATGGATGCTGATGCTTCGCTGACAGCTTTCCATTTATCGGTCGACTGACACATGAGTGTCGTCAAATTATCGACTGTAAAACTACCACCGAGTGTGGTTTTTAGTTTTTTCCTTGAATTTGAAAATCTAGGGCAATAAAAAGGTACATGTTCAGAGTCTTCTATATGCTCTGTACACGTCGGACAGTTCGGACTAATGTCATTGTGGAATCTGAAAAGGTAGCTTCTGAAGCAACCATGTCCACTAAGTATTTAGGTCAGATGAAAGTCTAGGACCCCATGTCGTTTGTCTATCCACGAATGGATGTCCGGTATAAGTCGGTGGGACCAACGCCCTTTGGATGAGGAATTCCACCGCTGCTGCCACATTGCTCTTGTTCCTCTCCTCTGTCTTTGCCGATATATACTCAATATACTCCTGCATGGTCCTCGGAATGTAGTAGAAAGTTCTGCTATTAGAATAAAGGAATTAAAAAGCTGGAACCGGAAAGATTATGAACACAGCGCCATGAATCAGCTAAACTTAAGTAAATCAGACTATATTCGCCTAGTGAGGGCAGATTTCAATAGTTATTTTCGTCTGAGGTTACTCTCTAGACGTGAATGTAGAAAAGGTTAACCAAGGGAGGAGGATACTATCTTCATCCATACCGACGGACTCAACATGGACTGCGAAGTAGGGGCGGAGTAAACTCAGATGATTTTGGCATTTCTTTTATCTGTCTACCAAATTTAGTCAGCATTTTCCAAGCGGAAGTACAGAGTATAGAGAAGGCATCTGGAGTTCTACTGAATAATTACGGAATGATACAGAAAGTAACCAGATATGAGTATAGACGGCGGCCTCCTCGACGTCACTCTTTAATTCCAGCGTAAAACAGAATTGTGGGAAGGCTTCAAGCTCACCAGCAGGTCAGCTACACTTGTCCATAATTTTAGTTCCTGAAACAGGAACAATTTTGGTAAAGATAGGAGCCTCTTTAGATGAATCTGAGGTGGTATTAATAACTGGTCCGCTGGGAACGATTAAGGGGTTACATGGGTTTCTTCGATTAAAAACAGTTTTTTTCCAAATTTTTTTTCTCATATATAAAATGAAATATTTTATTAGAATTTTTTATTTTTACAAACATACACTATTAAAAAAGAAATTTTGAAATTCTTGGAAAAAGAATGTTTTAAATTTGGCCATTTCCAATGAACCCTATGAAAAATTGGATTTTGACAGAAAAAATTATAATCTCAGTGAAAATTTCGCGACATTTTTTTTCATAAGACCTGTATAAATTTTCATGAAGATCGGTTGAATAGTTCTCGAGAAATCTTGCCAACCGACTTCAAAAGCAGTGTTTCAAGAAAAACGCGTTAAAAGACGGCGCACTTAGCCTAGCTAGTCCCGAGCGCATAAGTTATCAAGGCCGTATTTCCGAAACTATTACTCGGATCAACTTGAAAATTTTGGATATATTGGTAAGCCCATGTAAACTCTTAAAAATCTATTCTATCCTATCTGTTTAATGCACACCGGTATAAAAGTGCTTTGTTATAAGTTCAGGTGTACTCTTTTTTCCATTGCGTCTCCATTATCATTTTGCATATGCGTGAGCAGCTGCCACAAAAATCCAACATTAAATAAGTGACGCAAAGAAATAAAATTAAAACCAAGTAATATTCACAATTCACATTTGAAGCTGTTGCTTTTTGCTTTCGAGACACGGGGGCAAGCAGTTGAGCGCGTGCGATTGTAATAAAAGAAGAGACGCAGCTTCTTCCACTTTCCAGCGCACACACACAAGCACATAGGTCTAAACACATGCTGGCATATCCCGTCAAATACCTGCCTTAGAGTAACAACATAATTTCGTAAAAGGATCACAACAACAATGGTAACAACCACAAAGCAACCCAACAATGCGGATCATTCATACAAAAGCCAACCGCCGACGAGCGACTAGCGAGTTCTTCACATTGGCATCGTTCGTAATAATCATCGAATAAATTATGCAAAAATCATTTACATTGTTCTGTGCATATGTGTGCGTGTGTGTGCGTGAAGCTGCTGCTGCTGTTGCCGAGGCTCAGGTTGCTTTGCTTTGGTTTGCTTTTTGAGTGACTGCCATTGTTTGGCGCTGTCTACTATTGTGGCAGTCTGTATTGCATACACACAGGCGCACACTGGCACTGACAGCGAGAAAGGTATTTAACAATCCTTGTGCCGAAGTGCGTCGTGTATCTCATTACATTTTGTCGTTGTCAGCGAAATGGCAACACTTGAATTTTTAATAAATTCTTTGAACGCATATGAGCACAGCGAGTCACAATTACACGGCGCTTCGCCGCTCCAAACGCTACACTCACGCTCGCGCGCTTGTGCTCATTTAACTAATTTTAATAAAATATCATGAAATTTATGTGTTTTATTATTATGTGCGTAATGCCAGAAGAAAGGAAAATCTAATGCTGGCATGCCACATGTGGCATATGAAATTCTCTTTGTCTGTTGGCAACAAAGCTTTTAAATGTATACGTAGTCATACATACAAATATACCAGAATATATTTTAAGCAGTCGGAAGCAGCAGGTAATAATGCTTTCTTATATAAATTACAAGTGGGTTTGAAATTTGGATTTTTTTCGAAAGAAATTGCATTCTACGAGGCTGCTATATATATTTCTGGCCTAATAATGAAAATAGGAATATTTATCAACGAAAATGGTTTTATTGTTTTTCTAAATATTCTTATACACTTTTGCATGCGTTCAAACCAATTTTCGAAGCACTTTTTCCACTCCGATTGAGACACCTCCAAAACATGGTTTTTGAATGCTTCAACAGCATCTTCTGGCGACGAAAATCGTTGACCACGCATTATTTTCTTGATGTGTGGGTATAAAAAGAAGTCATTGGGTGCCAAGTCAGGGCTGTACGGCGGATGACCCATCAATTCGACGTTTTGGCCGGTCAAAAAAGCGCTGGTTTGAGCCGATGTGTGAGAGCTCGCATTGTCATGGTGCACAATGATTCGTCTTCTCTTGTTCGTTTTTCGAATTTCTCCGAAGACTTCAGGCAAAGAAATGGTGGTGTACAGTCGCCACATGACCAGTTTTGCCGAAGAAACAGGCGACCATTTGCTTCGAAGTGCTTCTTCCACGAACAACTTTCGTTAGATTTGGCTCATCTTGGAAGACCTACACGGTCGATTGCTGTTTTGTTTCGCATACGCATAGATCCATGATCTTATAAAAGTCTTTTGAAGCACCGCGATCGTATTTTTTCAGCATTTCTTTACACCAATCCACACGAGCCTTTTTTTGAGCGATTGTCAAATTGTGTGGGATCCAACGAGAACAAACCTTTTTTACGGCCAGGTGTTCATGCAATATCGAATGTATGCTGGTGGGAGAAATGCATAGTCATGCCTCTATCTGAAGGTATGTTACATGATGGTCTTGCATTATCAGTTCACGTACGGCATCGATGTTTTCTGGCACAACGGCTGTTTTTGGACGACCTTCACGGAATTCGTCTTTGAGCGAGCGTCGGCCACGATTGAATTCGTTGTACCAGTTTTTCACAGTGCTATAGGATGGTGCTTCATAGCCATACAAAGATTTTAGTTTATCGATGCACTCTTGTCGTGATAATCCACGTCGAAAGTTGTGAAAAATGATCGCACGAAAATGTTCTCGAGTTAATTCCATTTTTTAGCCGAGATGAATTTTTTAATTCCCTTTAAATAAAACAATTCACGATTAAATAACAAAACGTTCTGAGTGATGTTATGCTAAAAAATGTCAAACTTTTCAATGGAAATGTCAGATTGCACCTGGCAACACTTAGTGTTGCCTAGTCCAGAAATATATATAGCAACCTATGTATCCACTTGTGTCGAATCGAAAGTAAGTCCATATTTGAGAATATTCACCAAAAATTTGAAGTTGCTCATAGAAATTGTTGCGAAGATAAGAGTGTAGGTAACTGGATGGGAAAAACTGCAGCTTCTTCATATTTATGGTATGTACTTGTATACCTTGGAACCGCGTTTCATTGTTGTGTTCAAACTATTTGGTGTTCCCAACTTATTTTCGTTATGCTTTTCGTAGAAAGAGACTCAAGATTTTGTATCTGATGGATTCCAAAGTCCAATTTCTAGATTTTCGTACTCATAGAGGAAGCGTAGAACCGTTTGCTTTCACCCTTCGAGTTGGTGGCTGCGGTAACTTATAGGGCATTGCCATTTTTAACGCATACTCGTATTGTCCTAATCGCTAATACCCCATTATGATAGCTGTAAGTCTGTATAAAATTTTCCTGGACTAGGGGTATGTAATAAGTCCTTAGTTTTTGTCATGTAATAGTTAGGCCTTATCTGTTTCGCTATCCTGTATTTACCGTTTAGTTTTGCCGGCTGGCTGAATGTATAATTGGTCGCTTTCTATATCACGTCATAATAGTGAATTAGAGCTCCGCAGGCCTTCTCTATACCTCATGCTTCTGCTTGGTGGACGCTAAATAAGATTGGTGGACGGAAAGAATGAGTGATAACAAGAGCTTCTGAGTATACCCTCGTCCATTTGGTCGGTATAGATTGAAGTAGTGTCCTCTTTCCCTACTAAACCGCTTCTCCATCCACGTCTGGAGGAAAGATGCACCTGGAAGTACTATAACTATTGAAACCTTGGGACGACATAGTACGAACGCATTTGTTAGAATTTTTTAACGTAGTGTAACCGGAATCCTTGAACTCGTTTCTCTCGTAACCGTGTCTCAGAATCAGTAAGGAAAAATTCTCCGAAACGGTTGGACCGATAGACACTTTTCATACGATCTTCTTAGTTGTATCTGTCAGATAATGTTCGCGGGATTAAATGATTTGATCATAGTTACCATTTTTGAAGACACTCTGATCTGTAAATTTTTTCACAAACAAGTTCTTTTATTATTATTATTTTTTTTTTTGGAAGCCGTAATTTTGTCAAAAATCAAAATTTTGACTAGCTCCATAATCATTATCGCTACCAATCAATTGTCATAATAATTTCTGTTAGTCTTTGGATATAAGAGAATTTTAAGCAGAAAAATCTTTTTCGCCAATAACATCTTTTTCGGAGATCGGCTACGGGATCAAGTGAATCCAATATTTTTCCAAAAGAAACTTCGATTATTAAAGTGCAATTAAATACTGAAAATGTATATCTTTTTTATTTATTTCTAAAAAAAATTTTCACAAATAACCGTTTTGTTCCGACTTGCATGTGGATATATCAGAACATAAACTGGATTTGACAGAATATACAAGTATAACCATATCTTTGTACAAAGTTTTGTTTCGACGGGGTCTGATCATAGGGTGTAAGATGTTTAGTGTTAGCAAGGCTTGCAAATGAGGTGCTAGTGTCATGCGGGGACTCATTGCACGCTGGCCATATACTTATTTCATATTATTTTCTGGATTAGTAGGAGAACGAACGAAGCTGCGCAAGGGTCACTCTCGATTCTCGCGGCAAGTAGAGCTCGTCGTCTGGTGGCTTGACCCAAGTACGCCATTCACGGAGAGGAAGTCGGTGAAGGTAGTAATGGCTCCACTGTATGGCTCCACTGTGTGCGTCAGTGCATGTCTGAGGTTTGTTGAGTCAGGTCGGATAATTGTTTTAGGTCGTCGATGTAGTTGAGGAAGGGTGTCTTGATGTCCCTAGGAGGCGGTACCGCTACAAGCAGGTGACTGCAGGGATGAGTTGAAAAATAAAGAAACTTTTAAAAGTGTTTTAATGTCTCTAAATATAGAATGAAGTTCAGTGGGTATGATGTTAGGGAATTTGATATCTCTCTTAGAACTTTCGGCTATTACTTTGTCTGGTTCGTTCCTACCACCAGATTTAGGTCCTCCCTTTTAACAGTGTTCAAATACTATGCAATGTTTGGACGAGTATCTAAGCAGTATTTTGTAGCTTAAGTACATCCGCTCGAGGTTGAAGATTTTGGTGATCTCTCAACTGGCTAATTAATTATTGCGTGGATTTAAATTCTCTTTTGCAAAAATTCCTTTTGACAGTTGATAGAAGAAACTGTAAGAACATAATCGAGAACACTGCAGTAAATGTCTGGAGCAAGGTACCAGGGAATCAATGGAGCATCTCTGGTGCACTGTACCGCATTGCCAAGACTGCGCTGTAAGTATTTGTGGTACACCGGAGGAGGTTTCGATAATGAGGCCTCAGAGTTTGTTAAAATTCGCGTCAAACGCCGACATTCTAAAGGATGACTACTCCTCATGAACTCCATCTGGTATTGCAAAGAACGAAAACAGCTTTATGCGTGGCTTATTGGCCTACCAAATTAACCTAACCTAACTTAACCTACTCGGGTTTCGCCGGAAAGAAAGTGATCCACTTATTGTTTTAAGCCATCATGGGGAAGTATTTCCTATCATATTTTAATCCGACAATAGGGATTATTGTTGGAGTGAAAATCTGCAAAGAATCTGGCTCCGAGAAGAATTGTCGACGATAAACGATCATTTGTGGGGATCGATCCAAATTGTATTGCTACATTCTGACCTGCTAAAGATCGACCGATCAAGTACATTTCCCCCTAATTTGTCCGCATTTTATTAAATTGAGGTAGGTTCAGAAGCGCCAAAAAGGCGGATACGCACATAATCGCAATGGTATAATATTGTAGTTAGAGATTGGCGTTTGGAGATAGGTAGACATTTGTTTCTGTTGTTGTTGCAACTACTGCGGCAAATTGATTGATCAATCGGCGAAATACGTCAAGCAGAAGAATTCAATTATCTTTCAATAGAATTATCGAACGTCAAACTCAAAAGGAAATAGAGAGGAGCACGCAAAGGTTTTGTTGCAACACATTTGTATCTCTTTATTAGATAGCACGCCCTAGTGAGTATTATGACGGCGAAAAGTAGGAAGTGAGAGGAGTGGTCAGCGATTGGAAATACGCGTGGACGCTTGTGGTTTTAACTTAATTTCCGGTTTAGCGTACAAAAGCCTGACTGCTGCACTCCGCCTTTCACCGGATATGATGAAAGGGTATACATATCTGCTTTGTAGCTGCGCATTCTTATGCTAAGGGAAGCCAGGTCGATAGGAGATGAGTGCCTAATACCAGAGGTCAGGGTCAGCACGTGTTTATAAATTATTGTTGATGGTGTTTTTGTACACTTAAATTTCATTTAAGAATGTTCACCTTTAAGCTTGATGAAATTTAACTCTTTTTATGTTATTATTTATTAATAATTAGTTAAAGTGCTGCTTAAAGAGAAAACCGTGAGAGTAGAAAATCTGAAGAGCCACAGGAAGAACCTACAAAAATTTATATATCATAAATATATTGTTAGAAATGTCTAAATAAATTTAAGGAATTTAATGACTTCTCTTTGTCATAGGGATCGCCGAAGGCAGCGCGGAAATGTGTCGGGTAGCTCCAGCAAAATTCATTTAATGCTTGGAATCAGATTTAGTATAGAAACTATAGATACTGTTTTGATTCCGACGACGGTAAGCCTGACCGCATTACAGGAAAAAGTTAGTGGAAGATTAAAAAAGCATACACCAGAGCTCAGGCTTGCATAGAAGCACAACTTCTTCCTATCCTTCTCAAGCTGAACCCGAAAATATACTCCAATATCCCTCTATTTTTCAAGAATCCACAGTTACTTGCATACGTCGACAATATTGACATACTCGGCCACAACAATAGGACCGGAATCCCAGAAAAAGAAGCGGTTGTGGTTGTGAACGAGGAAAAGACGGAAGTACCTCCAGTCATCAAACAAAAGATCTGAACCATTGAGAGATCACTTCACTCTTGATAGTTATAACTTCGAGTTGTTGACAGAGTTTGTCTATCTAAGATTCAGCATAAAGACTAACAACGACGTTAGCCGCGAAACCAGTCGCAGATTTACTCTTCCCTTCAAGGGCTCGCAATCGAAAAGTATGGACTCACAGAATCAAGCTAATGCTTTACAAGTTACTAATAATATCCGTCTTGATATATGATGCATTCGTGAGAAGGACTTTGCGAGAGCGAATGGATATTACCGAATTTGATGGAAGCATGAAAAGTATGAAGTCTTCGGCGATATAGACCTAGTGCCATAGTGTGACGTATATAATTACAGCGGCTCTCCTTAGGCTTGGCTATGTTGCCCGAGTGGACGTTTTACATCCAGGTCACAAAAAGTGCGGTATGGGAGACCCCCGGTGGCCGGTGAAGAAAACGTCGACCTATACTCAAGTGGAAGAATCAAGTTAATGTCACCCGTCTTGAGACCCAGCATTCGTTATTGGATAATATTCAAGCGAATAGACTACTTCCAGCACGTTGTAAGGAAAATATAGCAGTCGTAGCTGAGAGTGTCGAATCGGCACCGTTCAACCTGGCATATTTTACGTCGAGATCCTAAATTAAAAGCATACAAAATTCAGATGTGCAAGAAATCAAGTCGCTCAATCTTGCCAAGTGACATCGTTTCGCTCTATGAGGTCTTGAAAAGTTCCAAGAAGAACCGACGTTTTCGAGCCAAATTTTGTTCAGCGAATAAGTAACAAGCAAATTTGATGCATTTGGGATGAAGAGCAACCAGAAAATACTCAAGAGTTTCCATTTCATAAAAAAAAAAAACAACAACGGCTTGGTGTGATTTGTGGTCGGTGGAATGATTGGTCCATTTTTCTTCAAAAATGATGCCGGTGATGATAACCAACTATGCCGGAGATTGAAGTTCATTATTCCGACGAGATTTGGTTACAAAAAGACGACGCCACTTCCCACGCATCGCATCAATAAATGGACTTTTTGAGAGAACACTTCGATGAGCCGTTAATTACGTGTTTTGGGATTTCGACTGGCTACCAAGATGGTATGATATCAAACCTTTAGACATTTTGAAGGTTCATCCGAAGAAAGTTAGCACCACGCGTGTCATTCACCAGTTACTAGTCGAAATGGTCGAAGGTTAATCCGAAGGGAGTTAATCCTCAAGAAATAAATACCAAAGAATGTTCTTTCTAATGATAACAAACATTAACCATTAAATTTGAAGTTTTTGTGTAGTAGGTAACCGCGAAATAGATCACCTTTTACGACTAATCGGCATGATGACCTGAGTCGGTTTATCAATGTTCAGTTTTTGAGATATCGATCTGAAATTTTGCACACGTATCTTTCAGAAGCTGCTAATTTGCAGTCATTCAAACTGATCGTATGAATTAAGATAAATATCTAATAAGAGATGCACCTGTGAGGAGTATTATAGTTTTGTGCAACCAAAGTTAATACTTTTCTCTTTAATTAAGCATAATTTATTTTAATTTAACTCGCCTTCTTATTTAACAAATCAACACTCGTATATGCATACTTTTTAAACAACTAATTAAATTTCTCATTACCGCACTTTAATGAGCTTTTATGAACGCTGGTAATGACTTGGGCGAAATTAATGCTTTCAATTGAGTACTCAACGTTCATAAAATCAAAATAAACACACTTTAGTCATGGCAATTGGCAATCGAAAGCTTGGAAAAACATTTGCAGCCGTAATGTCACCGGCTGGGGGGACATTAAAGGAAGCCAGTTAAGGCCATGCATAGTCACATGACTGCATGTGTCCACATCTATGCGCAATGACGCCCCTCTCCAAGCTTTTTTTCTACATAGGTGAATGCATTTCACATGTGTTGTAAAGAGGCATTTCGGTGTCCTCACCAGAGTCCTTGCACGAATGCAAGAAGCAAGCTTATGCGTGTATGTATGTGTATGTGTGTTGGGCGATGTGTGCTTTACTGTTTGCTATTGCAACGCATTTAATTAAATCATAAATAAGCAGAGATACGCAATTACACAAACATTAAGAGGACAATGAAAAGCGCAACCAACGGTGCAGAGAAACAGTTATACTACGGTGTGTATGTGGGTGCGTGTTTGCAAGAAGTATGGCAATGGTGTGAGTACGTGATAGGTCTGCGCTTGGGCTGATTTATAAATAAACACTCTCTTATAACGAATTTATGTATGTATTTATGTGTATGTGTGTGTGTAGGCTTTGCTCGCACTACACATTAATTGCACTGCGAGTAGTTAAAGTGAATTTAATTAAGCGCGTGTGGAACGTTAAATGCTCACCGGCAGCATCAGCAACATTATGTGGCTGCAACAAAAATATGCCTAGCTTTTGTAACGCAGCACGCCTATATAAAAGAATACATACAAGTGTGTATTTGTGTGCAGCATGCCGGTGCATGCCATTATTGTTGTTGTTATTGAACGATCTATTTACAAATGAAATCAAATATCACGGCAAATGTCACATTAAAATTAAGAGACGTTATTTTGTGGTCGCATATAAAGGAGTAGTACACTGAGGTGTGAGAGTGAATACCAGGAATACTAGAAATTGTGGAGAAATACACGAGAGCGGAGCAAGATTGACATTAACCTTAACATTAACATTAATATTGACAATAACATTAAGATTAACATTAACATTAATATTAACATTAACATTAACATTGACATTGACATTGACATTAACATTAACATTAATATTAACATTAACATTAACATTGACATTGACATTGACATTTACATTAACATTAACATTAACATTAACATTAACATTAACATTAACATTACCATTAACATTAACATTAACATTAACATTAACATTAACATTAACATTAACATTAACATTAACATTAACATTAACATTAACATTAACATTAACATTAACATTAACATTAACATTAACATTAACATTAACATTAACATTAACATTAACATTAACATTAACATTAACATTAACATTAACATTAACATTAACATTAACATTAACATTAACATTAACATTAACATTAACATTAACATTAACATTAACATTAACATTAACATTAACATTAACATTAACATTAACATTAACATTAACATTAACATTAACATTAACATTAACATTAACATTAACATTAACATTAACATTAACATTAACATTAACATTAACATTAACATTAACATTAACATTAACATTAACATTAACATTAACATTAACATTAACATTAACATTAACATTAACATTAACATTAACATTAACATTAACATTAACATTAACATTAACATTAACATTAACATGAACAATAATACTAACATTAATACTAACATTAAACTTAACATTAGCATTAATTTAGTATTAATTTCCAATTGCAATTTAAATTTTAGTTTTCAATTAAGTTTTAAAATCAATTTTGTTTTTATTTAATTTAATTTTTTATTTTACTTGTAATTTAATTTTAAATTTAATTTCAATAACACTTAACATTAACATTAACATTAATACTAACATTAATCCTAACATTAAACTTAACATTAACATTCATTTAGTATTAATTTCCAATTGCAATTTAAATTTTAGTTTTCAATTAATTTTTAAAATCAATTTTGTTTTTATTTAATTTAATTTTTTATTTTACTCGTAATTTAATTTTAAATTTAATTTCAATAACACTTCTAATTTTAATTTAATATTAATTGCAATTACTAATTTTATTTTTACCCTTTACTTTTTATACACTAATACATCAGCATATAAATTTCTTGCATCTATAGTACTGTCCCTCTCTTCACAACATCCACAACCTAAAGTCACGTAGGTCCATTGCTCTCCATTGGATTTCAATATTATCATTTCATTTGCCAATGTAACGTAATGTTTGCTATAACCATGTCCGATATAGTTGTTGTTATTGTTGGTGTGGTGACATAGCCATTTACCGCAAATGATGACACTTAACACAAATTCAGCTGAATCAACTTTGATATGAAAATCAGCTTGTCAGTTACTCTGCCTCCTCGTTGTGAGCGCAAATACCGAGCAGTGAGTGATTGCTGATGGACATGCATAGCTGTGACTGTAACGGTAACAACTGACTATACAACTGGTCAGTTAACTGGGCAATTATGTTACTACCAAGCGTGGGCACCCATAACCCTCTATGCCACCAACAAGTAGGTGGGCGGTGCAGTGAACGCAACCACAAGTTAGCAGGAATATTTAGGCAGGTACATCTGGTTATTCACTTGCAAAATATTTGTGTGATTGTGTGTGAGTGTACCTACATGCAGTCATATTGCAATTGTGCTAAGCTGAGAGAGTGAGTTACAAAAATAGCATTTGAACGCACTTGAATGCAATTTCAGTAATTAAAATAAACAGTTACTGGAGTGCAGCAGCATTTCGGAATTGCAGCAGGACATGTCGCTTCAGTTAGGGGTATTACGATACCTTTAGATGTGTACACCTACATATATGTGTATGTTATGCGGCTTTGTAGTTGTCAAACACAAATGTGCATGCCATTCCATCTAGTGTTCATATGCCAATGACCACTTGATGGCTCTGAACTCAGTTATGATGAAGATTGAGCCGTTGAGCGGTAGTCATAAAAGGATTGGCTTGCATCGGGAGTTATGTTTAATTTGTGATATGTGGTATTAATATCTGTGACTGCAAGAGGGAAGAGTAAAAATCAGAGCTCATTCACACATATTATTGATTGCTAGTGATTTTGAGACCTACTATGGAAGTTGTGGCCCGTACTGCTACGGGCCCGGCACTCGAAGTGTAACCAACTTCATATCGCTCGCGCAGCTGTCGTACTGCGGAATCAGCTGTTTATAAATTTGTTGAATGATAGTTCGGAGTATTCTTCACAAGTGTACAAAAGCGCTTTGCCAAAAGTGAACGCAAAGAAAACAGTGTGATTGCTTTATATTTAGATGGAAAATCACAGCCAGCAATTGCTCGTGAGTTCCAACACCTTAATGTGAATAAAGTTTTTCTTTAACGCACCATCACTCGTTACAATGATACTGGTAGCATCGCAAAATGCCATGGAGGTGGTCATCAAAAGACTGCAACGTCACGTGAGATGGTTCGGAAACTGAAAAAGGGACTTGAGCGAAATCCACGACGAAGTTCCAATCAAATGGCTAAAGAACTGAAAATATCCGACCGCAGCATCCGACGCATATTGAAAAATGAGTTCAAAGTCAAGCCTTACAAGTTCCAAAAGGCTCATGATCTCTTACTGAAGCAGCAACAAGTAAGACTTGAGAGAGTGAAGCAATTTCTTTGCTTGGTCGAAAGCGGTCAAATTCCGAACATTGTCTTTTCTGACGAAAAAATTTTTCCAATTGAGCAATTCGTAAAGTCTCAGAACGATAGGGTTTACTTTACCGACCGTTCATACGAGAATCTAAGTCATCGGTTGGCCACCAGTAGGCGGCACCCGTCACAAATAATGGTTTGGGCCGCTGTCACTGCAAATGGGTGCTCTCCAATTTTTTTTTATCGAGCCTGTCGTCAAAGTAAATGCGATATATTATCGGGAAAGAGTTCTGGAGGCTGCTTTAAAGCCGTGGGCAAACAAACATTTCGGTCTCAAGCCATGGACGTTTCAACAAGACTCAGCACCGTCTCAAAAAGCGCGAGTGAAGCAAGAATGGCTGAAAAACAACGTTCCGAACTTCATTACGACCACACAATGGCTCTCGAATTCACCAGATGCGAATACAATGGATTAAATGGATGAAAGGGTGATTGGCCCTATAAAATGTAAACAAACAGGCAATTTTCCTCATAAGATATACAATAAAGTAAAGGTTTTTGACTACAAAGGGATCTTTAATCTATAAAATGTTAGCAAAGAGGTCTTAGACGCCATAAAATGTAAAGAAAAAGATCATTCTCCTTATAAAATGTATACAACAGGATCATCGACCGAAATGTAAAAAAAGGTTGTTGACTTGGCTGAATGTAAACAAAGGTTGTTGTCTTCGCAAAGTGTGACCAAAATGGCTACTGACCCATAATATATTAACAAAGGGGTCATAAAATGTAAACAAAATGGCCATTGATCTCATAAAATCTAAGCAAAAGGGTCATTAAAATTGGGTCATGTAAACAAAGGTTTTTGATTACGCCAAATCTAGTGAAAGGTTCGCTTCAACCGAAGCTAAGGGGTTGTAAGATCAGCTAATTTTCGGTAACAGCTTGGTGCGTATATTTGATGTAATGGCTATTGCGTCTTTATCACCGTGTAGGTATTTAGGTCTCACAATTTCATAGCTAACTGCCGACCCTCTGCTTTAGTCAATTTAATTTGATCGAAGTGTTTTCTTAATAATCGAAGATAAGAGTTAATATTAACAAATTAATTAAAAATATAGCTTCAGTACCTATATAGCGATATATTCAGAGCAAATATTTTACAAGAAAAAATTTTGTAGAAAATTTTAAGGAGAGGGTTAGGATTTCAAGGCAAAAAAAAAATATATATTTTTTGCGAACTTATTTCTTAAATATGGATTGAGTAATTTTATACGGATCTTTTGTATTGAAGCATAAGCCTGTAACAGAGCTTCCCCAGAACCTTCTTTACCTTGAAACCCTAACCCCTACCTAAACCTACCACTGTAAGATTTTACTGATCTCTCTTTTTTGAAAGTCGGATTAAAACTATTAGGGAAACACATTTTTCATTTTTGCATTTATTAAATTATTATATTAATTTATTTAAGAAATATTATTTTCCTTTCATTTCAGGTAAGTGCTTCAAATATTCTATTATTCTACAGAAAACTGTAAAACCAAAAAAAGGGAAGGAAATTCACACATTTTCTGAGTGGAAACTTTTTAATTAAAACTTTGAATGCGTGAAACACAGACACATAACGCATAATGGTAAGCAATAAAAATAAATATGAACCAGAAAAGCAATAAATTATTTAAAATAATTGCTTAATTGCAATTGTCTAATTGTGCATACGCATACAACAGGCACAACAACAATTACAACAAAATACAAGCAGTAAAAGTTGCTGAGAACGCAATAAAACAAGGACAATTTCAGGCATTACTAGAAGAAAGTATAATAGTATTAGAGAAATGCGGAAACAATTTGAAATCTTACACTTAAGCGCAGAAAAATTGAATTACGCGAGGAGCGAGGGGAATTTAATTGCCAACGTATAATTTTGTGCGAGATGCTTAGGAGTTCTTCTAGGCCTCTCGGGTTTTCTTTACTTTGAGTTGACACTTTTAACACTAGGGAGATCTTCTGAGAAGCCGCTTCACTGTAGAGAGCTTAAGGTGAAAGGAAAGAAAAACTGGTGTAATTAAAATTAAAAATTTATATGAAATAATAAGTTCGTGGCAAGCTGGAGAAGTATGAGAAATATCTGTACAAAAGTTGCCACCAAATAGCGTAATATGTAAAGACAATAAATCAAGCAGGTATAAAAGCTGCAAAAGGTGAGCATACCAAGCCGCCTGTTAGCAAAGACAGTCACAACAACGCGTTGTCACCACGCCAGGCGTTTCATGGGAATCATGACGACACCAGCGAAGAAAAACACATCTACAGCTTACCACACAAGCATGTCTTATAAGTAGATATACTTGTATATAGATAGCCAAATTCTCACGTTAAGCACCAGCCTTAACATAATAATCAAAATTTTATTCGTCGTCGTCACCCACACCGACTCGTCGTTGTCTTTACACCTGGGCGTTCCGCCAGCTCATTACCATCCCTCTTTGTAACGGCGCTGCTGCTTTTTGCAGCGGTTAAAAGTAATTAAATTCAAAAACTAGCATCATCGGTAAATTCCATAATTATACACGACTGCATGTCAAGCGTTAGACTTATGAAAATGTTAACCCACCCCTAATGCGTTGCTTTCTCCGTTTTTGGTGTTTAAGGATAGTGTTTTTGGTGTACCTTTGGAGTGAATATTCATATGAGGTACAGTAGACCATTTTGAAGAATAGAAATTGATGAAGTTCGCTTTTTATCCATACCTCGAAGTATATGGTATGAACATACTTCTGAAATTTTGAAACATTTTCAAAAAAGTGGTTCTTTCCATGTCCGAAAGCCGGCAACTGATGAAAAATTTCTCAATAAGTTATAGTTAAGAATACCTATTTTCGTTTTCTCTTCCGAAATTATATTCTTATATAGAAAGTCATTTTCTTCTTAAAGAGAGCTTGGTAGACTTACAATATGTATTCATCTAGTAACTTTTCTTTTGAATTTGAAAATGTGCAGTTTTGTTACCTGATTTCAGAATTTCAGAAAATGATGATTACGATTGAAGACTTTCAAGGCATATAACCCAAACAGTAGTCCTATCCTATATATATATATATATATATTGGGTAAAGACCTCTCAAAGTGGTCGACATTAAGAGGGAAGTCTCTCACCTGAAGCTCTATTGGTCTTTTCATTGAGGGTGTTTTTTAAGTGACGGCGCACAACCCTGGAGAGAGCTGATTCGCTTCTCTCTTTATGTTCAAACTTATGTTTTTTGGCTACCCAGAGGATACTTAGTCTAAGGTCGGGTCGGTCATACTCACGTCCAAATGAATGGCGCTCAACGAACAAAAATCAAACTCCACAAGTGACTCAACATTTCCGTCCTGCTATATGGTGCAGAGGTATGGACCATGACAACATCTGACGAGTCAGCATAACTCTGAGAGTATTCCGCACAGTACCCACCGGGGGAAGCAGGGCAGGAGAAAGACCTTCACTATTTGAAAGACCAGGATGGGGAAGGACCACGCTACACTTGAAAAGGTCGAATCCACTTTTCTAGTTTTTTGAAAGTGTGATCTTAGAGGTAGATGCCCTGTTATGACCCTTGTAAAGCTATTTACATAGTTTCCCCTTTCATAACATAAAAGTAGAAGCTTTTAGGTCTGTTCACTATCAACATTACAAAGTAGCTTTGTGTACCACACCGAGTGTGACTAGTCTACCAAGGCCTAAGGTGAGCCAATGGACCCTGCTTCAACGAACCCTTGAAGGAGCTGAATAGTGTGGAACATCTTAATGGAATTGTGAACCTTGATGCCCTCGAGTAGGTCAACTCGTCCAGCTTTTCGTTTTCTTCTATCTCTATATGATCACTAGAAGGTTTATGGCTTATAGTAGAAGCCCATTTGGCGCCTTCTGTTTTGTCAAGAATTGTTGGACTGAAATACTAAATACTGAATGATTGCCATTTACATTTAGTTTGAAGCTACCTTCTGCGTATCATACGAATATGTAATGTTAAGCAGTTGGGTTTAGAGGATCATACGAATTATTGGGCTTTTGACTTTTGTCGTTTGAATGGAGGTGACTTTTGAATACACCATAACAATTCAAATTTTTTATTGTTTCTAAGGCCCACTGTTACTTCGGACGTAACGTTTATCGAGTCTCAAATATGTGATATAGTATTTGAGACTCGATAAAGTTTTCAAGTGTCAGATCTTATAGAGTCCGGTTTCGAGCTAGCATGGACCAACTCTCCATCTCGAAATAAAACCATTTTGATTTCTATGCGGATAGCAAATTGAACTCCAATGCGTTGGATACTTTCTGTCTTCACAAGTTATGAACATCAGAAAAGCCTTCGTACTAAAATCTTTAATTTTTTTCGCATATAAAAATGACTTGCCTTGTGGCATTTGTGCCAGTACAGGTGAGGCTCTACGCTGTGCACTCAGCTTGGGCTTCCCTAACCTACGACCCAGTCTGCCAGCTTGAATGTTATTGCTTCGTTTTCATGCAGCTTCCCACTACCGACACCCCCTTCTTTACAAAATATTCGAAGAAAACATGGAGCTGCTTACAACGAAAAGACGTTCGGCCCAAAGGAAGCCACTACGGAGAAAGTAGGAATGGGTGATGTGGTGGCAACTCGCTTTTGAGACGTTATGCTCCTGCATAGCGCTGTCTTCTGCTGCTGCTGCCTGTGTGTGTCTTAATCCTTTTTCCATTATTATTTTCATAATTCTTATTTACATGCCGACGCTGGCGTTGTTGTAGTTGTCATGCTCACACTTTTTTCGCACAAGTTGTTGCTGCTATTGTTGTTCATGCTATATTTATGTGTTCACCGGCTTCGTCGTCGCTTGTTTTTGTTGTTGGCAACATAATATTGGCTGTGCTTATTCCTGCTGCTGTTCCTGCTCCTTTCCTCATTTGCTTGTACCAACCGGCAAAGATGTTTTTCTTACTCGGATTTCGCTTGTTTATTGTTTTTGCTTTTTGTTTTATGTCTTTTTTTGTTGTTTTTTGCGCTTCCCGATCTTTATGTGTTTATTTGTAACCTTTTAAAGTAAAGAAATAGAAAAAGGATTGTGTTTCCTTCGCTTCGCTCTAGTCTTCTGGTGGTGTTGGGGTTTTATGGTGTGGTATGGTGCAGCGCTGGTGAGTGGCTTGGGCGCGTGTGTTTATGTTTAGCAGAAAATTATTTTCTTATAACTGAATTATTCACAGATTACATGGCGCACTCCGTGGCTTGCCTGACGCTGCCTTGGAGGAAGGGGGGGTTGCCAAACGAGGCACAAAATATTCGTGGACCAACATTGGATGCTTTGAAGCGCTTAAGCGCTCTCCCCTGCCGTTTTGCTGCTCATGTGCGAACTTCATAATTACAAACGCAAAGGGTTTAATTTTTAATTAAAGCGCATTTATGGCAGTCGTCTTGTGCCCTGTCTTTGATTTTTCATATTTCTGAAGTGCTTTGGCAATATCGCTGCGGGTTTTTTCCTTCTTTCTTGTTAATTTCATATTCAATTTTCTTAGACTGCAGTTGATAGGAAAATATAACGGATTTGTATGTACTAAGAATCTTATTAAATTTTTCGATTTGAGCATAAGTTGATGTAGTTTTTGGAAAGTTCTTTTTTTTTGAGGTTATTAAATATCGGGTTCCGGCATTACTAGTTATTGTTTTTTACATCAACTTTACTGGAAATATATAGACTCAGGCCAGAAATTAATCGCTCTAAAGATATTTCGCAGTCGTTTTTGAGATTACTTGATCGATGGTTCCATAGTATAGACATAAAGCGGGTAATTTTGAAAAATATCAGTTAAGTTGTTCAATTACAGTGAACTTCTTCAGTCATAGCCTTTAATATAAAAGTTCTATCATCCTTTATATTTACAATTTCAACGAAATCAGCGTCGTTTTCAGCCAATAGAAGCATACCAGATAGAAAGAAAATAATTGAGGTTTTGAACTGTAACTTATGGTCTATTGTGTCCTGTCCTATATCACAGTTGTTCACAAAGGTTCAGCGCTCTGAATAATTCCAGGAGCATGCTAGACGCAACTGTGGTGATGTGATCTCTGTCCACGTAGATGGAACCTAGGGCTTTGAGTCTGCTTCTACAAATTACTGGGCTTCTGAAGTTTCCTGTTTCCTGTCACAAAACCGGCAGTTTGCGCAAGTGACTATGTCCCTGTTGGACAAGTCCTTCCTGAGCGTGCAGTGCCCTGTATAGAGCGTGACAGTGAGACGGAAATTGCCTCGGGGATGTTGATCATATCTCTAAACCTTGCAGGGTTGTAACCTTCCTGTATACCAAGGTCTAATCCAATTTTCCTTATACCTGTTACAAGCCTTATCTTTTAAGCCAATTACTTTTTATGGGTTATGAGCTCATGACATGTTTGAAGAAGAGGATTTTTCAGTTTCGGAGACAGAAAAACTTTACTGGGAGTCAAATATCGTGAACTCGAGAGCGATGACTCTTATTTCATGTACGACCAAAAAGTCAGTCACAATCAAGTTAGAACGGGACGGCGCATTATCGGTAAGAAATCAGAAACTTTCAGTCTTTCTGGATTGTTTATGCCTGTGTAATGAATTCTTGTTGAACCACACCACTGTAAATTTGTTTTTTTTTTTTTAAGTCGGTTGTTGGATACTTTTGACGTAATATTCGTAAACCAGTCACCAGTAATGTTGCATTTAGTTAATGTAGGGTACTGAGCTTTATTGCCAAGCATCTCTTTTGTGACGTCTACTCGAAATAGTTTTTGCACACGATTCAGTCTGTTGTTGTCTTTATAGAGTTTTTCTAGTCCCTGCTGTTGGTGTAAGGTTCAAGTTGGTTGTCATAGAAGTCATCTAACGGTAGTTCCAAGAAACGTGCCGTTTCGACGCGGACCATACGTAGAGGAGTGGTAGATGAATGGGGTTTGCTGGGAAAGCATACAGGTAGTTAGAGTCATGCTGGAACTCTTTGCCCGTTGAAGATATATTTGGTATGTCGGTTTTGTTGCTGGATAAGTTATAAACGAAGTGGAATTTGGGTTTTCACCCAAACTGGGTTGTGGTTTGACACTAAGCACGTCATTTACTAAGAAAGAGTTGGCTATCCATTGGGAATGGCGGTCGATGCATATCTAAAGTTTGTTGCGTCTGAAGTCTGGTCGGCGTATTGTTCGATGTCGACGACATAATCAAGGAAAGACCTCTTGATGTTCGTGGGCGAAAACATCCCAGAAAAACTGGTTGAAGAGGAGTGTATGACGATCCTTGACCGGAAGCATCCGGACCTCGCTATGTAAATGTTCAATAGAAAACATTAAGAGACATCCTGTAGTTGTTCGGATTATAGTAAAGTGTGATTCATTTCGAATGGGAAATATTTATTATCATTCGAAAGAACATTGCTAGGAATTAATTTTTTGAACATTATCTTTTTCAAATGTTAGTCGCGGCAAAGTCTCAGATGGTCCATCCATTGAGTTCAATTTTCCATTACTCGTTCGAACATTGCCACTGGTAACTAGGGAAAGACACACGTGATGTTTTGCTTTAAGGCCTAAATCAAAGCAGGTTTGTCCGCATAAACTTTAGACTTTATATATCGACACAGAAAAGAGCCTAACTGTATGATATCCCGCAATCTTGGCGGTCAATCGACCGGCTCAAAACGCGAAACGCCTGATCTACCAAAAAAAGCCTTTTGAAAAGAACCTCTACTTGAATTGAAGGTTATTTTGACACGTCTGAAGCTCTTCCTATGCATTTCACTACATCCAAGTGACCATATCGGTTTCAGATTGAAGTCTTTTGGTACGCATCTAACATTGACACGGTTTATATCCAAAATATTAACCAAAATACATATGTTCATATGAACATATATATCTCCGAGCCTGAGTGTGTTACGAAGCGTAAAGGCTCAACGGTGACAGAAAAATTGCTGCGACATGTCAACGCTATTTACAAGCGGGGTTAATTTTTTTATGATGACACATGCACACACGCATCGGCGGCACTACATACACTTAACCCACCAGTGAGACACATACAGAGGACACCTGGCACACGCACATCAACAACAAAGGATACGCACACACGCCCACAAGCAGTGACACCACGACAAAAAAATAACAAAAAAAAAAAAAATAATAAAAAGTGAAATAAAAGCACGCAAGTGATGATGCGTCTCAACCGCCGCCGACACTGCGACACGCGTATGCGTTTGCCACTAACACACTTTAAAAAGGTGCAAACACACAAAAACTGGCTTTTATGCCTAAATGTATGCTAAAGAAACGCAAAAACGTGCGTAAAAGTCGCGGAATGTGGTGGAAGTGCAAATATTATGTGAAAAAGGCCGCGTTTTTTTATTTTTGTATTTTTTGGGTATTTATATTAATGTGAGTGTGACTTTTAAATTGTGTGTAGAGGTGTGGCATGTCAATTTTCAATGGAGACTTGCGACCGCAAAGTCGTTTCTTATTTGTACAGCAACAAATAATATTTCGGGAATTTACTAACACACACAAACGCACATTTGTATGTATATTTGAAGGCATATTTATATGTATGCATATGCAAACACTTGCCGCATGTGTCGCATAATGAAAGATAAATATTTAAATTGAAGGAAAAAATTCGGCTGAAGTCAGCAATTTGGGTGCGAAGTGCCTCACCATTCATTTATGTATTTTTATGGTTTCAAGAAAAAAAAAAATTTTTTTTTTGGTTTGCTCAAAAATTCATTAATTTCGAACAGTATTTTTTTTCTTTTGCTGAAATGCTGTCACAAAAATATAAAAATCGCACCAGTCACCCAACAATTTTCATTTTTCAAAGTTGTCCACAATATAACAATTAATATAAATTTATTAAAAAAACATTTCACGACGTCAGCTTTCGATGTTGAAAGCGCCGGTGTAGCGTCATGCATGTCAATCACACACATACACACCCACACATGCTTAACCTGGTGCTGTGTCGCCTTCTTTTTGTGTTGTTGTCACATACTCATTTTCAGTTTAGTCTCGACTGGTCGCACAAATGACCGACGTGTTGGCTAAAAAGGCGTGAAACAAGTGCTACTGACACCTCAAAAGGTTGCAGAGTTCATGTGAAAGGTCAAGTTGCTGTTGTTACATGGACGCTGTGATTTTCGAGCATTTAGTGAAATACAAAGAAGAAGCTTAAAAAAAATGGAAGTTGAATTTTTTGTGAAATTAAGTCAGGACGATTGAGGTATTAAAGCAATATACATATTTCTGTATTCTTTTTTGGCGATGGCCTTCGGCTCCTTCATCGAAATTTATTTTATCTCTTCGATCGACTGAAAACGGGTTCCACGCAGCGGTAATTTCAGTTATGGGAACAAGAAAAATTCACATGGAGCCAAATGTGTAGCTGATCCATGGTATTCATTGCATTTTTGACTTAAAATTCGGTCATTGGCTCGATGCGAAAAAAATTCAGCTTTAGCGGGACGAGTCGAGCAAGAGCGCATTTCATACCTAAAATCATTCGAACGGACGCGCGGTAGATGTCGAGCTCTCTTGCCATATATCTGACGTTTGCCTGAGAAATTTCAAGCACCATATCCTAAATTTTTGTTACTGAAGATGTCGAAGGTCGTCCAGAACGAGGCAAAATTTCAATGATTTCTCGACCGAGTTTGAGAGCTTTGTACCACTCGTAACCTTGTGTTTTTGATAAAACTGAAACACTGTAAGTATTTTTTAATATTCGCAAGGATTCTGGTTTACAAATAAAAAAATTTGAGACAAATTCTTTGTTCGATATTTTTATCCATTACTTCGTTGCGTATTGGACAGCAACGTCTTGATCCCAAAACGAAAGTGGCTATTGGACAAGTCAGCTCGGTGAAGAACAAAGAAATTATTGTCGGTCCCAAATCGAATCGAATTCAGATGCCGACCGGTGCTAGCGATCCGAACACGAAGAGTCACAATACATTTCCAGCAGCGTGGAACCGAAGACCGGTTATGTGATCACTATTTATGACAATCTCGATCTGAAAACAAACAAAATCAAGAAACAAAACAAATTTGAACCCAACACCACCAAAATCGAATCCTCAGGCAAGATTTATACAGCCTCCGGCGATTTTCGTAAAAGTACTTGCGAACTACTCTATGTCATCACCTAAGTTGATCCTGAATTCGGCTGTGTAAACCAAAGTTCGGCGATTTGTACGCATACTGCTCATCTCCAAGACGGATGAACGTGGTCGTTCTGACGAAATCGATCCAGCGACATGTGAAATGGTTCCGATCTCTGGTCGAATTCTCAAGTTCTTCAATAAAAATGTTTATGTTCCTGATGTGATGGATCCAGTTACTGGTGAAATTGTACAAATTGATCTAAATGATCCACGCTTTGCGGTCCGCACGCACCACCGTCACCCAAACTATGACACTAACAAGTGAAATTGATCCAGTAACCGGACGTAGAAAGAACGAATATGGTGACATCGATCCAAGTACAGGTGATATCGATTTAGCCACAGCAGTGCGTGATTCCGTCACAGACAAACTAATTTTTAATGATGCACAAATTGATCCATCGCATTTTGGCAGGGAAGCTCAGGTCAGCACTACCACTGAGACTGTATCAATTACACTGGAGCAGTACTTCGAGGACGCCAAACATATGAGCAAGAATGCGCTGCGACGCGACCAGGCCGACGTCAGTTCTGACGATGACATGACACATTAGTATGGCATTGAGTATGTCAAGGATATGGTGCTGAACAGTCCCAAAAATGCGGATGGTACGATAGTGTAACTGAGATGTATCGACTTATTTGAGCTTTTATTACGATTCTTTTTATTTGTGTTTAGAACAAGTTTCTTGCTTGAATTTAAGAAAAAAAAACAACACTGCTAATTATCAACTCTTTTTCATATATTCATTTTTTGATATTTTTTATCCTGTGTATTCTTTTTACTGTATGTGTGTGCTTATACTTAGACATATCTTCGTACTGTTCATATTACTCCACATAATCGCTGGCAATTGATAAGTTATCGAACGACGTTTGGCATAAATATGTTGCCTATCCACAGGCGCAAAAAGGCAGTGATCGAAAAACTTTGATAAAAAATAGCCAAAAACTTTGTATTACACATAAAATTTACGCTCAAATAGTTTAATGTGTGTGCTCAGTCATATGTCGATATGTAATTCCCATATGCGTTTCCGTTTCATAAATCGTTTTCTATCGATGAAACAGCTAATGCATCTAACACCCCCAAAATGTGTGTTTCCGCAGTTGTTTAATCATTGCACAGCTACAAATGCTCTGCAGTGTGCTATTGGTGCTATTGGTGTCGCGCTTATGGTTGTTATCTACCCTAAAACAAAAAAAATCGCAAAAAACATATTTAATATATCGCATAGAAATATTTGGCTTTTTCATCACCAAATCAACTGCATTTTTTACGCGCAATCTCTTGGGATATGAAGCGAGAGAAACGATGATTTAAGTATTTATAATCTTCTGTAAATAGATTACTCTCGATCTGCCTTTTAATAGCTGCTTCGAAGTTGATTATTTTTTTACTCACATTTTATCTTTTTCACTTGGCACTTCTATTCCCAAGTGTGGTGAATTAATGTTTCACTAAAGAAATTGTGACAGTGTTGCGAATATATGACTTTTCATATGAAGTGTCAATGGTAATCACGCGTGAGATGGTTTAGCATGTGAATGGTCAGCATTAAAATCAAAATGGATACATAAACAATATTAATAGCACATGAGTCAGTTGATTTTTCTAAAGGTAAGGCTAACTTAAAATTTGATATATGAATACGTATGCTAAAATTGGTACTTTTGTTAATATTTAATGTTTAAGAATTATTTTTAATAGCTAGGATAGCATTTTCTGAAAAGTTTGTCAGTTTTTGTTTCGCAATTATTGTGACAGTTTTTTTCTGGAGTCCAATCAGGAGCATTTCCATAGTATTCCGGTCTTGAACCAAAGCATATTCACTACTATCGACTATCGACTAAGAATGAGACATTCATCATGGAGGTTATGTGTTTTGTTTGTTTAACTCTTCTGATTTTCCACAAATTGGGTATTTAAAGAGTGGTCAGCGACAGGTTGTGGATCTGTTGAGGAAGCTTACTCCCGTCGAGCCTAGGTGCTTTAGCATCAGCGAGTTTATTCTGTCAAGGCTTATGAATTTGAAAGATTTTGCTTTATTGACGATACTCTGAACCTTCGCATCAGTGAAAGTAACTAATACGTAGTTACCGTCGGGTAACACATCTTTTGGCTTTGTTTACCGAAGGGTGCAGTGTGAAAATAGCTCGCGCATTTTTTCGCGTCCGAAACGTTATGGCTATTAAATTGAATTTCAACGCGGCCATCATGTCTCTTCGAGTTAGACAAAGTCTTGACAGTAGTCCAAAGCTTACTCACGCGAGTTGAGAGGTCGCAGGACTTGACTTCAGGTGCTCTCTTTATTTTGTCCGCTGGTGTTGATTTATCATTTCCCGAATCTATAAATTGAGATACCTTTTTTTGGGGATTACAGGGATCGGCACGGCGTAAGGTGTCCCACTCATTAGCTAAAACAGCTGCTGGGAATCCCACGATTCTTCTAGTTGGGATGAAAGAGCTGCGATTACGGAACTGACATTCGCCATCTATTACTTTTGTAGGAATTGTGAAGCCACACAGTTACCTTTATTCAAGTTAACGAAGGTACGATTGTCCGCAGAAGTTGGGAGGTTTCTCGATCGAGATAATTATAGGCAGATTGTCTGATGCGAGAGTTAGCATTGGTCACCAGGTTATGTTATTTATCAGACTACCAGTAGCAATGGTAATATGGGGCGAGTTATTACAAGTTACCCTAATTCTGGTGGGGTTTCGTCGTTTATTGTTCGCCAGCTATCTGTTCCGTCAGCTCCATCCCCCTACGATAATTTGACAGTTGGGAATGCCAACGATTGTGATGCTAAAGTTGTCTAATACCCAACCACAAAGTAGCGCACCTTTGTTCGGGGGAAGCTCGATATATCCTTACCGTGCAGCTATACCCTAACATTAAAGGATAGTATCCTTGCGGTCGATTTCGCCATCTATATGGCGAATTGCATTGCGCAGTATGAAGGCTGGGCCTGCACTATTGCATCGCTCGCGATACTTACGTATAACCTCGAAGTTTGTACAACTTCGAAGATCTGAGTGGCTGTTTAACTGGATTTCTTGGACCGCAGCTATTTATTCAGGTTCCCTGCTCATGAATGAGACTCTCCTGCTGATCAGAATAGAAGTCATACTGCCTGTTTGAGCTCTTATGGACCGTAGAGGTCCTTTGTATGCCAATCGAGACTGCACAGCCTTAGTGGCAAATATCGCAGTAGTGTGGTGGCAGCATGGGGCTACGTAACTCATGGTCCACCCCTGGTGTGTATTAAAGGCTGAGCAGGTCTTAATATGGCTCAATCCATTGCATGTATTACATCTAACTGAGGTGGAGTTTGTTTTTCATTGCGGGTGTTTTTTTACGTGGCGGGTCTCAAGCCCAGCGCACAACCCTAAGTAGGGAATATTTCGCCTTCTCACATTAGCTCGCCTTCAAACGGATGTTCTTAGGCTACCCAGAGGATACTTGGTCAAAGACCGGAAGTCGTGAGCTGCTTGAGTCATATGTAAAAGAATCGTTTCTGGCCACTCCCAAGTGAATGGCGATCAGAGAAATTTCCTCACTTGCGTGAACTTCTACACATGACTCCATCCTCCACGCAACGCAAATGGGTCTGGCAGTGAACGAGGGCAAGACGAAATATCTCCTGTCATCAAACAAACAGTCGTCGCACTCGCGACTTGGCTCCCACGTCACTGTTGACAGTCATAACTTTGAAGTTGTAGATAATTTCGTCTATCTTGGAACCAGCGTAAACACCACCAACAATGTCAGCCTGGAAATCCAACGCAGAGTTACTCTTGCCAACAGGTGCTACTTCGGACTGAGTAGGCAATTGAAAAGTAAAGTCCTCTCTCGACGAACAAAAACCAAACTCTATAAGTCGCTCATAATTCCCGTCCTGCTATACGGTGCAGAGGCTTGGACGATGACAACAACCGATGAGTCGACGTTGGGAGTTTTCGAGAGAAAGGTTCTGCGAAAGATTTATGGTCCTTTGCGCATTGGCCACGGCGAATATCGCATTCGATGGAACGATGAGCTGTACGAGATATACAACGACATTGACATAGTTCTAGGTCATGTTGCCCGGATGTATGAAAACACTCCAGCTCTGAAAGTATTCGACGCAGTACCCGCCGCGGGAAGCAGAGGAAGAGGAAGACCTCCACTCCTTTGGAAGGGCCAAGTGGAGAAGGACCTGGCTTCGTTTGGAATATCCAATTGGCGCCACGTAGCGAAGAGAAGAAACGAGTGGCGCGCTGTTGTTGACTCGGCTATAATCGCGTAAGCGGTGCCTACGCCAGTAAAGAAGAAGAAGAAGAGGTGGAGTTTGGATGGAGTCTTTTAGCGCGAATGCAGAAAAGAAAATTCTCCGTACCTGGAACTGCAACACTGCTGCAATGAGTTCCTCTAGTGAAGAAAAGGTAAAACTAAAACACATAAAAACGGGGTTGGATCTCCGAAAAAATAGCCCTTGGCTGGATAAATTCGGGTCGATTCCGGTAATGTGGACCCGCCTGTCGTGGGAATCGAGTGAAAACTCACAAATGAAAAATGACAGTAAAATTGCTTGACATAGCCTTCAGCTTGCTTCCTCAGCCACCATATTATCGGATCCAGTCCCCAATAATTCCAGTTTTCACAAGTTATTTATTATTGGAATGACTAAAGCCTAGTGCGAGGAAGAAGATAAAAACCCAGCAGGACTCCAGCAGAACATTCCATTCTAAGTTTACCTAATTTATTGTTCAACAGGATTGTGAAAATTGTTCATATTTCCTACAGGGTATCCGAATCGAAAACGCATGCATACCTTTTCCCTCCCATATGTGGTCTATTTGATATGAAAAGTGTCTTATTTTTAATTTAGATAATTCAAAAATGTGCACATCAATAGATATACCGCATGCAAGTACAACAACAAAAAATAGAAGTACTTAAGAAAGTAAAAAATGTGTGCGAAATCGAAGGCACTCACAAGAGGGCAGCGAAACGGCATAACTGAGGGAAATAACTGACGATTTCATATGCTCCACTTCGCTGTAATCGCTGTGATAATAATAATAATAGAGCAGATCAGTGCGTTTAAGCTGCCAATAAAAGTAAATCAAAGTCACAAAGCTGCTAGGACACTCACGCATACGATACACACATACAGGAGAATAATGTGAAAAGTCGCATTAAAAAAGAAAAAGGCGGCGGGGAGGACCACTCAAGTGCACACACACTGCTGAGAATTGCAAACACAAGAGGCATTTCCTGTTTTAAATTGTGAATTTATAACTTGCCACCCCACACACTCACACACACACACGCATTCACATGCAGGCGGCTATCATTTGCCTATGTGACTTTTATGCACACATATCATATTTTCGATTGCTCCGCTACCCCGATTTCTCTCATATCATTTTATCGCTTTTTATATTCTAAATTCCTTGCGAGATTTTTTATGTTTTTCCTTTTTTATGCAATTTTAAAAAAGTCATAATCGCAGATAAGTGCGGTCTACACAGCCATTCATTATGTAGCATGCAAACGGGTGCCGAAATATGAGCGCGCATATTGCCAAACCCCCTGCACGCACCCGCCCGACTATTGAAGTCTTCCGCCTGCCGCGTAGATCCGCCAATATGTGTGTAGTGAGGCCAATTTTATGGCCACAGATAGGTAGTTGAGCGTGTCAACACACACAAGCGCACTTGCAAGCACTTATCGAAGGCGCACACACGTACACACACACACACACACACACAATCACATACATTCACGCATGCATATGTGAGATAAATGGCAAATTTTCAGTTTTAGATTTCTGCATAATGTCAGCTTTGATTTCACTACGCCGACTTTTCACTCCACCTATACACAAATGCATACGTACTTACATACGCACACATCTGCATTGCCGTTATTCAACCTCTGACTCGCTCACTCGCTTTTGATTTCTTCGCAGTCTTGAAATATTAGCCAGCGCTATTGTTGTATGCCTTCGGGATTAGAATATTAAAAGTGATTGAAAAAATCGCTGACAAAAGAAGAATAAATATTTGCGACCGCTGCGGCCACAACAAAGGCAGCAACAACAACAACAACGGCAAATACATTGCCAATTCTATTGGTACCTTTCATATTTTCCTCGACGCTTTTGCAAATTATTGCCTTCTTTAACCACGCACACTTACACATATACGTATAAAGATTTATGAGTGTGTGTGTGGAAAATTTTAAACAGTAGCGCCTCTTTCAAGTTGCATTTTAATTTCGTTTAAATTGCTTTTGATATTTATTATAAGCCATTTCAAGTGGATTTGCAAGTTGGGTTAAGTAAGGATGATATATGGCTATATCCTATATCCATAATACGTATATAGAGTAGGATGCATCTGCAAATGATGTATTAAATCTAAAATTCAAACAAGAAAAAACATTCACTTTTGCTGCGCAGTTTACCCCTTACAAGTACACTTTTTATAACAACTTTTGAAATAACTAAAGTGTGGTCCATTTATAGGTTCCCTACTTTTAAAACAAAATTCGAATTCATTCGAAAGAACATTCTTTGGCATTTATTTTTTAAAGGTTATCTCTTTCAAATGTTTGCCACGGCTACGTCTCAGATGGTCTATCCGTTGAGTCCAATTTGCGATGACTCGTTCGAGCATATCGACTGGTAACTGGTGAATGACATGCGTGATGTTTTGCTCCAAGGCCTGAATCAAAGCGGGACTGCCCGGGTAAACTTTAGGCTTTACATATCTCGACAAGAAAAAATCTAAAATCTAATCTAAAAATCTTTCTAATCTAATTCACCGAATTGTTCTCTCAATAAATCCATTGAGTAGTGATATATGTGGAAAGTGGTGCCGCTTTGTTGAAACCAAATGTCCCCGAGATCACGAGCTTGAATTTCAGGTATGAAATAGTCAGTTATCAAGGTGCAATGCCGTTGTCTTTTCTGGTTGAAAAGGCAGCCTTTGAATGTCTTCAGATTGTTATTCATCCCAAATGCGGCAACTTTGTTTATTTACATACACATTGAACAAGGTCATCGCCACGAAAATGTCGGATTTTCTTGGAACTTTTCCAGAGCCCTTTGGTTGAAATGATGTCGAACGAATTTAGTTCATACACAAGCTGTATTTTATACACTTTTAATTTAGGATCTCGGCGAAAAATGCGCCAAATCGTTCCATACGTCTGACCGAGTTGCTGCGAACGGTGCCGTATTGGTTCCCCACGGCCTTCGGGTACACTCTCAGTTACGGCTGCTATACATGTTTTCTTCTCTGCGTAAAGGACTTTGTCTATTCGATCAAATATTATCAAATAATGAATGCTGGCTCTCAAGATGGGTGATTGGTAGGCACTGTAGGCCGATTATGTTGACCACAAGTGGTGCGAAGGGCTCGAAACACATTTTTTACAGAACGGGAAAAATAGAAAATAGTTCCTTTATGAGGATCTTTATATTGATTATGATCGGTCAGCTTGTAAGATAGCTATATATGATAGTGGTCCGATCTTAGCAATATGCTTTGAGGTTAAAGCGTTGCGCTATCCAATAATCCCTGTCAAATTTTGTGAATATTTTATGTGAAATAAAATAGTTTTTCATACAGATACATGATTTTGGTTGGCCAGTTCGTATGGCAGATATATACTGTATAGGAAGGACTAGTTTTGAAAAGGCATATAATCACACAGACGGACGGATGCATTTGTGTTAGTTCATTTAAGTCGATCCCTTTTGTTCGATATTAGGTAGATAATCTATTTTTTCCACTTTCTTCTATGTACATCTTTGACATAGAGCGAGAATTTAGAGTCGACCTTTATAATTGCTGCTTTCTGAGAATGAACGTATGGCTCAATAAAAATATAATGAATAGGGTTACCTTTTTCCAACTTCGAGCTGACGTCTTCAAATACTTTTTCTTTTTCTTCTTTGGCATTGCAGCCATTCGCTAGTTGCCTTTATCGTTTGCGTATTCACAACAAATGTACATCCTATGTACAGATATATCCTTATGCATTTGGTTATTTCATTGCCTGCGTGTGCGCCTTGCTTCCGTTTCCCATTCATGGAAATTGATTGAAGAAACTTTTGATTAGAAGGATTTATACTTTGAAATTTATTCGTTGAACTGTATCTATGTTACCATTTTTTCTGTACTCGTGGCCACCAACCTACAAAAACCTTGCAGAGAACAGTTTCCTGGAATGCTCAAAATACTTTATCATCTCGGTATAAACAGATAGGAGCGATAAGAGACTAATCGATTGATTCTAAAGTAGCAACTGATGGAAAGAGTCCTTAAATTTTTCGAAATTAATTACTTTCGAGAAGAAGTTATTATTGGTCTCCAGGTACTTTGCTTTGCCGCGTTCCCCACTAAACCAACATCTTTCGCTTCTTTGTGTAAGCAGTAAATGGCCACGCTGGCGGCTCTCATCTGCTTACCCCAATAGCATTGTCCTTTCAGAGTAGACAGCTTCAGATGAGCTATCCACATTACTTTCTCCAGCATTATATTCAAAAGTGCAACGGGACAGTTTAACCCGTCTAAAGCTTTTTCTAGTATTAAACGATTCTGAGCATTCCTTCTGCATAACTGTATGAGTTTGTCAATGCAGACATGACATCGAGTAGGCAGCTTCTGTCGGTGCTGTCGAAAATGGCTTTCAAGTCGCCAAAAAATTTTTGTGTCTAGTTGTTTGTCAAGGGGCTTCGCCAGAATTTACCATATTGTAAACTCTGGTGTATGGCAGATATGCCAAGTCTAAAACCCAGCTGATAAGTTTATTTATTAAGCCCACACAGTACTGTCGAGAAGATCTTATACATAAGTATATGTTGTGCTTAGATGGCTGATACCGCGATGATTAGCGCAGACTGAAGGGTTAATCTTTCTGTGCTTTCTATCCCTAAGCATATGTACATATATTCATTCGGCCAATTCAAGTTTACAGCTGTAAAATGTGTCTTTTCAGCTCCTCGCCGCCGGCTTTAAACAGCTCAGCTGATAATTCATCGGCCACTAGTGCTTTGTTGTACTTAAGACCCTTTGGAGCTGTTCTGCACTCGTCCTGGTCAAGTGGCCGAATAGTAACGTCCTCACATTGGTATAGGTTTCTCTTCATCCAACGCAGCGCTGCTTTCGCTATTTAGCAGTGTATTCTTCACGTAGTGGAGACGTGTCAGACGTCTCGAACTCATTTAAAAACGAGAGAGTCCAAAAAAATAATATATTTGAATGATTTAAAAATTATGATCACTCTCACAATAAAAAGATGAGAATATAACCATTTAACATTTTTTTAATCTGAGGCTTTGAAAAACTATAATTTTGAATTGATTGAAAATTTTTTTAAATACAAATTCGTTGTTAATTGAAATACAAGTATAGTTTTTGCCAAAAGTTTCATTCACAAAACTTTATTTGGTGTTAAATGGAAAATATTATGACAAACATAATGCAATTATTTATCGAATTCACACCTTCAAAGCGAGATGAAAGAGATAACAACCGCAGGGAGTACAATTCCCAGGCCACAACGCCCGCGGCAACGAATGAGGTGTCAAGCCGCTCGAGGGCACATATGCCATATGCATTTATATATGTGTATATGTACTTATGTGTAAGTACGTGTGTGTTTAACACACACGCAAAAATACTAAAACTAATCGCAACCATATAACATACTAGAAGGTAAGGTAGGGAGGAGCTTGCCGGTTAATTGAAGAGTTGCAAAAATTGTTGCCGGATTGTTTTAACGCAGCAAATTCAATTTACGCAAATATGAAACTAAAGCAATTAAAATTGCAGCTTAGTCATATATACTATAAACAAGGGTTAGCAGATATTTATATACAAATACAAAAACAAAAACACGTGTATATTTGGATTAGCACATATAAATATAAATAACAATACACAAATAATGCGAAATAAAATATTTCACAAAAATAGTGTGCTTACATATATACATACTTGTGTATATAAAAGTATTTAATACCATGTGTGTGTGTGTGTGTGTGCAGCGCCGAGAACCAATTTATTTTGGTTATTTGCCATAATTAAATGATAAACTAATCTGTGCATTTAATAAGCTCAGTGAAGGCACAAATAGTCGTTGCGAGCAAAAAAGATACTTTAAAGGGGTAAAAATATATTTTTGCCGAAAGGATGTGCACATATCCATATCCATTAACTTTAACCTCTTGGCAGCTCATTAGTATCAGTTGTATGAATATACTATTGCATACTTTGAGGAGTAATATAGGGTTTTTTATAGGTGTAGAATTTATTATAGAACTTCATATTAAACAACAACAAAAAATTAAGAATTTCATAAAAGGGTAAAGACATCTACTATAACGTTTATTAAAGGAAGCTTAGCTTAAGTTACTAGACTGATTTTGCGTGAGGTCACATTGTGATGCCAAGAACTTTTACTTATAGATATGTCGCATATCTAAAAAGCTTCGAGAACCAAACACAATTTTATTTAACCAGTTGCTATTTATTCCGGTGTCGTATAAAGTATGGCAATGAAGATGCTTCAACCTTAGTCTGACGAAAGCTGGACGATGGAGAAAAAAGTACTTAGATGTTTTGACCTCATCTTCCTCTATGCATATTTGACACGTTTCGTCTTTCAAAATCTTTAGCCTCCCCGCGTGAATAATACAGTGTCCAGTTAGGATTCCAGTCATTGCAGTCATGTGAACCTTGCTAAGGGCTTGTAATTCCATCGACCTTTTATATTCCTCTATGGGCCAAGATCCTTTCGCAACCTCTCAAGTTATGCTTGCTGACCAATGTTTATTGACCTCGTACGTGGCTTGAATGCACGAAGATAAGGGAACATCTGCTCCTTTCCATCTTAATGGGAGGCTGTAATGCGTTGCCTCGTAGATTCTCTGACGATAAAATTTTGATTTATACTGTAAAGCAGCCGAATCCCGGAAAAAAGGTACACAGCAGTAAGGTTTACTCTGTCCTGATTGGCAGCATATATTATATTTTCTGATTGTTTTATTATTTAAGAATTAAATTTGTCGTCTCAACTCAAGAACATACGCTCAGGATGAATATAATAGCTACGACTGAAATTGCTCATAGTAGCTCTGACGTAGATTATGTTAAGTTAGATGGCTGACATAGAGAGATCGCACTTGGACTGCTATAGGTAGTCTTTTGTGAAGCTATAGAAAAGAAGAACTCCTGTCTTTGAACTTAAAAAACGCTTGGTAGCCAATACAAATTTGTACAGGCTTTTAATTTCCAATCCCGCCATTTCGGTTCTTTTCTTCTGAAGGTATGCGCTCCCAAGTATTGAAGTCTTGACTTCTCAAATACGAGTCAGTCTAGAATGGAGTATTGGGTTGTTTCCATCTCGATTTCTTCCATACAGCTTTTGCAGATGGCATTTGGTTAGATTTCCAGCTTTACAACACGGACACCAATAGGTCAATGGCCTGTTAGAACCCCCGCAACTACTTACTTAGGAAGAGGCTAGTCTTGCTGAGGGCAAACGGATAACTATTATAGATCTTTTTCGATCGATCTTAGGATCTAAAGGATTTTGCAACAGCGCTTGTAGCGATGGTGGCCAGCACAGGCCAAGCTCCCGCGAATTGCAACTATCTAGTAGTAGAAAACAAGACGATATGGTAGCACGGAACTGCTCCAAGCCTCGGTTCTTGGGTGCCTTTCCTTGCTAGCTCATCAGCTTTACAATTTCCTCCGATTTCGCTGTGGTTTGGCACCCATATCAGTCTTATCACAAAGAGACTCGATGCTATTGACAGAGAGTTTAGGCACTCCTTGATCAATTCGATCGCACTGTTAATGAGTCAAGGTTAGTATCGCCGCCCTGTTGTCTAAGTAGTGGTTGCTTCTCTGAAGGTGGCTGTCTCTGGAGCAGAGCAAATCTACTGTTACTTTAATGGCTGCCACCACGGCTTGGAAAATACATCAATAGTCAGGAACTCTGAAGCTGGAGTTGATAGAAAGCACAACTCCCTTGCCCGTATGTAGTAAGAGAAGGAGCTGCCAGAGTTCGATTTGGCGACTCCATGATCTAAGTGATACTGTATGAAGTCAAATTGTGTGAGGATTTCCGAGTGTTCAGATACGTGTTCTTTTACGAAACCAGTTCCATCCGACGATGCCTGCGGGAACAAGTAGTCTTCATTGAAATTAGTCCTCAGTCACACATCCAATTTCAAATGGGAAATAATAAAGTGATATTGTCGTTTCTCCAAAAATATACAACCTAAAGGAAGTTTAAGCAATGAAGCTGGACCAAATTTTTGGATAAAGTCGTAGGTTAAACGACCAAAATATTGATAAAGAGCTCCTTCCTTAACCTGGATTGAAATTTCTAATTTATATGTTTTGGAAGCGGATGGTATATCGAAAACGCCTTAATCATTCGTTACTGTGGTTTGATTTGTCCGATTAGGTCTTCCTTCAAAAAGAATTACTTTTACTAAAGTAGAAAACCATAGCGACAAGTTCTGTTAAAAGTGATGAAAAGTGTATCTAATTCGTTGTCTGTGGGTGTAATTATATTAGCTTATTTCTAATGCACTCCGTTTGGTATAAAATTTCTGTACAAACTAGTTATTATTTAACTACAAATATATAAGTGGAAGAGTCTAATTCAGTAAACACAGCCAAAAATCTATTTATTTTCAGACCGGCATACACACATCCATTAACTATGTAAACTTGTATATAAAACTTAGTCTCTCGATCTCTTTCAAGCTTATTATTTATGTCATCATCCTCTCCTTAAGATAATAATTTTTGTTCTATTTTGTCCTCTACTGATCCTTTCCTAATTCATATTTTCCCATTAAAATGTGTTCAATAATTAAATTTTTGCAAAATTTCTGCCAAACAGCTCAGCGTTAACCCCAAAAAGGTGCAAAATATATCAGACATTAGTACCCTTACAGCCGCCACTCCAGTAGCTCAGTCTATTGCTCAACAGTATTTAGTTGCACAAACAAAATGTAATTGTTTCCAGTAGTTTTTATCCATACGTGGCTGAAACTATACACTGGGAGGAATGTGTGTTGGAAATTAAAGATTGTTATCATTACCGGAGTTATTCTTTCCTATGGCTTCAGAAAGGACTACATATAGTAGTCCATGTGCGATTTCCGACCAACCATCTAACCTAACCATTAAATACATATACATTATTACAGGGTTGATTATGGAATTAAGTGATAATTTCCTTGACGAACCGCCGAAAGTATTCTACGGAAATGAGTTGCATATTGGAATACGTGAACGGGAAGAAGTCGTTCGAGAAGAGGCGTAGTGAAATTTTTCACGGAGGTTTCAAAGCTAAGAGGAAAGACCAGAGGAGAAGTCCTTTTCAAGTTTAGCTTTAGGTTACCGGATTACTGTAGTTTCTTCCAGACACAAGTGGCTGTTATTAAGGTAGCAGTAGATTTATTGTTTCGATAGCTGAGCAGCCATATTATCGCTGAGCTCGCAAACTGTGAGATCGACGTTAATCAAAAAGGGTCTGTCCTCACAAGAAATAGTTACTTCATCATCAGACTCGTTGTTGTGGCCGGATACTGCAGATCCGCTGGAGAAGGCGTACGAGAAGAGGCGTTTGTAAGCTTACAAGAAGGCGCACTTGTTCATAGACCCCCTTGCGATAATCAGGTGTTGGTCGACGACCGAGCCTAGTGTGATTAAGAGATCTTTCTGGCCTAGAGTAGAACGTTGGAGATCTGCTGATATGTTAAAAATCCTGTTGGACCCAAATTGTCAAAGTTGTATGCAAGAGGTTAAGATGGAAACAACCGGGCACTTTCTCCACTATTTTCCAACCTTTGCAAGCCTGAAACACCCCATCAGTCATATAATCGGTGGATGAGAATACTTAGCCGAAACCGACATTGGCAGCCTTAACCAATTTCTAATCGGATTAAAGCGCTTAGTCGATTTATGAAGATCTTTATGATCAATTTTACAGTAGTCCTAGGCCCCACAACGGACCGGCGTTATAAGCTGTCGGAGTAAAGTTCCTATTAGAAAGTACCATTTATCCTTAACTAAGCTCATGTAACCTCACTTTGAGGTTATACTTATATCAAATAGCGCCTTACTCAAGCTTTTTACTGCCTTCCATGGTAGATAGTTTAGTAAGATTGATCAAATTCTGGTATGGGTAGATAGATGGGAAAATTGAGGCTTTGCACTACGACTTATGGTCTATTGTGATCTCCCCTATATCATATATGGTCACAAAGGTCTAGCATCCTAAGAAATTCTAGGAGTCTGCTGGGCGCAACCGAGGTGATGTGATCCTTGTCCATGTAGATGGAACCTAGGGCCTTGAGCCTGCTTCTGAAAATTGGTGGGCAATCTTGAATCTGTTGTTCTGGAGTTTCCTGTGCCATGTCGCAGAACCGGCAGTTTGAGCAAGATACTATACCTATTTGTATGTCGGGCAAATGCTTCCTGAACCTGTAGTGTCCTGTATAAAGCGCCACAAATACGCGGAATTCGTCTCGGGGAGGTTGATCATTTCTTTAAATCTTGCAAGGTTTTGCTCTCCCAGAAGTAGCTTGGCACGGTACATTCCTGCCACCTGCTCTGATAAGGAATAATCTATAATTGGAGATCCAGACAGTTCTTACTTTATTTCTGAACTTCAGCAACAATTTGTTACTAAACAATTTTCTTATTTCAAGCTAATTAATGTTCGTTTACCCTCTTGAGAACCCAAAAATCGTATCCCCCTCTCTAGTATTGAAAATTTCTGAGTTTTATTAGACTGTGTACTTGACCGGTATTGGAAAACACATCCTTTTTATATTCTCAAAGTAGTTCTATCTTCTGTCGTTGGCTCTCATAATCCAGTTCTTTATCACCCAAAGAAAATTCGCAGTGCTCTTTTTGCCACTGCTTCATCTCTCACGCTGTCACATGACCTGTCTGTGATGTACCGTTTGAAAAATAAACATTTTTGTCAACTGCTGTGGCATACTAGATTTACTGTTATTTACCTTTAGTTAGTTTTGCAACCATTTTCGATATTTTCCTCCTTCCGTTTTTTGAACTATTTACCATTAGACTCCGTTCGGAAAATAATTACACCATACCTCAATATAAACACGATTACATACAGACTCTTTCCAAGCAAGCAGCACACCTGCAGCTGTGCTACAACCCCTGCTACTCTCGTATAGCCACATATTGGCGCCGTAAATCTGCTCAAAGCGTTCAAGGCTGTTACTTTAGTTGGCACTTTCTGATCACACACACACACACTTTGCGCCCAAAAGTATACACTATTATTTTCCAAAATTTATGTTGTAGAAAAACTATTCGAGAAAGCCTTTCAACATTTATTCTAGAGTCAAATTCTTTCTTCCTCTCTTTTTGTTTTTGTTTCCGAATTGTGCAGGTGAAGTAAAAAAGTGGTCCACCACAAAATGTCATTTTTCAAAGGGAAATCGTTAGTGGTGAGCTGGTTTTTGCTTTTGTTGGTCAACAGTGTTCAGTATTTTTGTTAGCCCAACCAATTTGTTGCTTTGTTGCACCATTTTTGAAAGAGGGCCTTACATTTTTCATGTTCTACACAAATGTTTAGTTTTAAGTTTTTAATAGTTTTTGTTCGGTGGCACTTGCCACATGCCACTTATGTATATATGAATACTTGCTACTATATGCCAGCTTTGCATTCTTAGGTCAGGTGTCGCCTCACTGGAGTTTGCTTAAAATATATAAAAGCTCATGTGGCACATGTTACCCTTTGCCGCACACATACACACACGAGTGTTTGAATTCGAGGCCCGTTTTAAAATGTTCCTCGTATAATAGAAAGCTAATAGTTTGCATTCAATTATGTAACCCAAAATTATTCCTTTGAAAATGACTATTTAAAAAATAAATAGTTTTTGCTTAACAAAAGGAAATTGTATGTATTTAAGCAATTTTTAGTTGACATGAGTAATTTTCTTTTGTGTAGCTTCAAATGACAAAGAGCTGTGACATGAGGGATGAGCGAAAGAGAGAGATTTTAAATTCCACAGTAGTTGCTGAAAACTTTCTAGCTGCGAACATTTCCTACAGTGTTGTGTTATTTTAAAAAAATATTAGATGAAAGTAGGGAATCTGATCCGAAAAAAAATAACCGCCTTCGGTTCACTTCAATTTACTATACTTCCGAAAATGCCGAATCGAACAATAAACTGGTATAAATACAATAAATTAGACGAATCTAATAGAGATTAGATTTGTAAGCGCTTGTTATGAGTAAAAATCCTCTCTTCACAGAATTCAACAGAATAATTTTGCCGTTGCTTGCATTCGAAGAGAGTAGAGTTCCAAACGTAGTGAGCAAAGAAGGAGTGAATCGAAGATTGCTAATGCTTTAAGCGGGTATTTTACTCTAGAAATCAAATTTTGGGTAGTTTTTTGAATTTTATTTAAGAAAAAACCAAAAATATTTTTACTATCCATTTTTTTATGGTGTTTTTATTGATATCTTAAGAATACAGAAAAAGAATTTTACAAAAAAATATTAAAAATTAAAATAATTAGAGGGGGGGCGAGACAGGTGTAAAAAAACGGCGCATCCTGGTGACATTGATCCGAAACACTCCGGGTGGTCTGAAAAAAAAAATTAAAAGAAATTCTTAATCTGTAAGGACGCTGTTATAGTCCAGGAACAAGAAATTTTTTTTTTTTGAAAAATGGCGACTGCCTGAAAACAAAAATAATTTTTTACGCTTTTTTTTTGAAATTCCTGAATTTTTTTTAAAATATTAAAAACAAAAATTTTGACACGAAACTGGTAGGAACGATAAAGGATTATATAAAGAAGGTTCACACAAAATTTGAAATCGGTTGTATAGAACTTGAGATAATGCCGGTACCGTGTGGAAAAAAGTAGTTTCGAGAAAAACGCGTTTAAAGTTTTGGAGACAATTCTAGTGAACACGGACGCCACCTCACAAAATCGGCTGTATCTCCGAAAACAAGTCGAATTTTGAAAAATCCTTCCATATCTTTTCATATTTTTGAAAGTCTAAACTTTAAATATATGAAAAATCGAATTTTTCAAAATTCTAGAGTGGAATACCCCATTAAGAATATTATGGTGGATAACTATGAAAAAATAGTCTATAATATCCCAGCTTTAGTCAAAAGAGCTTTGCAGTAGTTTGAAAATATGCGAAACTATAAAAAGAAAGTAGGAGAGGAGGAAAGGAGAGTGTGGAATGTTAGAGGAAACTGGTTTGTCCATCGAAATTTCAGTAGCTATGGTTCTTATATCAAAATCTTAGAGCGAAATGTCGATATAATTATTAGACGATGCCACATCGATAGCCAAACTTTGATCTGAAACACATTTTCTCTTTATGAAAGTCATTTTAAAGATTCTTAGCAACGATTTTTGTAAAAAAAAACTCAATTTTTCTTGAATAATTACGAGAAATTTTCAGAATATTTAAAATACAATTTTGACAAAATTTTTCATGAAAGATATTTAAGTGGGGTTTTAATTGAGCATCGAAAGTGCACTAGAAGTGGCTAGCCTATTCCACGTGATTTAACTTTAAAATATATTTTTAGTAAGTTTCTGGTGTAGGCACCTGATCCATTAAAAATTAGAGATGAAAGTATTACGTCCTTAGGTATATACATGAGGTTTGTCAAGACATGACATAACTTAATATGACATCCCTACAATACTCCGAATATATATAGGTTTGAAGCGAAAATGACAATAAATCTTTCTCTCACACAAATGTGTCGGTCTTCGGGCCTGAAGAAGTGTTTTTGTGGGGAGTTCTTCTGCATTACTTTAAAATGATGGAAAACTCAGCCGAAAGTCGTCTTGTGTTGGTGGAAGCTTATGGGGCACATGCTTTATCCGGGTGAGTGTTCCAACAGTACTTTACACGATTTTCATTTTGGCTTGGAAGATGACGTACGTTCTGGGCAGTCAAAAAGGTTTGACCATGACGACCTGGAAGCATTAAGTATTTGGAGAAGATTGTTGTCATAAGAGGATCTCGAAAAAGCTTTGAAACATATGAAATGAAGCCGACAGTCGCTGAAAAACGGTTTTGCATGTTAGAAATGCTAGAAGGCTACAAAAAAATACATATAAAGCATTGAATTATAACCCTAAAGGCAAAAAAAAACATAGGTGAAACCTCGTAAACCAGTGAAATCAACGGCAAAGCCGTATATTCAATACACGATTGCCGAAAAACGCCCAGAATTCACGATTAAATATGAGACAACAACTTTCCATCATGGCAACGCTCGGCCTCATGTTGTAAGACCGTTTAAAAACTATTTGGAATCTATTTGAAAAACAGCGGCTAGAAATTTTTGTCTTCCCTCCTTATTACCCGAACCTTGTCCCTTCTACTATTTGTTTTCGTCGACGCAAAACGCACTCACTGGAACACAGTTCATATTATATGAAAATAGGGCATCAAAAATTGAAATATATCCCAAATTGTGGCTCGGTGCAATGTTTCCGACCGTTTTCCAAGGATATTCTCACGCAAACAGCTCAATGCGGTCGAATAGAACTTCTTATTGACCGTTTGTCTTTCCGGAACATATTCACGGTGCACGAAACTACGAATATCGAAAAAGACAATGAGCATCACTTTGATTTTTGAGTGGCTTTGCCGTGGATAGCGATACGCAAACAACGCATAACGTTCAAATAATATTCCTTGTTGACTGTTTGACCGGTTGGAAGGAATTCATAATGCACAACACCACGATAATCGAAGAAAACAGTCAACATGACCTTGATTTTTGAGCGACTTTGGCGTAATTTTTTTGGTCTCGGCTCTCTTTTGGCACGATATTCGCTCAATTGATCGAATGTTTCGGGGTCGTAAGCATAGATCCACGTCTCATCGCCAGTTATAATGCGTTTCATTACACCCTGGTAGTCGGAAAGCATCGTTTCACACACTTCAACGCGACGCCTTTTTTCTAAAAAATTCAATGTTTTCGGTACCAGTCGAGATTTGACGGGCTTGAGGCCCAAAACATCATTCAAAATGGTATTGGCTGAGCCTTTCGATATGCGAACTTCATCAGCAAGGCCTCTAATTGTTAATCGACGGTTTTTCAACACCAAATCTTTGATTTGTTGAACGTGAGCTTCGTCGGTTGAAGTTGATGGTCGCCCGAAAGAAGAGCGTCCACGTCTTCGACACGTTCACGGCCGGCTTGGAACTCACCATACCACTTGTAAACATTTTTTTTAGACATAGCCTCAATCACCATCCTCAACGTATACGCAGCAGAAAATTGATTTCGTAAACAAAATTTAATGCAAATTCTTTGCTCAACAAATTTCGACAACGCAAAAAACGAAAAACTCACTTTTAGCAGCTCACAAAACGACACGTATCTCAAACACTAATGAATATTTTGACATGAAATTTAACATAAAGGTGGCTGACAGTACTACCAACCTCCAAATCCTTCGACGCGCGCAGTTTAAATTTAAATGTCATGCCTTATTTTTTGGGCACAGTATATTCGATGTATATTCTATAGGTATGTTGCTTTTCATAGCATACCTTCTTCCTATTTATAAAAATTTACATTCAAAATCACTTTTTCATGGTCTTAATGTGATTTCTTGTTTTCCACAAACAAGTTCTGTACCCCACCCCCTCTCCACAGAGCAGCTTGTTTTGAATCGTAAAGTCAGCATTATTGCGCTGAAATAGTCCGTGGCACGCGCCCATCTAAATGTAATGGCACATCTTGCATGCACTAAGCTATACCGTTAAAGCTACCTTCGCTCTTTTTTGCTCTTTTTTTCTGGCTGACACCTTCCCACAACGCTTGTACAGCTGCCCTGCTGCGGCGACATGCTAATAAGCTGTCATTAGTCCTCTCGTGTGGGGTGAGTTCGGCTTTTCTTCGCATTTTTTCCTCATTCAATGCGTTTTTTCTGTATTTTTAAGTAGGAAAATTCCAATTCCAAAAATTCGTTACGCACGTTGCTCTTCGGCGCTTCCACTCGTCTACGCGCGACGCTTTTATGAAGCGCTTTGGCGGCTTTTAACGGGATTTACACCCACAACTTGACGTTTGCTATGCGCGTTGTTATGACAGCGTGACGTCCATCAGTTCATTACCTTGAATTTACAGTTACTTTTAAATGTTACCCCTACACCCGCGGCTATGCTGCTATTTGTAGAGGAAAGTTGTTACCTTGTAATGTTCTATGTTCTATTTTTTTCGTTTCTTCTATTTATCTGCGCAGATTATTTACATTCCCGTTGCAGCGTTGTCTTGGAAACAGCTGGTTTGGTGTTTTTTCTTGACTTTTTTCAAGTAAAAATAACGCTGATGGAGGTATCATTACATTTTTATTGTCGTTCATAGAATTTGTTGCGTTCTTTTGTTGTTGTTCTTTATTTGTTATTTCTCTACAAATTTTTATGTCAGCAATGTTGCCCTAGAGTTTTACAATTACGCTGGTTATTCTGTACAATTACCATGAATATTACCACAATGACTTTTTGGCCTCATCTGGCAACAGCTGCCGCCAGCTAATAGATATGAGGCATTTCGGTCGTTTTTCCAAATCATTTTTGGAGAATAAATTACATTTAAGCTTTTAAATTCAACTTTGCTCCGTAAAATATGGTAATTCTAATTTTAAGTTATGAGTTTTTTACTCAAGAAGCAGTAAGGCAGCAATAGAGAGGAGAGAGACGCATTGATTTGAAATTTTTGATATTTCCGTAAGAAAAGGTAGAGACGAAGGCTTAACCAATAAGAGTTCAGTGAAATTTCTCATAACTGGACATCCATTGTCGTAGTGTTTTTCTCCAGCTAAAGGAACTGACCAAACGGGCGTTTAAAATATATTTTTAGAGGCAGAAGCTTCAATCAGAACTATATTTGCTCGTTCTGGATGACCTTCCAACTCTTCAACTGCTGAAAATATTAAAAAAGTGAAAGATATTGTACTTGAAAATCGCCAGGCGACTGTTATGGAGATGGCGAGATATCTTGATATCTCCGCTAGTCCGTTCGAACGATTTTGGTGGATATTTTGGGAATGAAACGCGTTCTAACTCGGTTTGTCCCCATAAAGGTGAATTTTTTTCAAAACAAGCAGCTCTTTAGACATGCTTGATCGTACGAATTCCGATCCCATATTCATGGAGAGCATGAGACATGGATTTATGAGTTTGACATGCAAACAAATCAACAATCTTTTGAAGGAGATGAAAGCCATCCCAAAAAGTTCTTATGAAAGTGTTTCGAGAAGTAGAAAAATCATTGACATAAGTGTAGGTCTGGTGGTAATTATTTTGAAAGCGACAAAATAATTACTGATGAATAATTAAATATTTCGTGTTTTATTTATAATTTCCGAGTACTTTTTTGACACAATTTAATTGTACACAATTTTATTGACAAATTTTACGAAATCTTGTTCGTTTATCAAAGATAATTTGAAGGAAATATTTTTTTGAAACGTTTTCATGTCCGCTTATAGGAGTGTTATAAAATATAGGGTGGGTCATCTAACGTTTTAAATTTCAATTATCTATATTTCGACATTGGAAACGTCAAATACCATTCAAAAAGTGACAGATATTCAGTAAAAAGTCTAAAATTTACGAAATGGGTCGCTATTCACTAGACGAAAACTGGGAAATATTGAAAACTTTTTTCCAAAGTTCGTTTGACCGAGGATGGTCAATTTTACAGAAAAATCATCTTTTCGGACGAGGCTCATTTCCACCTCGATGGTTAGGTTAACAATCAGAATTGTCGCATTTGGGGCACAGAAAACCCGCACGTAATCGCCGAGAAGCCAATGCACCCAGCACGAATCACTGCACGGTGCGGATTTTGGTCTGGTGGAATCATCGGCCCATTTTTCTTCGAAAATGAAGAAGGAACCGCCGTAACCATCAATGAGCGATATCGCGCAATGTTAACCGAATTTTTCTTTAAGCAAATTGAAGAGGAAGACTAGGAGAACATTTGGTTCCAGTAGGACGGCGCTACGTGCCATATAGCAAATGCTACACTCAATCTTTTACGCCATATTTTCGAATTTAAAATTTTATATGGACCACCCTATATTAATGAAAACTTGAAATTCATGAAATTCGTCCAGTTATGGGGGATTTTCGGCTATGGACTGTCCGTAATGGGGAATTTCACTGTATACACATTGTAGAGTTTCATCTCAATATTTCAAGAATAGAATTTGACCACTTTTGAAATATATTCCTAATAATTACATACCACCAATACCGAAACTAGATATTTACCGACTTTACTTTGAATATGAAATTAAACGTTTGTTTTTAGTTAGATATTTCATCGTCCATAAAGAATTAAATACATTTAGAATAAAATATGTATATAAATATTGTATTTTCTCTTCATAAAGTTGCGAAAGAGTAGATATTAACTGCGTTCAGTTTCCTCAGTTCAAAAGCCATTAACTGACTACGTTTACATCATTCGGTTTCGACATAGATGATTCGTAGACTCTTTATGGGATCCTAAGTCATTTGTTGACAATGATGCTCTCAAGAATTGATGTCTGAAGCTAAAGCTTTTAATTGGCGCGCAGTATTGGCTGTTTCCGACATCCAACCTCCTTTACAGCGGCTTAGAAATAAATCACATTTTTTTTTTTCGTTCTTCAGATTATTTGCACTCTGACCTCTATTTAATTGGTTCTGACGAAAATCTAAAGGAATAGTATAGACTGGAGTGTCTTTCATTGGTGTTATCGAGCTCTCTTTTTTGGCGAAAAGCTTCACTTTTCACTTTACTAAATTCCTGTTCTAGGCAAATATCGATCGTTTCATCTGCTAGAAAGTACCAGAAAAGTAAACCCCACTTTTTTCAGATATCACCAAAAAAAGAGTATCGCCGAAATACGTATATCAATTTCCAAAACCATTGGTTTTACATATATTTTATGCTTACAGAAGTTCTCGGCTTTCTGCTCAATCTAGGTTAAAAAAAAAAAAACAGTTGAAAAAAATTATTGCATTACCACAGATGACTGATCACCGACTTCTCCTTTTTATACCCTGAACAGGGTATATTAAGTTTGTCACGATGTTTGTAACACACAGAAGGAAGCGTCGGAGACCCTATAAAGTATATATATAAATGATCAGTATGTTGAGCTGAGTCGATTTAACCATGTCCGTCTGTCTGTTCGTCTGTCCGTCTGTCTGTATATATACGAACTAGTCCCTCAGTTTTTAAGATATCGTTTTGAAAATTTGCAAACGTAATTTTCTCTTCAAGAAGCTGCTCATTTGTCGGAACTGCCGATATCGAACCACTATAACAGATAGCTGCCATATAAACTGAACGATCGGAATCAAGTTCTCATATGGAAAACTTTCGCATTTGACAATGTATCTTCACCAAATTTGGTATAAAATATTCTCTAGAGCAAAAATGTAATATCCGAGAAAATTGTTCAGATCGGTTAACTATAGCATATAGCTACCATACAAACTGAGCAATCGGAATCAAGTTCTTGTATGGAAAACTTTCACATTTGACAAGATATATTCACGAAATTTGGTATAGATTATTTTTTAAGGCAACAATGTAATCCCTAAAAAACTTGTTCAGAACGGCTTACTATAGCATATAGCTTCCATAAAAACTGGAAACATAGTTACTAACAGAAATGCACCTGTGAAGGGTATTTAGCTTCGGTGCAACCGAAGTTAACGTTTTTTCTTGTTCTTTATTAGCGTAGACACCGCCTTCGCGATTAAAGCTGAGTTTACTGAGTAACCGACGTTTATCATTCGCTGAACTATGCCAATGTCGTTATTTTCAGCTACTTCGCCCGACCAAAAATTTGACAGCTTCTGAGAATTTAGAGAACTGCACAGCAAACAATAGGTAAAGCGCTAAAATAGTTTTTGATTGAGAACTGAAATTTAAGTTTTAGACCACAAGTACGATAGCTGACTTTGCATACTACTATGAGTAAAAAAATGTAAAGACTTTGTTCATAATTTTAAAATTCTAAATTATTCTTCAAATAATCCTTCTTGGCCAACGTTTTTTTTATTCAATACTGGAAACAGTTGTTAAAGTCAATTTCCTGAACGTTTAATGTCTTGAATTGATTCAAAACGATTTCCACGGAGTGTTTCATGACATCTGTTTTTCGAAAAAGTTTGTTAGGCCTAAAGATCTTTCAAAATTTCACTGATATTTCCGATATTCTAACGATGGCAGCAAGATCTCTGAGTGTTGATGGTCGATTCTCAAGCAGCAATTCCTTTATTTTATAGCCAGTTGATTATCAATTGATGTTGATGTCCGTCCTAGACGTGGTTCATCGTCAACTCGTTCTCGATTCTCTTTGAATCATTTGTACCAATCAAAACCACTTGTTTGCGACAAACAATTATCAACGAAGATATTTTCCAACATTCTGAACATTTCATCACTAGAATAATGGATTTCTTTGTTGAATTCCCTTTTTGTACTTCAGAAAGTCAAGAGTTTTCTAAACATTAACGTTTTGATGTGGCTTTTGGTACAAATGTTATTGAAAAATAAAATAATTGGTCGAATAGATTTTCTGGCGAAATTTGAATAAAAAAAGCTTATTATTTTTTGCAACAAAGAAAAATTCCAAAGAAAAATCATTGTTGTCTTAAATAAGAAACACTCATAAAAATTATATTTCAGTCAAGTGAGATTTTTATCATGCGCACATTATGGTATAATCAATGAAACTTGGGAAATCCACATTTTTGTATGTGAAAGGCATACTACTGTGTCAAATAAGGTGACATTTGAATTTAAACTGCGCGCGTCGATGGACTTGGAGAATTATTTTTTTTTAGGTTGGTAGTACTGTCAGTCACATTTATGTCAAATTTCATGTCAAAATATTCATTAGTGTTTGAGATACGTGTCGTTTTGTGAGCTGCTAAAAGTGAGTTTTTCGTTTTTTGAGATGTCGAAATTTGTTGAGCAAAGAATTTGCATTCAATTTTGTTTACGGAATCAATTTTCTGCTGTGGATACGTTGAGGATGGTACATAAAGCCTTTGGTGATGAGGCTATGTCTAAAAAAAATGTTTACAAGTGGTATAGTGAGTTCCAAGCCGGCCGTGTCGAAGACGAAGAGTGTCCAGGGCGACCATCAACCTCAACCGACGAAGCTCACGTTCAACAAATCAAAGATTTAGTATTGAAAAACCGTCGATTAACAATTAGAGACCTTGCTGATGAAGTTGGTATATCGAAAGACTCAGCCAATACCATTTTGAAAGATGTTTTGGGCCTCAAGCGCGTCAAATCTCGAGTGGTACTGAAAACATTGAATTTTTTGGAAAAAAGGCGTCGCGTTGAAGGGTGTGAAACGATGCTTTCCGACTACCAGGGTGTCATGAAATGCATTATAACTGACGATGAGACTTGGATCTTTGCTTACAACCCCGAAACAACCGATCAATTGAGCCAATATCGTGCCAAAAGAGAGCCGAGACCAAAAAAATCGCGCCAAAGTCGCTCAGAAATCACGATCATGTTGACTGTTTTCTTCGATTATCGTGGTGTTGTGCATTATGAATTCCTTCCAACTGGTCAAACAGTCAACAAGGAATATTATTTGAACGTTATGCGTCGTTTGCGTAACGCCATCCGCCTAAAAAGACCGGAATTGTGGAAAGACAATTCTTGGTTTTTACTCCACGATAATGCACCATCCCATACTGTCCTCGTAATTCGTGATCATTTCGCCAAAAACTCAACCCATATCGTTCCGCAACCACCGTATTCACCTGATCTAGCGCAGTGCGACTTCTGGCTGTTCACTAAGCTCAAAAGACCACAAAATTTCGTTGATTTGAGACGACTCCTTGGGAAATCTTTAATTAAGTTTATATTATATAATTCAATATTTCTCAGTCATGTACAGCAATGGAGCTGGAAAGTTTTTTTTAGGCTTTTGATTTTATATACGCGCTATTTTTTCATGTAATATATTCAATAACTTGGCTATAACCTTGTAAGCGTTGTCTACGCCAATATAGAATATGAAGAATAATATATTAAATCCACATGAACATTAATTTTATTCCAAAATGTAAATAAAACAGACTCTATTATCCATTTTATTACCCTCTGTCAATAATAATTTGTGGTTAATGTGGCGCTAAATTATTTTTGTGCCATCCACAAATATTCCCAAATAAAAAATAATCAAATTTTGGAAACACAACTACAATTGCAGGACATTTTCTAAGCGCCTAGGGAAAATTCAAATGGCAAATGGCAAAATGGGACATAATAAAAATAAACACTCGCGATCTAATGGCATTTATTAATCTAATTGTTATAGACAAAAAATGATAATGGATGGAAATGCAAAAATAGAAAAACCAAATAGAAAGAAATTCGGCTACAAGACAGAAGCAACCGTTAGGCTGGCAGCCTGTGACACCCACTCACCCCCACATTCGGTCGAAAACGTAAAGCCGTTAATGCAATAACATTAACGTCAAGAATGCCGTCATAGTGTCAAACCATTTCGCAAATCTAATGAGCCCTAACGGCACAAAAGCACAGCACAAGGGGACGTGAAGTGTGGAAGCGAGTGAAAAAAGTGTGGCGAAAAGTTGAAAATTTACACCCAAAAAGCGCAGACAGAAATGTGAAAAATGCAACCGACGAAAAAACACTGTAGACAAACCAGAAATTAAGCGAAAAAGGTCATAAAGCACAAATCGACAACGCGCTGTTGCGGAACCGAATAAAAGCCCATTGGGAAGGGTAGGCGCGTAAGGCAGACCAAAAAAAAAAAAGTGTACACCAAATGTCGACAATTTTCATAGCAAACCCAGGCGTGCGAAGGTCTCAATATCGCCGTTTCGGATGGGGTCAAATGCGACGCGAAGTATCAGTTAGTTAGGGTGTGAAATTGAGAATTAAAATGTCATACACATGGCACGTATATACTATGGCTACATGCCTTGTAGGAAATTGTGTAAATTCAGGACTGGTTTGGCTGTAATTATTGTATTTAAAAGGTGCTTTATTCCGTATTTTATCATTCCGTAAAACTGATAGTTGATAACGGGCGTGCTTTGCTGTACAGAAGCGGGTGTGTATCTTCGCTACCACAAGATAGTGGTCTGAGTCGATGTTAGATCCTCGGAGTGTACGTACGTCAAGGACACTGGAAACGTGTCGCCCGTCTATCACAACATGATTGATCTGCTTTCTGCTGGAATTTTCCTACGCTGGAATCTAGCAATACATACAACTATATTTCGGGCCCCTGCGAAGTTATATCACCCTCAATCCATTCGGAGAGGTTTCGCCATGGATGCTGAATTTTTCGACTGTTGTTCCAAAGATGCCTTCTCTGCCCACCCTGGCGTTAAATTGCCAAGCACGATTTTGACATCGTGGTACATCGTCCTTCTCTTCTATTGGAGCGTGAGCGCAAATCAGTATTACGGTGAAAAAGTTTGCTCTGATGTGCATTGTTGCTAGACGCTCATCAACCGAAGTGAATGCCAAGACTCGACGATTGAGTCTTTCTTCCACCACGAATCCTACACCGACTTTGTGCCCCTGCATATGGCCACTCCGGTAAATGTCACAAGGACCTATTTGTCTCCGTTCTTGTCCCGTCCATCGTATTTCTTGGACGGCGGTAATGTCAGGTTTTACTTTTATGAGGACATCAACCAGCTGGGCATCGGCACCTTCCTTATTAAGAGACCGGGCATTCCAGGTGCTTGCCCTTATGTAACAGTCCTTATTACGTTTGCTGTGGTCGTCATCAAAAGTGGGATCTTTCATCTGAAGCTGGTGTTTTCTTTTCATTGGGAGTGATTTCTACATGGTGGGTCTCAAATTCAGCGCACTTCCTCGCTAGGCTTTATACACATTTATATAGTGAGTCGTTTGTTTCAAGGCCGAAGCACGTTCGCAGCCATATCTGTGGTGAACAGACACTGCAGTTAGCCTTTAGCGAACCTTTAAACCGAATATGTCGGAGTGGCTCCGCTGAAACTTCCTCTCTCTTATCCGTGACCCCAGGCTCCACACGGGTTGGTTACCGCTTCTCACCTAAGGGTTACTCAGGTTTCCAGGGTGAGCTTCGAGGACCCAAGAATAGGAATTTCGTATGGTCCTACAACCCAGAAACTTAAATATTCCCCATTACAGCCCAGGAAAGTAGAGGAAAAGGAAGACTTCCACTCCGTTGGAGGGACCAGGTGAAGGATGTCGAATTAGCGCCAAATAGCGAAGAGCAGAAATAACTGGTGCGCTGTGGTTAACTCGGCTATATCCGCGCAAGCGGTGTCTGTGTCCTACGACCCGCTCTCTTTTTCCTGCTGGGTACCCTTAACATAGAGTAGGCATTCATCTCCTTTGTTTGGCGCTTATTTTATTTTCATTTCGATTCATTTATGCGTCCATCCCGTACGAAGCACCGCGCTGCCGCTTATTGCTAGTGAAGAACACCCGGCTCCAGCAATGAAGGTCCACCGCTTTGCCTTTACCCAAGTCCTGTCAAGTATTTTAGGGTCACATTCCGCATTCAGTGATTTCTGTGTGTCTGCTCTATTGCTTTGCGCTGCTTACTTTACATTATGTAATTTGATTGTTTTTGTTTTCATATTTGTTGCTCTTTTCGCTCAGTTATCCTTGTTGCTCGCTTCGGCGACTTCGGCGCTGTGTCTTTGGCATTGCTTTGTCAGCATGCTACAGTTAATTTCCATGTAAATTAAGCAATAAAATGTACCGTTTAATGTTTCAATTAATGTTCCGCGTTAAATTTACATTGTTCGCCATGTCGTTAATCGCAATGATTTCTTTCTTCTCGGCGCAAACATTCATTTGATAGTATTCTCTTTTCTTCTGCGTTATCTTTGGCAACTATTGTGTTGCTAGTGTAGCTATTTATGTTTGGTTAGATTTGTTTGTATAGAATTAAATGTGAGTAGTTAAGTTTTTATGTTCTTTAGATTGTTTTGTTATGTGTCGTCACTTGATTTTGTTAATTATTTGTTAAAGATTATTAGCTTTGCCCATGGAATTGAATTTTGTTGAACGCCCCCACAATAGTTTTGCCGTCTCTTTTATTATTATTCTTCTTCTTTTAATACTCAAGTTTTAAGGGTGGACTAGAAGAGTATTAGCATCAATTTGGACCAATATCTGCTTTACCTAATGCTAGTTGCCGAAGTTTTCATTATAATCTACTTTTTTTTGCAGAATTTCTGAATAAGGTTTTGACTTTCAATACCATCTAGAAGCCTTCTGTGATCAAGAAAGAGCATTTCTGACATGAAAGTCAAGTTAATGATTAACTTTTCCTCTCTTGAGCTCAGTGTTATACGAGAGTGTTGAGCAACTCCTCTAATTTGAGACCGTGTCGTTTAATCCAAGAGGCTATATTGCCCTATCTAAGAAATTGAGAGTAAAGTCTTTCACTTGCTCTGCGATACTTAGAGTTATTACCCTAAAATTGTACAAATTCCTTGTTTCAGGATTAAGATTTTACCACGACTTACATTTGGAAAATTTTTTAAATTTCCAAATCTTTCGGATACATCTGAAGCTTTTGATCTTTATCTTTATATATAAAAAGTAGGTGTCTTGTTTTTCCGCGATGGACTCCTAAACTACTGAACCGATTTTAGTAAAATTTAGCACGCTGTGTCCGGTTTGAACCAACTTAGAAGATAGGATAGTAAAAACAATTAATAAATAAAAAATACAGTGGAAGCACTATTAAATGAACGCTACATTAAGCGGACGTCTCCATTAACCATGCTCATTGCTGATGTTTATTAAATACAATCTATTATATTAAGAGGACAACTCTATTAACTGGACAGAAAAACTGGTAACCAGACATTGATTTGTTCGTTATTTTTTCCGATGAAATTTGTTTGTATGAACATAGTCAAAATTAAGCCTCAAATATAATCCTTATACCGTCTTACCGACAAAAACGTTTTCACCTTTGTTCGTAAATAAAATTGAATAGTTTACATTATGAATAATAGTATAAAATGTATACCACAGCAACGCCGGCTCCACTAGTATTTTATATATTATATTTTAGTGATTCTTAAAATAAAGTTAAGAACAAGATAAGCGAAAGTGCGCTGATTTTTCCTTTGAAAACTTTCAAATGTAACAGAGAATACCAGCAACCTTTGCTATAGATGACTAACTATCAAAAAACAATATACGAGGTATGACAATTAAGTAATGAGACTGATTCCATAAAAACCGTATATTTGAAAATTATTCTACAGCTCTGCTATCCCCTTCAAAGTAGTCCCCTTGGGCAGCTATACAGCGATTCCAGCGCGTTTTCCATGCTTCGTAACATTTCTGGAGCGCTTGGACTGGGATATCCGCGAGTACCCTCGTCACGGTCGCCTGGATGTCCGTAATCGACTCAAAATGGGTTCACGGCGATCCCTTCAGAAACCAAATACTGGGACACGCTGAGGGCGGTGTGGCACGGCGCGTTGTCGTGATGAAGAATCCAGATACGAGCGATGTCTGGGCGCACCTTGTTGAATCGTTTTTGCAATCTTTCGAGTACTTGGCAAAAGTAGACTTGATTCACAGTTTTCCCCGGTGGAACGAATTCTTTGTGGACGATTTCACGGCTATCAAAAAAGGCAATAATCATCGTTTTCACCTTCGACTTGCTCATGCGAGTTTTTTTCGGGCGAGGGGCGCGCGGAGACCACCATTGTGACGGGGCACGACATGGGCACGACTAAGAGCACTATCACCATAAACTCTTACAATTTTAGCGTACGTCTCCGAAGCTGTTTCGCCCAATCTGGTGCAAAATTTTATCGCGACGCGTTGCTCTTGATTCGTTTTTCCATTTTCATGACGAGCACTACAAACACACGTCTACTTAACTTGACGCAGCAGGCGAATTAAACAAGCTAAAGCGATGGTACATATATTAGTGGAGAGGGGAGGGATGCCTGAAAAAGAGAAAGGAAATTTCAAGGTTACAGGTTTACCACAAGCACGGCAATAAAATCAGTCTCATTACTTAATTGTCAAACCTCGTATAGGTTATCCTTTACATTTCGGAATTTGTCAACCCTAGTGTTGCAATTTGGCAACTGTCAACTTGATCGTAAAATTTGACATTTTTACTCAAACCTTTTTGACATATGACCGCTACTTGTGTTGTTCACAGTCACTCAAAATATTCCTCTCGGCCTAAAAATGTAGATTTTCACGCGATTATGTTTTAGAACTTTCGACGTGGATTAACTCAGCAACAGTGCATCTTGAATTTAATTCAGGTTTTTCGTAGAAGAACGAAATCCATTTGGAGGGATTTCGTTAAGGTCGTTCCAAATTAGTTTTTGCTTTGAAACTATTGATGCTGCGCGCAAGCTAGTCGAATCTAATAAATGCTGTTTGACTACGAAGCACTTGCAAGCAAATCGTTGCCAGTTTGTTTGGAACAACTAGGAATATCGCAACCACATTACTACACTAAAGGAGAACATCAAATGCTGAGGGGTATTAAATAATTTTTTACCAGTTGTCTTTAAAGAAATTAGGATAACCAACCGCTGAAGACGGTTCACTCTTGACCAATATAATGCGAACTCTCTAACATCGCCAGAAACAATTGCACTGTTGACACCTCAAGCCATTAATTTGTTGAGTCACCCACAATTTGGGACCGATTGACTTCTTTCTATTTTCGTACATAAGAAAGAAACCCAGAGGTCAGCGTTTTTCAACGAGTATTGAGACGGTTGCTGCTTTCGGAAGGCATGGTTTGGAGATACCTTAAGCAGAGTGGCAAAATGGCTTGGGAAATTGGTTCAGAGGCATGCAAAGTACATACATTTTAGTGGAGAATATTTGGAAAAATAATGAAGGATTGTTGACGAATAAAATTTGTTTTTGTTCTCAAACTCCGTATAATAAAAGCAACCTATGTACGCAATATTTTTAAATTTTTTTTCAATAAAGACAAAAATGCAAGCGAGCGGCGGAAATGTTTAATTGTTTATGGTTCTGATACTGTAACAGTCATACTCGTTTTTGGTTTCATCGATGATTCTGTTACGGTATTATTGATGTCAACGTTGCACCACGCTTCGGAATGTCGCTTGTCGAAAACGTCGATAAAATAATGGAATTCGTATTATTCGACCGTAATGTATGCACTGTTGAGTGTCTGCTTAAAAAGTCTTTTGGAACCATTTAAAAAAGGCTGGATCCAAAAAAGAGGTCGATGTATGGGTGTCACATGAATTAACACAGAAAATCGCATGGACCAAACTTCTATCTGAGAATGGCTGCTAAATCGCAACTGAATCGATTCATTTGCTGACTAATCCAGTATTGGCGGTCAGGATTGGTAGGGAATCATTGTTATGGGTTGCTCCCCTACGGCCAAACTTTTAATTCGGACCTGTACTTTCAGCAATATGACCACCCGAAGGTTCAACCTCCAGCAGTGGCTAGAAATACAGAACAAACCTTGGTTGGGAGACTCTGGTCTATGTGATTACCACCTGTTTCTATATAAAACGAATAACGACGAACGACGAAGACCTCGTCACAAAAAACATCTATTGTCCCAAGTTTTTTGCTAATAGGGGTGAGAGTTTCCATGAAAGCGGTACTATAAAAACATTGATTCTCCGGAGCGGTCTGAATAGCCAGAAGCCACACGAAGCTAAATCAGGTGAATATCGGTTGAAAGTTTTGCCTCTTTTTACGACATCTAACATTGAAATACTTTTCCTTAGTGATAGTGTGGCCGGTCGAAATGAATTGGGAGTGCATCACACCTCGATAGTCGAAGAAAACTGTCAACATAACCTTGATTTTTGACCTTCTTTGATGTGGTTTTGCCTGCTTTGGCTTATCGTTGCTGCGATATTCGGCCGATAGATCGTCTGTTTCTGGATCGCAAGCATAGATCCATGACCCATCGCCAGTTATAATAGGTTTCATGGCGTCCTGGTAGTTAGAAAGCGTTGTTTCACACACTTCAACGCGACGCTGTTTTTCGAAAAAATTAAGCTACGAATAAATCCACTTGGACATCGTTATAATGCCCGCTTCCGAGAAATATATTTGATTCTACCTTGATGGTTACCATAACATAAACATCTTTTCTTGAAAATCATAATATCTATGGAAGCTAAAGTGAACTTTGGTTCTTTTTACATACTGCCAAAGAAAATGTGGTTTAACTATATTTTGACGTCATCCACCCTTGCAGTGCTTCTAACAAGAAAAAAGTATTATCAAGCAATATTTGCAGTGTATAAATAATATTCCCATGTTGCAGCAAAATTATTGCAACCGCAGAGTAAGAATTTCTATTGTCTTCTTATTGCTTAAAATGTGTTTTTGCTACTGTTGTTGTTGTTATTATTATTGCGTTGCAGCTGCTGCTGCTGCTGCTGTTGTTACTTCTTTTATCAGCAACCACAAATCAAAAAGAATTTCACGAACGCTTTTGGCGAAATTGCAAAATTTCCGTGTGCAAGCGTTGGAGAACAAGCAGCCAGCGCAGAATTGGGCGTACTTTATGGCAGTATGTGTGTGTACACTCAAGACGCGGTGAGATATAAAATTCTGCGTGGAGAGGAGCTGGGTTGGAAAGTAGGAAAATAAGTGTAAGAAAACAGAAAGAAGATGCAGCTTTAAAAACCTTGAAGCAGGAGTGTGAGTAGACGGGCTCTCGAGTTGAGTGAAGTTAGAGGGACTGAAGAAGAATTTGGGGGACCTCTGTCTCTATGTGAAGAAAGAGAGCTCATGTGTTACTTATTTTCTTTGTTCGCAAAAAAATATGGCTGCTACCGCAACGCTGCCATTAAGTGGCAACCGAAAAAATAAATATGCCACAAACAAATCAGCATTCTACTTGCCACATTACAGCAGCGTGCAACATGTTATGATAGAGTTCACGCTGCCGCTGGCGAATTTCTCCACTCGGCTCTGACAAAGTAAGAAATTTTGCAACTGAAGAAGCCGTTTTCGGAGGCTGTAAACCCACCTACTTGCTTGAGAATTCTTGTGGTGAACACAAAAATGCCGCAGTCTGCTGCTGCTGCGGCTTTGCAACACAATTTTTTGTCTATCGCGCATCACAACAACAAAAATGCGCTTAAGATTAAGTCATGTTGTTTTTGTTATTTGGTTAGTATTGCATTTGCATTTCTATGTTGCATGCTGCAAGTTGGTACTTAGCTGTTGCAATGGGCACGGTCGTTGGGCGGCAAATTTCTTATAGTCACTGCCAATATGTGTACTCGGTAGCTTAATATTATATGTCGTAGCTTGGCGCGAACGCGAAGAGTTGTGGGTAATTATGGGTTGGTGTATCTTGGCGCACAGAGTTGCTTAGAACGCATGGAAAATCTTTCTATAGAAACAGTTGAATGGAAGTATGTTAAATTTAGAGATACTTGGATCTCCCATAAAGCTAGAAGAAATGACTGACCACAAAATTTTAATTGAAATAAATTTTGTCTCAATTCAACAAAAGATAAGCAGTTTGAAAATCATGGAAGTTGACGTATTGAATTGGAAAACGTAGAATAAAATGTTTGGAATATGATTCAATAGTATCATATGTTTAGCTTTGGTGGCCTTCAAGGGCGATCTCGCCATAGAGATCACGGAGATGTCACATGAACAGATAAAATCGGTGCTAATGAGATGCGAAAAATCCTAGGTATGGATCAATAGATTTCCATTGTACTTGGAACTTTTTAAAAATATATTGAGGAGGCTTATTTCAGACAAACGAAAAGAGAAATCTTTATTTTAAGTTTTTTTTTTTTAATATTTTAAGTGTTCATTTGCCATCTACAACACTGAAAATCTTAAGGAAAAGTGTTTGAAAATCGCCGTCTTGGCTAAAAATAAATAGCAGAGGATCTCAACATCTCTTATGAAACGACTCAACACATTGTGATTATGACGCGAAGATCATGAATTTCAGTGGACGCCTAAAAGTGGTTGTTACTGAAGAAAACATCAAGAAAAAAAAACAAAACATAATAATTTTGGATGACCATAAAGTCAAGTTGTTCGAGATGGCAAGCACTATAAAGATCTCAACAGAGCGCGTACTCTTATCTTTCACGAAAATTTAGGCATGAGAAAGCTCTGTGCAAAGAGAGTGCCACGCAAACTCACTTTTGATCGAAAACAATGATGTGTTGATGGTTCGGAACAGTTTGGATATGTTAAATCGTAATATGACAGAATTTTGAGTCGATATGTGACTATGGATGGAACATAGCTGCTTCTATGCACTTCGATATCAAAAATTTATGAATTGGCCTTCGAATTGGTTCCTCATTCTAAGAGCTTCAAACAATGCTCGCTGGACGATTAGCAACAATGAAGAGCTAATCTCAGAAATTAAAATTTATTTTGATGCTTTTGGCAAATGTTTTACAAAATTGGTATTGCAAATTTTTCTGACCACTATAGTAATTGTATCGCCCTCGAAATAACTCTAGTTGTTTTCGATTCCCCAAGCGTTACTCTCCTACGAATCGAACAAACTATACCGTATGCTCAAGCAATCGAGCAGCACTTGTGGTGAAACCCTGCGCTAACATCCGGGTATAGGTTTGCCCAAATTATAAGATCCCGTTACAGTAAAAGGCTCGAATTTAGCAGATACTTTAGGAGAATATATTATCCTTTGCAGTTATAAATTCTTTGTCATTTGGATAGAATGTTTAAAGCGCTTTCACTATTAAACATCCTTTCATTTACGCCTCCTGCTTTAGATTAGGTTAGGTTAGGAAGTTGATCCAAAAAGGGTTCTCACTTGAACAGCATACAACGAAGGTCCATTGTGTTATCTATTACTTCTATATAATAGATCATAAGACCCTTACAAATCTGCAAAGCGCTTTGAATCTAGCACTAATTTGTAGAAACGCCTCATGTCATTTATGGTAATGTCTTCTGGTTTGCCGATCACAACAGACATAACTCTTAATTGATGGATTTGGGTTTAAGAACATTCGTTTAACCACAGCATTATACTCATTATACTTAAGTTTTGATTAGACATCACTAAATATTTTTTCCAGTCGCAGCAGTTCAGAAGTTATTTTTATTGGAAACTTTCTTAAGCAGTTCACTCAAGATATAAAGATGTATATACGAGTATCCCTAAGTTTTAATTATTTCATTAAGAGTAAAAATATATTTTCCAAGAGTATGGATAATTATCTTTACGGTCAGTCCTGCGGCGATTCGGCAAAAGCATTAAGTGCTGTTTAATTTTCTATTGACGAATCAGTTTGTATGAAAGCCATACACTACAGTGGTCCGATCTGAACAATATATTCATAGATTGTAGTGTTGTCTTGGACAATTATCGATGCCAAATTTCTGTAAAATATCTTGTCAAATAAAAAAGTACATATAAGGATTTAATTTTGACCGAACTCTATCTTATAGTGAGGTCAATGAACCCTTTGATTACCATTTGTTTACACTGTGTGGTCAATGATCCTTTTTTTACATTTAGCCAAGCTCACCACCTTTTTTACGTTGAGCCAAGCCCGCAACCTTTGTTTACATTTAGCCAAGTCAACAATCATTGTTTATATTTAGGGTCAGTGACCCTTTTGTTCATATATTATGGGGTCAGTGATCCTTTTGTTAGGAAACCAATGGAGATAATATTTGGACAACCTCCATTTTCAAACTGACTGGATATGGTAATATATTTCACCATCATTGAGAAGCCACAAGTAATGTGGGGGCTCAATAGACTTTCGAAAAACGAAGGTGCTACAATCTTGAAGCAGATGCACAAAAAATTTTCTGAATTATTAAAATTAAAGTTACTAACCAATAAAAAAATATTTTCGCCCAGTCTTGAGATACCCAGGGTTGCTCTTAATTTGATAAATTCACCGTTTAGGGGTTCATGCTGTCTATTTTTGAAGAATCTATAATATTAATTAAATCTTGTGCTTAAATTATCCCAGAATTGTGTTCACTTTAGTCGGTCATTAAATCTATAAATAGATATGTACACATAAGTACATTCCACACCCCACATTTCACAATATTTCAGCAAACTAAACAATCATTCAAACACTCGTAAATAATTGATGTAAATAATATAATCATCAAATTTACAATGGCCTGTTAAGCCAAGCGCAATGACCAGCGAATCGAACAGCTTACTTAGCAATAATAACGGGGTGCGGGGTGGTAGGAAGGCTTATAATCGTAAACTGCGAGTATGCGAAAGGGTGGTATTATGAGGCTGGCACTTGGCGTGGCGCTATTTGAATCAGAAATGCTTCACTGCATTTAATTAGCCATAATTGAACAACAAATGCAGCTAAACAAATCAAATATTTATGAAAAAGCAGTTAATTAAATTTGCAATGCCAAAATCAGCGCACAACGCATCACACACACATATATCGCACATGCATTTGCAAGTGCGATATATTTATGCATATTTGAAGGTTTCGGAACGCGAAATGATGGCGCCAAATTGTTGTTGCCCACGGCTTAGTTGTAAAAGTAACAACTACTTATTATTAATAATAAAATTTAACTAAATGTGCCAAAAACGACCGCATAAGCGCGCATATATAGTGATTTGTATATATTTATGTGAGCGCTGATATTAAAGCAAACATTCATTTTTCAAAATTTCCATAAATTTTCAAATCAAACAAGCGACCAGTAAACAAAATTTTTATGTATGTAGATGTGTGTGCTGTAACCAGTTAATAATAATTTAGCTATTTTTTTTGTTTACTGAAGAATAAATAATGACGCGTTAATTTGACACAGTTGGCCATATTAGTATGTATCTATGCACGTAAACACATATAACTGTGTGTGTGTGCCTAGTTAACAGCTAACTAACTAGTTAGGTCATTATAAATTATTTAAGCGCGCTATATTGATCAAATACATGCATATTGTTTAATAAATATACATATGTGTAAATGTAGCTATATTTGGTTATACTAAGGTGGTTCTTAAAAGTAATTATATCGATTTTCGGTACTGCATGAGCATCTAACTAGAAAGATTTCAGATCAGAACTCGACTTTCCGTAATTTCTTCAACACTAATATTTTAAGTGATTTTTTCTATCTTATTTGTACCGATTTTCGGTATTATAATATATTTTACAATATAACAATTATCTTAAAAATTACAATAGAATTATCTTAAAAATTGAGTATATAGTAATTTTTGAAACACCAACAACACCAAGTATATTTTATCGTATTATTACCCGTTTTCGGTACTATAATATTTTTTAAATAAAAAACATTTGGATCAAAATACTTTTCTTCAAGACTAAAAAAATTAAGTGATTTCTTCGATCATATTAGTACCGATTTTCGGTACAATAATATTTCATACTTGAAAACACTTAAGTTAAAAATTGAGTTTCCTCTAATTTCTTCAACATCAGTAACATTAAGTGTTTTTTTCGATCATATTAGTACCGATTTTCGGTACTATAATATTTCCTAATTGGAAAAGTTTAAGTCAAAATTAAGTTTCCTGTAATTTCTTCAACATTTATGTATAAGTAATTTCTTCAATGATATTAGTACCGACTTTCGGTACTAAAGTGACTCTTTATTGAAAATATTTAGCGTGAAAATTAAATGTACCGTAATTTCTACAACACCAATATCTTTAAGTGCTTTCTTCGGTTATAATTGCATTCAACTGTAGAATACCATATACTAGCTTGTTATTGAAGAGTTAAAGTCAAATTCATTGTACCGAGACTAATACGGCTAAATAATTTCTTCAATCATATTCGTACCAATTCTTCCGTAATTCTACTGAAACTAATATGATTAGACAATTTCTTCGATCATATTAGTAACAATATTCGGTACTGTATTACTTTTTAATTGAAAATATTTTGGTTGAAAATTTTATTTATTGCAATTTTTCAAGATCTTTAAGTAATTTCTTCGACTATGATTGTATCGAATTTCGGTACTATAATGGCTTCATATTTGAAATAGTTACGGTTAAGTAATTTTTTCCGGATACTAATACATATCATTAAGGGAATTTTTCAATACTATTAGTAACGACATTCGGTACTGCATGGACTTTTTGTTAAAATATTTAGGATCAAAAATTTAACGTAATTTTTCCAGACTTATATCTTAATGCGATTTCTTCGACTATAATTATATCGAATTTCGTTAGTTTTGCTTAAATTATTATACCGATATTCGGTACTGTGTTGATTTTTCATGAAAGATTTTTATGAAAAAAATTGAATTTACCGCAATTTTTCAAGACTAATACCAAGAAGTATTTCTTTTAGCGTATTAGTATCGATTTTCGGTACTATATTGTTACTACATCTGAGAAGAGTTAAGGTCGAATTGAGTTCTACGCATTTCTACCTGTCTAATGTGATAAAGTGATTACTTCGATCATATTAGTACCGATTTTCGGTACTGTATTGTCTTTTGATTGCAACTATTTAAGATAAAAATTGAATTTACCGCAATTTTTCAAGAGTAGTATCATCAATTATTTCTTTGATTATATCAGTATCGATTTTCGGTACTATATAGTTTTCATATTGAAAAGGGATATGGTCAAAAATTAGTTGTAGGTAATTTTACTGATCCCAATTGATTTCTTTGATCATAATATTTATTTTCGGTACTTAATGTCAACCAATTTAACTTATTTTTAATTGATATTAAGCACAAAAAAATTTGTAAAACAAATTTTCTTCCAACATTTAAGAACGCCCCTAATGCATACTAGTAATGCATAAGCCTCGTCAATAAGTTGATTAGTCCACCATGTAATCGACCATATATAAAAAAACACCCACGCGTGGCCACTTACCATCAACGGACGCAGCTAATGTCTATCGGCCAAAAAGTGTTGCCACAGTGGCAGCGCCAGCTGATTGGAAAATGCCGATAGTAGCGCTAAAACACAGTGGCCGATAATTTGCTGATTATACACTTGAAGCGACAGCGAGCCGAAAAGAAAGAAAAAAGCTGTATCCCAAGTGGAAGTAATGCAACAAAAGAAAATCTATAGGCGGGTATTGTCACTTGCGAAGCGAATGAAAATTTTGGCGAGTTTCGCCGTGGCGAATTGTAAGTTGCGAATCTCTAACGAATTCGCCAGAAAATGGCGAACGAGTGGCGAAAATAAATTTCTGGTATTGCCACTGGCGAAAAAACGTCATTCGCTTCGCCATTAGTGTCAAAATTTGACGAATGTATTTTTTATTCGCTATTTGAAATGGAAAGGACGTAAGTAAATTTTGATCGTTATTTGAGCAAATGTAATTATTTAATTATATTTAACAAAACGATACTTCTAGAACAAAACGTACAACAACGCAACAATTTCAAAAATTGGTTGCGTTAATGGAAAATAATCCGGACGTCGCCAGAGGAATGGGGAATTTTGGATCGACGAAGAAAAGCAGGGCAGAGCAATGGGATCTGTTCGCTGCCGAACTCAATGCCATTGGTCCACCATTGCGAAACGGACGCGAGTGGAATAAGGTAAAAATTTAATTAATTTGTTTGGTTGAAGTTACTTATGTGTAGCATTTAGGTTTGGTTAAATTATAAACTGAAACTAAAAAAAAAAATAGCGACAAACCGACGCGAAACTGTTGCCACAGGAGGAGGACCTTATGCTCAGCAAAGTTTATCTCCATTAGAGCAAAGTGTGGATGAGCTTCTTCACCTTCAGGCGGCTGTAAATCCTACAGGCTTAGCATATGGCTCTAATGAAGTGGAAACTGCGGTAAATAATAATGAAATTCAGCCAGAAGAGCGCACGACCGTGGAAACACTACGAGCCATGGATTTGGCATCGCAATCCTCAAGCAGCCGTCCTAGAATGACAGTAGAGGAACGTGAAGTCATTCGGATGAAAGCGTTGGAAAAGCAAGCCCAAGTGCAAGACATCCTTTCCAACAAAATTGCAAAAATGGAAAAAAAAGTTGATGAAATTGCAAGGTATGCAAGAAAAACTTATGAACTTAAACAGGAAGAAATTAAATTAATGAAAATGAAAGAAGAAAGGAAGAAGGAAGAATATTTAGAGAAAAAAAAGACATAAAGAAAAGATGGAAATAAAACTACAAATTTTAAAATTAAAAATGCAAAAAAAATAGGGTGCTTGTAAATAGATTGAATTTCGTTTATAGTTTATTTCATAAGAATGTGATGAATTTTTTTTTATTTCATATTTTAACCATGTGATGAATTTATTTTTACTTTATTATTGTAAGTGACGGAATTGAATCTGTGATTTTTTTAAGAAAACATGTGATGAATTTATTTTTACTTTATTATTGTAAGTGACAGAATTGAATCTGTGATTTTTTTAATTTAATTTAAAAGCATGTAGTTTTTGTAATTTTTATATATTTATTATCTATGTAATATTGAATTTCAAAGTATTGAATAAAATAAAAGAATACAATATATTATTCACTGAAGTCGGTATAGTTTCATTTACATCAGACCATCAGCAATTTGTCTTCTGCGGCGCTCTCCTGGTGAACCATTGCCATTTTCATTAATTGGTTCCAATGGTACAACGGCATCAAAGAAGGTTTCAGCCTCCTCCGGATCACCGATTCTAAATTTTTTACAAATGTTGTGCAAGGCGCAGCATATATTAATAACGGATGTTACTTTAGCAGGATCGTAGCGCATTTTTCTATGACTCAGAAGACATCTGAAACGGCATTTCAAAACTCCAATCGTACGTTCAACAACATTTCTCGCTTTCGCGTGCTTCTTATTAAAAATTGACTCCCTAGTTCCAGATTCTGCATGACGGAAAGGTGTTAATAAATAAGGGCTTAATGGGTATCCGGAGTCACCTGCAAATGTATTATTGTTTTCAATATTCATATGTCAAGATTAAACTTGCGCAGTAGTCAAATATTGCGAATACCTAAATAAATAGAGTTCTGATCTCCATTTTGATGCGCTGCCTCTAAACATGCCTTTAGAGAACTATTGTTCCATACGAACGAATCGTGTGTAGAACCAGCATATCTAGCATCCACAAAACGGATATTCATATCATGATCACAAGCCTGTAATAAAAATATAACAAAATTTTTATACCAATTTTACTGTATTAAATTCATAAAAACTCACAATCATTGCATTTATGCTAAAAAATCCTTTTCTGTTTAGATAGAGGTGTTTGTTTGTGGTAGGAGCATAAATCGCAATATGGGTTCCATCGATGCAGCCTATTACATTTGGTATTCCCGATCTTGAATAAAATTTGCTCCTTGTCTGCTGCTTTTCTTCTTCACTAATATCTACGCTTATATGGGTACGACAAATTTCATTTTCCAAAATGGGTATGATCTCTTTTAAAATAAGGGAAACTGTTGGTTGAGCAAGTCCCAACTGAAATTCATTCCCTATAGCTTGTTGGTAACTGCCATGTGCAAAAAATCTGAGTGCGGCACACAATTTTAACATGGGCGTTATGGAAGACGACATCCGACAATGAAATTTGTCTTTGATTTTATCCAGCACATACATAAATGCGTCCTTGTTCAAGCGAAAATTCGCAACGAATCTACAAATACGTGTACATTGAACAAAAACTTCTTATTATTCATTATAATTGAACTGGATACATACACTGTGTTAGGTAGCTCTGTAGGATTAGAATTATCTCTAATAAAACGGCGCTGTCGAAGAAGATTAGTTCGCGTTTCCACATCGTAATTATCTTCAAAATACAGATCCGCGTTATTAAACATATTTTCAAATTTCAGTTGATATAATAAAAAAAATTTTAAGTATAAATGGCACAAATGTCAAATTCGGATGAACGCACTACTTTTTTCATGAATGGCAACGACGTATTTTAGCGAATACGTTCATTCGCCATTCACAATGCAAAATTGGAGTATGTTCGCTAAAGCGTTCGCTTCGCCAAATAAATTCGCTTCGCAAGTGACAATACCCGCCATAAAATACGCGCTCACCGTGAGTGGAAAATTGCAGGCGTAGCTATCATGGAGTGCACTGAAAAAAATTTAGTTTGCTTATTTGGCGTTACTTTGATATTTTTCCGCCGCAGCCTCACAATGTAAATGCATTTTGGAAAAAGATAAGGTATCGAAATGTAAACAAGTTATAATATACAGAGTATGAAGGGAGTGGATTTATACCTATAATTATTCTCATGAGCGGATCAGGCCTTGTTCTCTTTAGTGTAATATTTTCTGAATGTGAAGGCACCATAATTTGACACTTACCCAAATCTGAGCCGGCGCTGACGGTGTCTAAAGAAATTCTTATACTTTCAAATGAAATTTGAGCGCGTCTCATTTATGGCTGTTTTCTACGTCAGGGACATCACTTTTCAGTTGCAGAATGCGCTTTATGTGACTAAAAACTATTAAAGCTTGATCTATGGTCCTCATCGTAAAATGTTTGATACAACTATTTTCATTTTCAGATAGTTTATTGAATGACTATTAGTATGAGGTCCAAGGTATTTAAAACTTAGCCTCAGAAAGACTTTGAAAAAATGTTGTTAGGCAGGTGAAATAACTAAGAGAGCTCAAGTCTTAGCTTAATAGCTTCTGAAAACCATGATTTATAACATTTTCATGCTTATTTTCTCTCTTCCACTTTCTGAGTTGTTCAAACGAAAAACTCTGAGAACAGCTTAAAGTTCAAAAATTAAATTCAAATAAGTAGCGTCAGCAATAGCCTAATGCCACGAGCGGCGCTTTCGAATACGTCACTTGGTTTTACCAAATAAAAACATGAAATATGCGCGGTTGTACTATTCTACCTGACATATTGTCTTACTCTTACATATTGTCCTTGTTTGCTTTTAAAAAGTATCCTCCAAGAAAAAGAGCTTCTAATTTAGTTAGTTGGTAATTTGGCGTCAGGCTAAGTGCAAAACAAAACGTGTGCATGCATAATTACGGTACTTATGTATTTCCATATGCGATACGAGTCTCTTCATGGTAAGAGAGTTAAGACAAATGTACTACATGGAGCCTTGCAAAATAAAAGGCATAACTTAAAGCTAGAGATATAATACAAACAAAAGTAAATAGGTTAAGTACTCGGCTTACTTGACAGTTAAGGTAGGACTAAGTTTGGGCGGTATTGGGTGGTAGATACCCTACTTTTTTATACTAAACATTTGTATACCATATTACCTTAAAGTGACGGGGAAACGCTTACTAAATCTACCTAAGGCACATTATATCTTATTCTTCTTTGGGGTTGAGATTTTAAGTCCACGAATTACATTTAATTTTTGCAAATAATATTGTTTTTCTTACTGTATAAGTTGAATCGAAGTTCAAGTATATCTAAAATACCGAGTTTGTAATCTTCACTTTTCTCTAAAAACTGCAGTGTGCGTTCATCTGTCGTCTTAGTAATGAGGAAGAAAATATGATCTATAAATTATAAAACCATAGTGCTTTTCCCTCGGAACACATGTATCTCGTTAGATTAGAGGGTCTCTATGATTACACGAACTTGTCTCACAGTGTTGGGATATCGAACTGAGATTTTGCTCATGCTATTTCCTCCTAATGAAGCTGGCCATTTGTTGGAACGGCCGATATCAGACCAATGTGACATATAGCTGCCATAAAAACTGAATGATCGGAATGAAGTGCTAGTACAAATAACTTTTTCATTTGGCGAGATATTCAACACGAAATTATTTGGTGGCCAAACCAACTAAAACGAGACTGGTATCACAAAGTAACGGATGGGCCATCTAACGTTTTAAATTTGAATTATCTATATTTAGACATTGGAAACGTCAAATACCATTCGGAAAGTGACAGATATTCAGTAAAAAGTCTAAAATTTACGAAATGGGTCACTATTCACTAGAAGAAAACTGGGAAGTATTGAAAAAAAAAACCGAGGATGGTCAATTTTATCGAAAAATCATCTTTTCGGACGAGACTCATTTCCACCTCGATGGTTACGTTAACTAGCAGAATTGTCGCATTTGAGGCACAGAACGGCGCTACGCACACGCTACACTCAATTTTTTACCCTATCTTCGAAAATCGCATAATCAGCAAAAGAGGTGATGTGAATTGGCCGCACAGAAGCTGCGATTTAATTCTATTGGACTATTTTCTGTGGAGAGCTGTTAAAGATAAATGTTACGCCAACCATCCAAAAACAATTTAAGATCTAAATTACGAGATTCAAGCTACTGTAGCTGCCTTAAGGCCTGAAACCATCGAGAAAGTACTCCAAAATTGGGTGGATCGGATAAGCTACTGTAAACTCAGCCGAAATTGTTTTCCACAAATAAATTTCATAAAACAACCTTTTAAATAAATGTTAGAATTTTGAAAAATATAAAATATCAATTTTTGATTTTTTTTAATTGTTTTTTTTTTTCTTTGATCATATTAGTATCGATTTTCGGTACTATATTGTTTCTACATCAGAGAAGAGTTATGTTCAAATTAATTGTTCCGTATTGCTGCTATGACTAGTGTGATTTAGTGATTTCTTTGATCATTGTAGTACCGATTTTCGGTACTGTATTAACTTTTTGTTGAAACTAGTTAAAATCAAAATTGAGTTTACCGTATTTTTCAAAGCTAGTATCATAAAGTATTTCTTTGATTATATGACTATCTATTTTCGGTACAATATTAGTACTACAACTGAGTAGAGTTTATGTCAGATTAATTTTTTTGCACCGTGACTGATGTGATTAAATGGTTCTTTCGATAATATTAGTATCGATTTTCGGTACTGTATTATTATTATTAGTATTATTATTTTTTGTTGAAACTATTTAAGATCAAAATTGAGTTTACCGGAATTTTTCAAGAGTAGTATCTTAAAGTGTGAGGATGTAAGTATCGACTTACGGTACTATATTGTTCGGTACTATTTGTTTGTAGATTACCTTATTGAAAAGAGATATGTTCATATTGAATTGAATGTATATTGAAAAGAGATATGTTAAAAAATTTACCGATACTAAGTGAATTCTTTGATCGTATTATTCATTTTCGGTACTATAATGTCAACTAATTAAAATTGTCTTTAATTACTACTAGAGACAAAAGATTCTCCTTTTGTATAACAAGACTTGCGAATGAATGTAGATTCTCCAGTTCTGAAAACCTTTATAGCATTACCTGCGATTGCATTACAAAAAGTCCGTTAGCGCGTTGTCTTTGCGTAGACGTTTTTGGGAATTGAATTTGGGAATTTAAGCTGTACTCCTTGCAAGACTGAGCGGATCGCGCAGAATGGTAATATTGAGCAATTTCCAATCAGCGCTGGTTGTTTTGAATGTGATATGCACATTAGAGGGGTCGATTTTCTTATTATAAAAATCGCGTGTTAGGGAAATGTTCTGCGAATCATTCTGAACAACTTTGCTTAAGAGACCTTGGGCCTAAAACCAGTTTCAAGCCAGCCATATTTTGTATGGGAGATGTGTGATAAAGTTTTCCGATCTTGCCAATGTCGACAAATGATCAAAATTATATTAATATGCACACCCACGCATTAAATTTCATTCGGATATCTCAAAAACTGGTGAACGAATTTTTATAATCCCTAAAAAACTTAAAAATCGCGAACTTTAAACAGGTTATAGACACATATTCTCTTAGGTAAAGTGTCTCAATATGAGTCGTAGAACATTCCTTGCATAAGCGATTTTTTCGTATCTTTTGGCTCCCTGTAAATCGACCCGCTCTAATGTACACATATAATACCTACAAATCGCTATTATCTGTCTTTTATAGTAATTCACTGCCGTAATTTCGCCAAAATCTTCTATTATCCACCAAATGATTGTAATATGATTTATATAATGCCATGTTGTGCGAGCTAATAAATCGAACAAAAGACAAATATGCATTACAAAGAAATATAATAGTGTCGAGCAAACAAATGTTGAATAGTTTTTATTGTTTACACGCCAACGCCACTCACGAGCAGCGCATAAATAAATTCCATTGTGCAAATGTAAACAATTACCACACCACTACCACAGAGCGAAGGCCATCGTGTCAGCCAGTCAGTCGAGGTCCTAGTCTAAATGCTACTGCCATCGTTATCCTTTTCGCCAATTACCTACCAACAACATTTGAGCCAACATTCGCTGTTAGCTTTTAATGCGAATGAGACTTTTAGCGCTCTTCGCCAGGAATCTGATTACAGCTCTTGTGAGCATATGAGCACATGTGTGTGTTCGTGTTGTTTGTGCTTTTGCAGAATAAACAAAAATCCCGTTACTAAAAGCATATCGCGTGCCGGCAAATCAAAACAACAAAACAAACAAAAGCGCATTCATACGATTCTAACAATCGTGCATTACTCCAGCCAGCCGACAAATATTCTTCACGAAATGGCGCTCACTTGCCAGTTGGCAAAACAATCTCACATGCAACTACTTATTTGCCACCAACTCAAACAATTCTTAGACTAGCCTTCCTGCTTGCCCATTTAGCGCCTTCATCTCTTTGCCTTTTAGTGAATTCTTTGCTTTGTTGCTTTGTTTTTGTATAGTAGGGCGCTTTGTTTGGCCTGTCAGGCTGCTCCATTTCACCGGCGTTGGGGCATCTCGCCATAGACCTTACGAAAGCACATAATTCTCTTGTTCCGCCATACACTCACATTCACATTTGTGTGTTTTTACTTGCTTATCAACTCAAATGTGAAATATAGTTCCGTCATTCCGCTGCCCTCAATACTGTCTACGCAAATATTAGTCGGTTTCATATGTCAAAATATGTATACGGTATTAAATGCAGTGTTTATTGTACTGTTACGAATGCATGCGTTGTTGGTCAAAAGTGTTAAAATTTATTATTTTGAACATCAAACAGTCAGACAAATTTCAAGTTTTGATATAAAAAACTCGTTCTAAAAGTAAACTAGGCCAAGACTATTCATAACCAAAATTTCCTAACTAAAAAGTAATACAATCGATATTTCAAATTAGTATTTGATTTTTCATAGATTTGGCAACCATACTCGTACATTATGTCCTAAAAAATATTTCTTGACACAATTTTTTTCGATGCTTGCCTAATTATCTCTAATACTTTTTTTCTAAAACTCTTTCGACTATCCAATATTTTACCAGTTTTATAAATATATCTGAGTTTAAGGGATTTCTTCGAGTAAAAAACAGTCTTTTTTCAAAAATTTTTTTGTAATTTTTTTTTTTTTTTGAAATATTTTATTGGAATTTTTTATTGTTACAAGCATACAATATTTACGAAGTTCTGAAATTTTTGGAAAAAAATGTTTTAACCTCGGCAAAAACTGAAAATTATATTTTTGGCGGACAAAAAAAATTAAAATTTCGCGACATTTTTTTCAAATTGAAATTATCTTAAAAATTGCAACAAGTTATCAAACAAAAAGGTTCTAATCCTATTAAATATAGTCATATATTAGTAGTTCTACTACCAACAACAATCATTTCTTTATTCATTTGTTTTTTTCGTTTCTTTCTTCCGCTCATATCTCATTCGCATTTCATAATTTTCTTACCTGCTAATTGATACTTCCTTTAATCTTTCCTTATAAAAAATTCTCTGTTTCTCTTAAATAATAATAACAACATAATGTGAGTTTTAACAATACTATTAATTATTATAAAAATAAACACAATAAGAAATATAATAATAATTTACATTAATAATAATTAAGTGGCAATGTAAAATCATTAGTGATAGAAACGAAGTTTTACGCATCAATTTTGTTTTTGCAATGAAAAATTTTTTTCTCAATAAGCTACAACACTTTCCTTAATGAAAAACACTACTCGCCTCTCTTTATTCACAATTTGCTAACTCAATAACAGTGCATGCTTTGATTTGCATAAACATACCTACACTAATATTCCTTGTTAGTATATATGTATGTAAGCATTCGCGGAAAGACAATTGCCTTTTGCTATGCTGCACAACAATTACGCACGAGGTTGCACCTGTTACTTTTTGTGTGGGTGAGCAGACAACAGAAGAAGGGAGATTAGTTCGTGCCGAAATTTGTTGTGACGTGTGGTGTTCTGCGAGGTTTAGCGATATACTATATAACAAAAATATATTAAATTGTGCTAAATTATTATTAAAGTTATTATAAGGGAATAATGTAAAGTATTTGCTGTAAATTTAAAGTGAAAAATGTTAAAGTGCCGGTAAACAAAAGCTATGTAAATGTGTAAGGAAAAGTGAATTCCTGCAAAAAGTGCATTTGTTCATAGCGGTGATATCGATCATGTTTGTGCAAGTTTATTGCAGTACGGTTCGTGCCTGTTTTGTGTTGTTGTAAATGAGTCGTGTGTATGTTAAAGTGCTATAAATCGCCAGTGAAATAAAAAGAAAAGCTCGTGATTTTAATAAATGTGTGAAAATGCTAAAATATAATTTGTGTGTAAAAGTGTACATATATGTATGTATGTACTACTGTGCCCAAAAAATAAAGTTACATTGTATTTATTTTGAAAATTCTTTATTTATTCTTCCAAATCAACTTCATCCCCTTCAAAGTAATCCCTTCCCGATGCAATGCACTTATGCCAACGGATTTTCCAATCTTCGAAACACTGGTTGTAGTCACTTTCCGGGATGGCCTTCAGTTCCGTCTTCGCTGCGGCTTGAATCTCCTCTATCGTATAAAAACGGTGTCCCCGGAGCGGTCTTTTGAGCTTGGTGAACAGCCAGAAGTCGCACGGCGCCTGATCAGGTGAATGCGGTGGTTGCGGGACGATATGGGTTGAGTTTTTGGCGAAATTATCACGAATGACGAGGGCAGTATGGGATGGTACATTATCGTGGTGTAAAAACCAAGAATTGTCTTTCCACAATTCCGGCCTTTTTAGGCGGATAGCGTTACGCAAACGAGGCATAACGTTCAAATAATATTCCTTGTTGATTGTTTGACCGGTTGGAAGTAATTCATAATGCACAACACCACGATAATCGAAGAAAACAGTCAACATGACCATAATTTTTGAGCGACTTTGGCGTGATTTTTTTGGTCTCGGCTCTCTTTTGGTACGATATTCGCTCGATTGAACAGTTATTTCGGGGTCGTAAGCATAGATCCAAGTCTCATCGCCAGTTATAATGCGTTTCATGACACTCTGGTAGTCGGAAAGCATCGTTTCACACACTTCAACGCGACGCCTTTTTCCCAAAAAATTCAATGTTTTCGGTACCAGTCGAGATTTGACGGGCTTCAGGCCCAAAATATCCTTCAAAATGGTATTGGCTGAGCCTTTCGATATGCCAACTTCATCAGCAAGGTCTCTAATTGTTAATCGACGGTTTTTCAACACCAAATCTTTGATTTGTTGAACGTGAGCTTCGTCGGTTGAGGTTGATGGTCGCCCTGGACGCTCTTCGTCTTCGACACGTTCACGGCCGGCTTGGAACTCACTATACCACTTGTAAACATTTTTTTTAGACATAGCCTCATCACCAAAGGCTTTCTGCACCATCCTCAACGTATCTGCAGCAGAAAATTGATTGCGTAAACAAAATTTAATGCAAATTCTTTGCTCAACAATTTTCGACATCGCAAAAAACGAAAAACTCACTTTTAGCAGCTCACAAAACGACACGTATCTCAAACACTAATGAATATTTTGACATGAAATTTGACATAAATGTGACTGACAGTACTACCAACCTCCAAATCCTTCGACGCGCGTATTTTAAATTCAAAGGTCACCTTTTTTTTGGGCACAGTATTCACCGACGAAAGAAAAGTTGCTCGTGGTTTTTAGTGTATGAAAATGTATTTTGTATAAAAGTGTAATTTGTGCCAAAGGTGAAATTTTAAAATAATTATATTTTGGGTAAGTAATTATTTAGATAAGGTAATTATTATTTTAAATTTACTATGTACGTTTTAAACTATTTTTCTTATGTATACAAGTATGGGTTCTATAAGTGTGTACATATGTATGTATGTTAATTAGTGCAGTTTGCCAAGATATGGTGTTTTACTATAGATACATAATTACGTTACTTTTCTGGAAAAAGGTTCTTCTTTATTATTTTATGGTGAACATGCTTTAGCTGACTGAACGTGCCAAAGTAGATTTGTACCATTTTGTGTATTGTGTTGATTTTGGCTTAGCAAGAAATAACATCCTGAGCGGCCAAAACAGCTTGAATATGAAGAACGGGTACAACTACTCGGTGATAATTGCTGCCAGACACTTGTGGAGCTCGCAGAATCTTTGGGAGTTACTCAAGCAGCAATTTTAAAACGTTGAAAAACAGTCGGATAGATTGGCAAGAAAGGAGATTGCGGGCCATATGAATTGAAGCCTTGAATCGTTGAAAGAAGATTTGTCATGTCGAAAACGCTACAAAAAAAATCGTTTTGGCACCATTATAGTTTCAGAATGACAATTTTTTGAATAATATTATCGTATGCGCGAATATTATTACACATTTTCAAAATTAACAGATTTCTTTTGGGGTTGTAGCCACCGATATTATTTTCATCGGTCATTATACATACATACATATGTGCTTTTTCATCTTTTGTTGCATTAAGATCTACTTGTATGCTAAAGTATTTTCCAAGTCCCAAATTTTTTACCAACAAAGAATTTCGCGGTTCTAGGTTCCTAATATAATGGCTTATTAATAAACAAATCACAACGAATTTCAGTACTTTTTTTTGGCAGGGAGTAATCTACTATGAGCTCCTCCAATATCATTCAATCGCATCTGTGCAGTCAATACATGAATCGTTTGTAGTAAAAATTGCGCAGAAGTGACCGCCTTTAGCTAATAGGAGTTCTATTAAGGCCACGAAAATCCATAAACATTGATAGTGATTTATCGAATGTCCTGGAGCTTGGTTGTGAGGTTCGTATACATCCTCCTTGTAGTAGTTCGATATTGTCACTAAATGATATGTTCCTGTTTACGACAAATGGTTTTGCTGGTGGCCCTAGTTTTTGATTGAGAGGTTACATGGGTTTCCTCAGGTAAAAAACAGCCTTTTTCAACATTTTTTTTTTCACATATAAAAATAAAATATTTTATTAAAATTTTTTATTGTTACAAACTTACACTATTAGCAAAGAAATACTGACATTTTTTGAAAAAAAACTTAAAAAATTAAAATTTCAAGGAAAATTTCGCGAAATTTTTTTTCAAATAATGGTAATAGAAAACAATACTTCGTCCAAGTCTTTAAGAACTTTATCCCAAGGATAATAATAAAATCGATTTCTTAAGCCCGTATGCCCATGATACCCTTAATGAAAAATTTATTAAAATAAAATATATATAATTAATTTTCTTGGCGAAAAACATTGTTTTATTGTTTGGTAACTACCACATATTTTTAGCATTTCCTCTTTGGTCTTTTCCTATCACATTTGAAATATTTTGCATCACAATAATTTCCGTCTGCAATAAATATATCAACTTTTTAAGCATATTACTCGTAAATACATATATTCAGTGCAGTTCGTGATTCATGAATAATAAGCTTTCTGCATTTAATTATGTGCTACGCAATAACACTGCAAAACAACCAATCAACAAGCTCGACACACACACATTGTAAAAAATATATTTTTTCAAGATTTCATATTTTTTACCAAAGCTACAACATAATTGCTTATTAACCTTTTATTCACAACAGTTAAATCAGATTTATTAACTACTAATTAGTGGGCATCACGAGTTCAGACGCGCTTGTTAGGCGTGATATGCAGCGCATACCAGCACCGAGAGGGGTGAGAGACGCGCAAGGAAAGCGTTGATTAATCGAAAACACATTCAAAGTTAATTTATTCTTGCATTGCACACAAAGTCTCGCTGGCTGAGAGTGAAAACTCCGCTGGCAGCGTCTATTTCTACATGCATATGTGGCTGTTGGGGGCGTGGTTGTTGCCACACGCATGTCCAAAAGTCAAAGGAATGGAATGGGAAACTTAATATGTCTAGTTTGTACTCCACTGTCTATTTCCCTCACTTCTTTATCGAAGTTATCACGCAAGCTCCATAAGTACATACATTTGGGTGTCTATGTGTTGCCTGCAACGATTGTTGCTAGCAATTATGCGGTCGCCAAATCTGCTCTTTCGCTTTCTTATCAAGAGCACACAGTAGTATTTGTGCCGTAGCCGCCATTTCACTGCACATAATTCAATTGATCAATTCAATTAACTGCCTTAACCGCAAAAGTCTCCCGCTCATACACACTCTTTCATTCGCTTCCCCAGGTTTTGAACCGCACAAATCAATTATCCTGGCGTCTGAGGAGTTCACTTAATCTTTGGCATTATAATTGCATTGTTCGACAAATACAATCAGTTGAAAATGGCATTGCCAGCTCCAATTAAATTGCATTCGGCAACTCTATCCACAGCAAGTTTGCTGAATGCACCTCCGGCTGCTAAAGTGGCAAGTACAAATTGACTTTTACACCCTGAACTCTCGACATTCCAAAACTCACACTCCCACTCTTATCCAAGTGGTATGTGTCTTCCCGGATTTGTGAAAGCTGCATAGCAAATGCATTGTTCAGTGGCATTTGCGAAACAATGCAATCGCATTCTACGTACGTCTCACTGTGAAGCCGACAGCACACTTGTTGCTTGCACAAATTTCGCCAACTCCACTCCAAAATCTACGGCGAGTCCTTCTTACACAATACTTGGGCTTATTTCCATCAAATACTATGGCGCTTCCATACAGACACACACACTTGCATTCTCACCTCACCTCCACGCCGTTCTTGGCAGTTCATCATCCACACTACCTCATTTGTGCGGCTTTCCCGTTAGTCCGCTTGCCAACTACCAGTTACCAGCTGTCCGAAGATATAGGTTTACCGCTTTGACATGCTCGGACCTCAGTTGCGGTTGTACCATTATCGTTTGTCTTGGTGTATACTCGCTTGCTTCTACAATCGTTTTCCTCATACCCGACACCTCACGACCGACCAGTTTCTTGCTGTGCTATGAACCAACCTCACTAAATATTCATATGTCCACTATTGTTGTACTAAGTGGTTTGCCTGGCCTTTTGTTCATTTAACTGTTAAGTCAATATTAGACTACTCAGTCCATGGCTTTCAGCTGGAATTTCTCTATGCAATTGCGGCCGCTCAGACAATGGGGTGTGAAATTATGCCTGCAGTTATATTTTATGGCATTTTAAGCGCTTTTGTCTGTACCACGGCTATTAAGCCTTTAAATCATAAATTGCTGTTTTGAATTTAAGAGAATTGAAATTAAGTTATAAATTAATAGAAATTTTGTTGAAACTCGTACTAATTATATTCAGATATATATATACATAGACTTGACAATGTAACTAAAAATAAAACTATTCCCTAACCGATCTCTTTATAGATTGTCTTTTATATGTCGGGATTGGCCAGCCTAGTGTTTTAATCTGGCAATTCATAAATGTATCGTAGCGTCTGAGAGTTTTGATGTTATAAATACTCAGAAAGTTTTGACTTACTGTTTACATTAATTTAAAATATTCAGCTCGGCCAAAAATTAAATTTAAGTCAGGTTTTTTGGTTGGTTTTTTTTGAAAAAACCATACCACTAGAAGAATAGAACCACGACCAAGCGAACTGTCGAATTGTCGCTTATTTCCTGAAATAACTTCAGTTTTGAGCTAGTTGTCATTCAAGAAAACAGGAAAACCAACCATCGAATATATTTCATTATTCACCATGACAATGGGAACTGTCACACATCTACAAAAAGAACTGCAGTATGAGCACTCAAAATATCGGTTTAAAGAGTCACCCATCATATAGTTGAGGTTAGTACCAAACATCTTCTTCTACTTCAAGTACGTAAAAACACAAACTAAGGGGTAAACGATTTTTGTTCTTGATCTCCAATCCCAAAATACAATAGGCAACCTCCTTATCAAAAATCTTTCTTTTAGAAATATGTTTCGCTGAAGGAAATTGAAAATAATCCTTTATATGAGTAGATTTCTTTCTTCTATGAAACTTTTGTTACGAAAAAATCTAAAATGTGAAGACTTTATTTGCTATAAAGAATGAGGAGTCTGAAAATAGTCTGATGGTTGAGGGTTGAATCTTTTTCGCCGAAGAAAGTTTAAAAGAAAGCATAAATATTGTAAAAAAAAGTACCTGGAAATTGTATATAAAACGCAAAATATTTAATTATTAATTAATATATATTTTGTCGCCTTCAAAGTAATCCGCACCAGATGTAATACACTTATGTCAACGATTTGTTTTGTCCTCGAAACACTTCATAACGGGTTCCACGGAGCAGCACACGGAACCAACTCTGGTGAATACTGCGGTTGATCGATGGTATCCATTGCGTTTTTACCTTTAAATTCAGACTAATCATGGCTTGATGCGATGGTGCAATTTAGTCGTGCAAAATCCATGAAATGTTCTTCCACAATTCCGGCCGTTTTCGACAAATGTTTTCACACAAATGCCTCAGTACGGCCAAATAGAATTTCTTATTAAACTTGTTTGCTTGTTAAACTTATAAACGCAAGTCTCATTGGCAGTTATAATGCTCTCCATGAATGAAAGATCGGAACTCGCACGTTCAAGCATGTCAAAAGAGGCATGTTTACGGGTCTCTTTTTAGCTTTATCGGGATGAGTCGAGCAAGAATGCGTTTCATACCCAATATAACCACCAAAATGATATCAACGAACTCGAGAGAGATGTTGAGCTCTCCTGCAATCTCTTTAACACTTGTCTCACGAATATCAAGCACCATATCCTTCACACTTTTTTAATATTTTTTTTATCAGTTGAAAAGGTCAAGGGTTGTCCAGAACGTAGCATGTCTTCAAAGATCTTTCGATAGGCTTTAAAAGCTTGGTACCCAATTATTTTTGATAAAACTGAATAACTATTCGCCAATTTTGTTATAGAAATGGGAATTGAGAAACTAACTCTTTGAAAAATTAACGGCATTTTATGAGTTACCAACAGGGGAAAAACCGACCAGCTTTGGCACTTAAAGGAGTCAGTGGGGTAATCTTTTTTCAAATTTTGTTTTTTTTTTGCATTTTCTGTTATCTCATACCCTTAGAATTAATATAGAAACCCACTTTACAATTGGAAAGTTTTGAAAAATGACAGATGTCATCAAAAAATTCCGAAAAAATTTGTAGAATAAAAATTTCTATGAAAAAAATTACAAAAAAATAGGCCAGATTAGCCAGATTAATGCAAGTTGTCTCAATCTGAAAAGCTCTGAAATATTTAATTAGAATCAGTTGTTGGCCTCAAAAAGGAGAGAGACTACTTCTGCGTTACCAATTTCTGAATCAATTTTTTATCTTGAATTAGTGTAAACTTTGGCAAAGCCAAGAAACGCCTGCTGAGTTATTATAGACACAACTAATCTCGGTTAGGAGGGTACAGCGCCACAACACAAGTTTTGGCTCAGTGTTTGGCCTACAGAATAGGTTGACTAAGGGTTCATACAATAGTTGTAAAGTCACAGAGCCACTCCAAAAAGTATTGGTTTTTTGGGTATAATGAAAGAATGTAAATGCTTTTGAAAGTGTTGGGAGCTACATCTAGTTATTCAGGTTCTTAAGGCTTGAATCAAAGTAACTGAGATCGTCGCTAGTTGATGTGTTTGATAGAGTGATGGGAAGACTCTTTTTAGCCGTTTACGCTAATTGGTCTTTAAAGAGTTAACCTCACTTTCTCTGTAGTTTTGATTTTATTGTTACGTTTTATATGAGAAAGGTTGGAAATAAGAATCTTATATAGATTCATCCATATTTTGTGTCGTGTATATTGGAATTAGTATCTGCAAAATCTTCGAGAATAAAGTATTTGAGTATTTTTCCGATATTCCTCTTCCGACTTTCTTTTTAAAACATAATAAAAATATTTTTATCTTTTAATAATGTTTTTCTCCTTCTTTCTACAGTAAGTACCGCATATCATAATAACTACAAAACGGACAGTTAACAAGTGAATTTATTTTACCATCCAACTAAAGAGAAAAAATGCAGGTGAGTGAGTGCTTGAGAGAGAGACAGGGTGTGAATGTGACAACGTAGTTAATTAATTAAAAAAGTTTACAACGTAAAATTTGTAGAATTTTGCGCCAAAAAATGGTGCACCTGAGCGAGTGAATACGAAAGAAATGTAAGGTGAAGCTTGAAAATTCATAATAGCGGATAAGTGTAGAAAAAGTGTGTGTACCTTTACAAAGCAAAAAAAATAATCGCAAAAAGGTGTGCAAATTTTAGGGCAAGTTGAATGAAAAGGTTTGGAATGTGTGAAATAAAATTTTTGATGCAGCTGAAACGCGTCGCTGCGTTAATAAAAATATTTGCAAATATTTAAATTGACATTTTATTATGAGTTATGAAAAGGCGGATCACAAAAGGGGTAAATAAATGTGAAAATGTGTGAAAAAATAGTTGAAAAGTCACAACGAAGCTTGCGCTAAGTGACAACTTTCATATGAACAAATAGCCGGAAGGTATTTGGTAGCACCGAACGGTTTTATGCAATTTTTACTGAGAAGATTCGGTTTTTCGTTAGTTATTTTTCGATTAAAGGGCCATATTTGGTAGTTCCATTTTAAAATTAAAGTGGTGTTTTGAGGTGAAAAATTTACCAGTTTGAGGATTTGGAAATAGTAGATTTGTTGTTAGTGCTAATCATCGAGATAAAATTTGCTAACCTGCATTTGGTTGTAGATTTCCATCAATTCTGCGCTGTTTGTTCTAGTTATATACTGAGCTACCTCTTGATCGTTCCTAATGGGCACGTATTACCTCTGCCTCGGATTTGTATGGAGAGGCCGATGTGTATTGGTATATTTCTTGAACCGTATTTTGCTCAGCTTGGCAGATTTTTAGCAACTTATATTGATGAGCTGAAAGACTGTCATGAGTCTGCCTTGGCTTTCCTGGCGGTTTTTTTTTATGCATCATGATATAATTTTATGGTTGCCAAATTTTGGTCTAGTAATATTATATTGAGCGGAGTACCAGATTTCTCGCGAATACTGAAGAGTATCTAGGAGTGATCCGACATTGATGCCTCCTCGTAGATCATTCAGCCATCGATGACTAAGATATCTGTCTACGTTAATAGTGTGATCTAGAACTTCTTTCCACCCCGAAAATTTTTCAGAGCTTTGGCTTGTCGCCGCTATTGTATAGTATGGGCTGTAAGAGTGACTCACCTTTGGTGACCGTACTGGAGCTTCCCTCTTGCGTATTCGTCACACTCTATAAGACCATGCGGTCATGCGGGGACTCTTTGCATGTTGGACTTATGTGTATTTTGTATATCGGGGTCGATTCTATATAAGTAGGAGTTTTACCTGCAACAGCATCCAGACTGAAGCTGCGCAAGGATCACTCTTAAGTTCTGCAATGTATGGTGGTTTCACTCCAAGTGCGCCATTCACTGAGAGGGAGTGGGGGAAGGTGTTTATAGCTCCACTGTGAAGGGCGGTCAGTCTGAAGTTAGTTGCGTCCGAGGTCAGGTCGGCTTATTGTCGACATAGTTAAGGAAGGACCTCTTGATGTTCCCTGGAGGCGATTCTGCTTCAAGCAGGCGACTACTTGATTGATTTGGGATGATTTCTATGGAAACACTCCAGCAAAAACTGTTTCGAGAGTAGTTAATTGTGGTCCTTAATTGGGAGCATACAATTAGAAGTTCGATAGGAGACATTAAGAGTGCGGAGTCCGGAATCCAGTGTTCTGGCTAGTCTAAAGCTTACTCGTCTGCGTTTCACTGCATCTAGTTTTACGATCACATTCTCGAATCATGGACCATGTAGGTTGAAATAAAAAGGTTGGAACACCGTTACCTTTCTGGTATTTGATCACACAAGGATTAGCTCTACATTTTAGTATTGACCTCTTTTCTGGAGAACTAACCCAATTTATGACCTCCAAATTGCTTCCAACTGCTTTCTACAAGAGAAAGTTCATAAGTTCACTATCAAATCTAAGCTGAAGAAGTGAAATTCAATTAAAAATGCTTCTCAGTTATTCTATTGATATGCTTCTCATCGCCCTTAAACCTCCCACAGCCTTGAGAATACATTTGTAGTCCCACTCATAGCAGCCACAACGTACCCCAAAGATTAACAACTACAATGAACTTTAAAAATCTTTAACTCGCTGTTATGCATTTGACTTCTTTCCTCCAATGCCGCTTATCTCGCTGGCAATCCATTAAAATTGCACATCGTTTACACCAAAAATCAATTCGCCCAAGCATTTCACAGCCAACAACAAATGTGTAGCAAACCACGTTGCGAATGCGCATGCGCAAATGCGCGCTGCCGTCAAATTCACAGCCAACATTCGTTCGCTGCCACTGTGCATGGTCCATTGTAGGACCCCTGTATGTTGTAGTTGTTACTGTTACTGCTGTCGCTCTATTTGCTGTTGCAGAAGTTGGCTTGATGTTGCCGATATCTGTTGGCAGCTGTTATGTGTGCCGGTAAAAAGTAAGAAATCTTCAAGTCCAAATGGGTCGCCCATAAATTTGTTCAGTAAAAATGCATGTGTTCTTGTTTGCTTTTTACTTAAGAGCTCCGATTTCTCGAATTTGTTTTAGAAGCATTCTCGATTGATTTTTGTTCTAAATATAGTTTTAGCATAATCTAACCATTACAGATTTATATGTATGTATCAAAGCAACTATGCATTTTCTTTGAAATACGTCTGTCATCCATTTAGATATCTTAATCTTCATCATTGAGTGGTAAAAAGCTGAACCCGGCTTTCAACTCCATATGCATATATCAAAGAAATTTTATGTTGGCAATACGGGATCCTGAAAGTTTAGGGTTACTTACAAGCAAGTTGGTCTAACAAAAATGGACTTCAAAGGTTGATTTTTGTTTCGTAATAGAAATGATTTTAGTTTAAATAAACATATTTATACTTGAAAGAATGCATTAGTTTAGTCTTCCAGATCCGAAGCTAAGAAAATTGGCAAATTCTTAACTAAGATAGAATAAGAAAGGAATATTTGATTACACTCTCTTTAACAACGAAAGACCACCGAAGTTCACTGATACCCAGGCTGCCTTTTATATTTCTGGATTTGGCAAACACAAGTGTTGCACTTTGGAAACTCAAAATCTGTATATTGAAAACGTATTGACATCCGAGCCCTATTTGTATTTTTTACAGTAACCTAAAATATTCTTCGAACATTTTCACGCAATTATTTTGTACCACTTTCGACTTGAATTAATTTATCAAGAATGCATAGATAAAATTTATTAAATTTTTGACGATGAAGCTCCATCAAGAACCTGTGTTTAGCAAAGTGAATTCAAAGGAGGTTGTAGATAACTTCAAGACAAATTTTGGGAAGACCGTTCAAAATCTGTTGTAGTTCCGGAAACGATTGATGCTGTGCACAACCTGATATTGCAAGGCCGTCATGTGACCTATCATAAGATTGAAACAACTATAGGTATTAGTGGGACTAGCACACATATATTCAATATTACATGAACATTTGATTGTGGAAAGTCAATTTTTGAGCACTCGAAACATTGATTTGATGAGTCATCCTCCGTATAGTCCTGATTTTGCACCGAATGATTTCCTTTTATTCCCGCTCGTAAAAAAGAAACTAAGAAGTCAATGTTTTTCGGCACCTAACGAGATGGTTGATGTATTTCAAAAGGCATGTCTTGAACTTTTTATTCTCGACTCCCGAAACATAAAAGGCAACTTAGCTAACTTATATTTACACCAAGCAATTATTGAGTATATCTGCGGCTTGTTCATTAATATACCCCGAAAGGTCTGAGGAACATCCATTTCAAACCAATAAATTCCTAATTGGAGATATATTCCGATATCCAAATGAGTATAATATTGAAATAGATGGAGTAAAAACATATTGACAAGGAATCTTCGAAGGAGCAGTTGAAGTCTTCATTAAGGAAAGGTACATATAGACCTAATATGGCTTTATTGTTCTTCTGCTTAGTACAAATCTAAAAAAAGACATCCTCAACCCCCTTATTATCAACTCAAACACAAATCGGTCACTACAGAAAAGAGCTGTGGTGTTATGACTAAGGAAACAGTGCGGAATTACAGTGATGTAGTCTCTTTGGTATAAACGTCTACAGAATAATCAACTGCTCCCGCGTAATCTTTAATCTTACCGTTTTTTTCTTTTTCTGCTGTTCTCATTTTTGGAAATTGGTAACGCATAAGTTAAACGAATAGCTCTAGCGCTATTCGAGACTCCTATGAGGCATTATAAATGCCAAGACTCATTTAGCACATTTTCTATATAAGAACTTCCTTGTTAGGGAATGAAATACATGCATCTTTGGCAGGGTTTAGACCAATTTGCAGTATTTTATACCTTGTTGTGGAAAGAGTTAGTGTGGTCTCCGCCGACTCTTTCTTAATTCGATTGAAGAATCGTTGATTGTTGTTCGAAAGAGTTGAATATATGTAGAGGTCTTGCTGTAGTACTTCTCGAGCTGCATGCACTCAGAGTTTTTTATGGCTTTTACTTGAAAAATGGTCTATATTAAAAAAGGTTTGATAATTTTCGTTTCGAGAAAGGCCAAAGGCATATAAGGATAGGTTAAGAGGTCGTTCCCAACAGGGATTCCGCTTGGCCAGCTTAGAACGCTGGTCCGTTGTGGTTGTGGTACATTAATTTTTACATCACGTGATGTCCATTTGTACCATCTTTCAATTACACCCAACACTGTTCCACCAAGTGCATTCACCTCTTGTCTGTCTGGCTGTCGTCCGTCAGACAACCTCCGATGGCCTGCCATTTGCTCGCGAGTTGTTGTCGAATTGCGGCCGTACTTCACTTCACTTCACTTTGCAATCTTAAAAATGTAAAGTGAGTGTGTTTAACAAATTATATCGGAAATAAAGAAAATGTGTACGCAACAGTTATCAGCGCACAAATAAAATGGAAATGGAGTACGACAAGTAAATACCAGTGTCCGAATGCACAATAAAAGGGAGCAAAAGCAACATGAAACAAAAACAGCAACACAAAAGTATTAACACGACATTTGTTGCAATGTTGCAAGCACTTAAAATTCAAAACGAAATCAATGCGATGGACAGGCGCACAAATCGAAACCGATTCGAAACGCTGCGGCGTGTTGAAATGGTTAAATGGCAGCAAATGCCACCGACCACCAGCACCAGCAGCACCACCGGCAGCCGCAGCGGTGGCCGGCAGGAGTTGTGTTGCTGCTAGCCTGAACACACTTGCATATGGAGAGTGCTACTACCGTTGTTGCCACCAGAGACGCAGACGTCTTTGCTGTTGGTGTTGCTGTCACGAGCTGCCAAATGAGATTAGGTGCGTATGGCGGTCATTTTCGTTCGTATGTGTATGTGTGTGTGCGGCGTAGCGTGGCGTTGAGTGAATTATGGGCTACATTAAAGCCCAATAAATGTGGCTGGCAGTGGTGCGAGCTCCGTAGCTGATGTACGAGTATTATTGTGCCGGTTTCGCTTTGGGAAGCGAGTAGTCGAGATAAAGCAGTAGTCTGGGAAGCTTCTTATGTCTGTATGTATAAATTTATTTTTGCATTTAATTGCAGTAACTGCGAGTTCTGCATTTGTTTTGAGGCAAGCTACTTAATCCTATTTATTGGGTGTTTTTCTGTGGCATAAGGTCTTTAATGAAACCAAAAAAAGAATTATATGACATACCTTCATATCAAACCCGTTCGTTTTTGCGTCATTTTATCAAAAAATAGTCGAAGTTAAGTTTTAAAGGGTTAGTCTTTACTGTTATCAAAATAAACTATTGACTTGATGTACCTTAACAAAAAGTAGTCTGGCCTAGGCTATTGATGGGTAGATTATTTAATATGATTCGGTAGCCAAAAGTTCGTGACTTGATGTACCTTAACAAAAAGTAATCAATGAGCATGAGTGCCATTGGGACCTTTGTAGTCTTCTTCCTTACTGGCGTATGCATTGCTTACGGCGCGGCCCAATCGGAGCTACCGAGCACTGCAGCCCTTTTCCACATGTTCTCTCCAGCGAAGTGGAGGTCTTTCTCTGCTTCCATCAGCGGGTACTGATCGAATACTTTCAAAGCTGGAGTATTCTCTTCCATCCGGACAACTTGACCTAGCCAGCGTAGCCGTTGTTTCCTTATTCGCAGAAGTATGTCAGTGTCGTAGTGCATCTCGCATAGCTCTTCGTTCCAACGACTGAGGTATTCACCGTTTTCAATAGGTAAAGGACCATATATCTTTCAAAAAACCTTTCTCTCGAACACTCCTAGTGCAAACTCATCAACTCTGATCATTGTCTATGCATCCGCATATCAGGATGGGAATGGTGAGGCACTTGTAAAGCTTGGTCTCTGTTCGTCGAGCATGGCAGCAGCTGTACTGTTTAGCTTTGCGAAGATGGGGAGTCTCCTTGCCTGAAACATTGTTTGGTACCAGACAGTTGAGAAAGATCCTTACCGATCTTGACGGATCTTTTGGTATTGCTCAACGTCAGTTTACACAGCCATATTAGCTTTGCGGGGATACAAAACCCAAGCATGGCGGCATAAAGGCAGCACCTTTTCATGCTGTCGAAGGCAGTTTTAATATCGAAGAAGTTGTGGTGTGCGTTCATCTTCATTTCACGGGTCTTTTCTAAATCTTGGCGTATGGTCAATATTTTCCAGATCTAAAGCCACACTGATAATATCCAATCAGTTTAATGACGGTGGGTTTCAATCTTTCACACACTACCCTCGATAGCATCTTATGTGTGATATTAAGGAGGTTTTGTCAGTTCTTCGTTGCCTAATTTGACTTGACCGTCAAAATATCTGCCCCTCCCGCTTTGTTGTTCTTCAGGCAGGTAAATATCATTCGAACTTCTTCTTCTTCTCTTCATATCTTGGCAATCGAACGTGTATTCCATGGTCATCAGTTGAGGAATTTGATTTTCTCAGGTCTTGAAACCATCCGTTAGTTGCCGTATCGCCTAAACTCCAAACACAATTTTCAGTTCACATAAAAGCTAACGGTACATGAATGAATTAAACGTTTCCTGATGCTTTAAGCATTTAAAATTCACTTATCCTTCGGAGATAAAATTTACATATTATTAAAATCTCGGCAAAATGCTTTTGCTTATCTCCAAAGTGAATGCCTAAATTTTGACATTTATGAGTAACGGCACTTCACTGATTCTTGTCAACTTGAATGCCAAGCAACAACGGCAGAAAATGCAATCAAATCACAAAATGAGCATAACAAAACATAATGATTTACATAATAAATAAAATAAAAAATGTATTGAATTTGAAAAATCGAGAGAGTTTCCAAATCTGTTAAAGCTGCGAACTGTGGTACAGCGGAAAATGAGCGATGACATTTGAGCAGATTTGACATTGTGTGCGATGCTTATCTGTTGAATGCCAAATAAATACAGATTACAACAAACATGACAATATGTTAACAGCAGCAATACGAAGGTAACGTTGTAAAAGGGGTGGGAAGGCACATATTTGTGACTGTCTATATAAATATTTATTTGAGGAAGATATTATAGTATTGTGAAAAATATATGCAGTTTAGTAGACATTATACAGAGATATAATCTTTTCTTAAGCTTTTTTTAATTAATAGTCCTTTGGTGTTTTTTAAACCCTTATTTAATAATTTTAAGGTAATATTAAGATCGTAAAATTGTATGACAACCACCTATTTAGTGTTTTTTAAGCATTTAGAATAGCAGAGAGATAGATAGATATAGATATAGATGTAGATATAGACATAAATTTCTTTGGATTGGCATAGAGCTTGGGGGATGTCTGAAGGGATGCGCTCCTAAGTGTTAAAGTCTTGTTCTCCAAAACCCGCTCCCATTCTACCGATAGAGGTTATATAATGCCTTTTCTTGCTAGCTCATCAGATTTATAATTTCCTGTGATTCCGCTGTGGCCTAGCACCCATATCAGTCTTATCATAAAGACACTCTATACTATTGATAGTGAGGTTATGTACGTCTTGATCAACCCTGAACGTACTGTTAATGAGCCCAAGGCCAGTATCGGCGCTCTGCTATCTCAGTGGATACTCACCTCTCTGAAGGAGGCTGTACACCGGATCAGAATATCTACGGCAACCTTAATGGCTGTAACCTCCACTTGGAAGACATCCCCAATTTTGACCTATTCGTAAGGAAGTTCATTGTTCCTCTCTTCCAACGGCTTCTTTCAACCACATCTCCTTCGGTAACAAGTCAAAGTGTTCAAAGATTTCCGAGTGCTCAGAGGCGTGTTATTTTCTTTTAGGAACTCAGATTCCCTGAGCCTGATAGCAATTTTCGCATCCATTCCGACGACGTCTACGAGCACTATGTGCAAAATGGCATTAAAAGCCATGGTTGGTGGTGGTGGGTTAGCGCCGTCCGTGGAACGCTTTCAAGTTTCCTTGCAAATGTGAAATTTTCTAGAGCCCCACACCACTTAAATACTCCCTAGATATATAATCTTCTTGACTATGGTATCGTAAAGCCACGGGACTTCTTTCGGGGAGATCTCCCTCCTTTTCCGAAATGCTCCTCTAAAGCAATATAAGACAATCGATGTCTTTTTTGCTCTCTCTTCGATATTCGTCTTCCATAAAAGCTTCCTATCAAGGTTTTCCTAGATATTTCACTGTATCCGCCGGTTGCAGACGAATGTCTCCCATTTGCCGCAGCGGGGCCACTGGGATCTGGTATTTTATAGTAAATGAAACTATCTCGGTTTTATTTGGCTTGGTGGCGACTTTCGAATGCCCAGTTGGATAGAGGAGATGATAAAGATAACAGCTGCATATATTTTTCACAGTAATGTGCATTTTTATAGATATTTATGTAAAGTTACACGAGTAAATATGCTTTACAGCCTTTGACAGCTGAAGTTTGTTGGAAAATATTTTAAATTCCCCCTCCCTTCTACCCACCTTCTTACCCTTAAAGATTTGTCGTCAACCAACAAGGCAGCGAGCGGGCAGAAAATTAATAAATGCGATTTTATATTTTATAAGCTTTAACATTTCACTCTACGCAGTTGCCATATTTGCATATACAGTGAAACTTCTCTAACTCGAACTTCCGTAGCTCGAAATATTCTCTATATCGAATTTCCTTAGGAACAAAATACGTTTTTATAACATCACTATGTAATTTTTTCCCTATAAGTCGAATTTCTGTTACCCGAATATTTCTAAAACACGAACTAAAATGTCATAGAAATTGCGGCGGTAACCAAGCGTAACTCGAATTTTTCGGGGAAACACCTACCGCAATTTCGGGGAATTACCGAGCTGCGAGTCGGCGACAGATAACGACTTGTATTTTAAATTTCTTAGCAAGCGTCGCACGCACTTACATAAGATTGTATCAGTTGTTGTTAGAACGATGGTGAAAATTGTCAATTTTTGTAGTGATATTGGACTAAAATGACATCATAACGAAGTGTAAAGTGTTTAACGCTTAAGGAAAAGTTAAAACTAATTGCCGAGGTAGAAAAGGGCGAAAAAAAAAACATTGCACAAATATTTTGGGATTCCTCCTAATACGTTATCAACCATTTCGAAAAACAAAGACAAACTTTTAGAACAAAAAGGTGACTATAATTTTAACTCCAAACGAAAAAGGATTACAACTTGTGTCAATAATGATGTTGATCAAGCTATGCTTAAGTGGGTTACTACCGCACGTGAGAAAAATCTTCCTCTCTCGGGAACCTTAATCAGAGAAAAAGCTAAAGAATTTGCGGTTGCTTTGGGTCGCGAAAATTTTTCTGCTAGTGTAGGGTGGTTAGATAAATTTAAAAAAAGGCTTAATATCGCACAAATGTCGATTTGTGGAGAAAGTGCTTCAGCCGATTCACAGTCTAGTAAAGATTGGAAAAAAAACGTTGTGCCAGATTTAATCAGACAATACCACGAAAACTATATTTTTAAAGCAGATGAAACGGGCATTTTTTTTAAATGTTTACCCAATAAAACATTAGCCTTTAAAGGTCAAAAATGCTTTGGTGGCAAAAACAGCAAGGAGAGAATTACCGTTATGGTTGCAAGCAATATGAGTGGTTCAGAAAAGTTGAAATTGCTAGTTATCGGCAAGTCAAAAAACCCACGTTGTTTTAAGGGTATAAAATCACTTGATGTGGACTATGGGTACAACAAAAATGCGTGGATGACAAGTGAAACTTATGATAAGTGGCTCAAAAATCTAGATAAAGTCTTTGTTGCCCAAAATAGGAAAATACTTCTGTTCGTTGACAATTGTCCCGCACATCCTAAAAATGTACTTACAAGCAAATTTAAAAAACATTAAACTGCAATATTTTCCTCCTAATTTGACGTCTGTTCTACAACCAATGGACCAAGGGATTATTCAAAATTTCAAAATCTCAAGCAACATTATAGAAAACGAATCGTGATGAAAGTTTTGGCCCATATGGAAGAACCAACTCCTACGACTGTGTCGTTACTAGATGCAATCAGGGATCTAAACAAAACCTGGAATTTGGGTGTAAAACCACAAACAATCAGCAATTGTTTTAGAAAGGCTGGTTTTGCTAAAGGTGAGTTAATGCAGAATGCTACTACGGATGACGGGGATGAAGAAGACGATCTTCCATTGTCTGAATTGAAACAAATTTGGACCACATATCGAACGGCAATGGGAACCAATAATGTGTCTTTTGATGATTACGTCGATATTGACGATGGTGTCCAACAAATGAAGACATTTTAGATAGCGTCATGGAAAATCTAGTTCCTTCTGGAAAAGGTAAGTCTAAAGTAAAATTTGTAAAATGTAGCATTGTTCAACATTGTTTCAGACTTAGAGGAGGAAGTCTCTAGTGAAAGCGAGGTTGAAACAACAACTGAAACTATACCCACATTTAATCAAGCGTATTCTGCTATCCAGACCCTAAGAAATTTTACTTCGTCAAAAGAAAATTTTCCCAATGCAGTACATGCGTCAATAAATGTAGTGGAACATTTTATAGAGAAAGAGAAATGGTCCGTATTTAAACAAAAAAAAAAAGACCAATTTTTCTAATAAGAATTTATATACTACATATGTATTACAAACTGTCTTTTTAAATAAACATGTACATATGTACATACATATGTAAATAAATTTGAACTCAACTTAGTGTATTTTCCTTAATTCGAATTTTCCGTAACTCGAACTCTACTTTCTGTCCCTTGGACATTCGAGTTAGGGAAGTTCCACTGTATAATATATATCTATGTCTACTATATCAAAATGAAAATTCATACAATTAGATTTGACATGTTGCATGCAACATATAACGGCAGCTTTATAGATAAATAATTTAAGTTCTTACGCAACTTCACTAACTCGCACGCGGACTGCATACATACATATGTACATAAACACATATATTTTTATATGCCAAAAGCACTATTTTCATATCAGGCTCGATTTCGTTGGCACACTTACACATGCACAGCCAATTCAACCGCGTTCAACCCCACGCTCTTAAGGAGCTGCTCCGCACGGAGGAAAGAGAGGATAGAGAGCGGCACTGGCGGCAGGCAGCAGGTATGCGCCACGCTAAGCTGCTCCTGGGAGGGTATAATCTCTCCAGGTTTAAAGAATTAATTAACCTACCTCGTGAGAAATTCCGTCTCCTCGTTGCAATATACACCGGCCACTGCAAGCTCAGGAAGCACCTGTCCAACATGGGCATGGTCTCCTGTGCCAACTGCCGGTTCTGCGACCTGGAACAGGAGACACCAGCACACCTTATCCAGGATTGCACAGCAATCTGTGGGAAAAGGCTTAAGGCCCTGGATTCAGTGTTTATCAGCAGGGATCACATAACCTCGCTTGAGCCCGGCAAACTACTGGAACTGTTCAGGCTGCTGGGGCTCTGTGAGGTCATGTGATATAGGGGAGGGCACAATAGACCCTAGGTCGCGGTGCATTACCTCAATTAATAATTCTAATTCTAATTCTAACCCCACGCCACAGTATATACGCCGCCTGCAGTGATTTATTGCAAATACATACAGTCGATTTCTCGAGTTATTCACTTACTTTTCACATTTCATTTGTTGCCATTGCTATTGCCGCTGCCACCACCACCACCCTCACTCCCGTCTCAAGCAAATGTATTACAAGATAAATGGTCTTCTTCGGCAGCGGCGAGAAGTTCTATTTCACTTCTTCGTTTTTTTTTTTTTGTATATGCCAAAAATCAGAAATGATAAAAGTTGCTCGACTGACACGACGCCGCGCAATAAACGCCTAAAAATATACCAAAACAAACATTAATATTGAATTTGCTGCTCTGAAACACTCCCACACACACTCTCCCACACCCGAGTGTAGCTCTGCCGAAACCTGTACCGTTGATTTCTTCAACTTTCTCCTTATCTGCTTACTTTTTCAATTTGTATGTTTCACTTTTTCATTTGTTTGCTCCCACTTTTTGGCATTCGCCTGCCATTATTGTGTTTTCAGCCTTTTACCGTATTGCATTTGTACGCCGTTATGCTGCTGTTCGGTTCTCCGCTCTGCTTGTGGGGTTGTTTGTGTCAATTTTAATATAAATTATTGTTTTCTGTCTTTTGAAATATGAGTTTTATGAATTTTCGTTTTGTGAGCTTCGTTTTGCTAACAAAGTGCATTACTAATGTTTGTTTCGGTATTCTTTCCTGGTTTTGACCATCTGTCAGTTAACGAGCGGTGGGAGATAATATAATAAGTATATGAAATATAGAATATTTGGTTTCTTGTTGCAATCATATTTTTGTGTAAATTTAAAAATTCTTGACTTGTGTTTACTAAATATTTACATCTCTACAAGTAAACATATGTAGGGTCATAATACTGTTAATGGTTTGTTAGATGGCAACTATCTTAGGGGCTTTGCCTTCCAAGTTCCTTTGCAGTTTACTCGTATTCACCACTAATGTTCATAGAATTGGTGATAGCACTCCATCTCAGGGAGTACCTCTACAGATTTCCTTAGTCATTTTAGCGTCGCTCAATTCTGCTTTTATTCGTCCAGAGGTCAAAAGGCTTCTGATCCGGCGTTGTATAGCAGGATTAACGCCTACTGACTTGATACTGTTCAGAAAAGATTCCGTAGAGACGTTATTGAACGCTCCAGAAATGCTCCAAGAGTGTATTCGTTATCAAGAGCCCTTTCGCTTTAAATATTAGTGTATGGAGCGCAGTTTCTACTAATCTGAACTTTGTATATGCATGCTGCACCTTGGACAAGCTTCTTAGAGGCACTGCGGTCCTAATAATCGGGTCCAAGATTTTCTCTAACATTTTTGGCAGGAAGGAAGTTATACCCTTTAGGCCTAAACTCTTTTGAGTAGACTGCGCTATTGTTCTTACCTACCTTCGGAGGTAGCCTCTCTCCATGAGTGCGGCACAAAGCTGAACTTCAAGCATCCCCTAAAAATCGTTTTTAGCCATAGTACGGATAGACAGAGCGCATTCTGTAGCATTGCTGGAATGATTTCATCCATACCTAGAGATTATATCGAAACTTTACTACACTATTCCCTTCGTAGGTAGGACTTACCGCTACCTTATAGCCTGCAAAGTGCAGTTGTGGATACAAATTTATTAAATCCCGCCACCTCCTCGGTATTTTCAAATCCACTACACAACTTTTTTCAGGATTCTCGCTTTTCCCTGCGCACCAACTTTTTTTAGTCCAACAGGCCCCGCTTTCTGCTAGCTTGGCCCAGTTAAAGCATTCCTGTACATTGCGTCTGCAAGACCCAAGCTCCTTGTTCCACCGAGGGGGATTCGTTTGAGTCGCAGCGTAGGGCAAACATAGTGAAGAGCTGTATTAAGGACATTCACAAATACAGTCACTCTATTTTCAAGCTGTTTATGTGAGTTGTACACGCTAGATCTAAGTCTAATAGTATCTGTTATAGATATACCAGTTTTTATTCCTGGGATTTCTCTGAACCTCGTTCTTGATCTTTGCTTTTGATCTAATCGAGAAGTAGATGTATCCATGGTCAGAGAACGACGGTGTGCCTAGAAAAATTCTAGACATAACAGCAAACACAAGAAGAGAGACATTGGTAGAAAACTGCATCCTCCAGTTCTACAACCTCTCCTCTCTTGTGTCTAGAACTTCTCTAGAAGTGGGCCTTACGTAAATAGATTCCTCACCCGGACTAGCTTCTTACTACTATTTTGTAAAATTTAATTGAGTTGGGACTCACCTCGATGGTTGATGTCGGGGCTGCCCCAAGCCCTATGTTAGGTGTTAACATCGCCTCCCACTACCAAGGCATGCTTCTGCTGAATATAGCCTCCAGGGTTTGGAGCTCTGACGTTGGGCGAGGCAATCGTACATGCTACATACCGGATATAAGGAATAGAGAGTCGTTCTTGACACCCTTCACTGCCACAACCGTCAGATCATCTGTTCACTCTTTTGTTTACCAATATCGCTGATCTTAACTTGTTAATTACGCTTGGTACACCCCCCCCGTGTAGTTTTGTGACTTTAGTCGAGCAACCACGTTACTCGATGCAATCCCTGGAATTGAGAAGAAGCTCGGCAGAGGCGAGTTTAGATAGAAATGGACATATTTGAGATTTGAGAGAGAGAGAGTAAATATAGAGATAGATAGACATGGAGATAGAGTTAAAGAATAAGTTAAAGTCAGATTTAGACGATAGTTAATGGTATAGATAGGTGACTCTAATACAATGGAAAATAACCTTTTATGCCAAATATTTTTTTGAGTAAATTCCAATATAAAAAAATGATCACATGTTGTGAAGAAATAAAGACAGAAATTGATACACAATACTTTCGTTGCAAGAAAAGTTTCCAGACAAAGTTCGTGTAAGCCAAATAAATGCAACGCCAGACAGGAAGAAGCACACATTTTCTTAAAGAACCATCAAGTCCGAGGAAACTTCATATGGTATGACTATGTGATGCATGTGGGGAAGAGGCATATGTGCAGAAATCTTTACATAATGAGAGAATGGGGCGTAACGGTTTTCACATATCATACATATACAATGTATGTACATATGCCTGCAAATATTTTTACATTCATATACATATGTCCTGGGAAAGAGCAAAATCTCTGGCATTTGATACTTTGGTTGAGCTTGTGCGCCTTAAGTTATACTTGTACATACCTCGAGCGTGATATGCAAAACTCTCAGAAGATATTTACTTACATAAATATATAATATAAATGTCCTTATTAAGTTGAAAACAATATTTCAACATGAAATATTAAAATTCAAAAACTGCTTGAATGCTGAAAATATATTCTACGCCTGTGTGCATGCAACGAAAATACAGTTGGCTTCAATGTCAAAAGTGCTGGCCGCCAACAATTTTCACTATTTTGCTATTGTTGTTGGACAAGTTTACGTATGTGCGTTCATATGCGTACATACATTGGAAGATTGTGCTGAAGAAAATACTTCTCAGTTTATTCTTGTTGCTAGCGAAAGTGAATTCCCACCTGCCTTGGTTCTACTGACAAGTCAAGAGGTTGATAACTGTATATGCATGCACGTGTACGCATTTCAGCGTCAATCCTCGCCAGTTCCATGCCACTAACCTTTCGCCTGTTTGTAGCCGAGTGATTTCTTAGTGGAAAGTATTGAATTTTGCCGTTTAATTATGAACGTTAGGGAAAGTTTTGAAATTCTTACGCGTTACGCGCCGTACGTGAATTGTTGCGCTTCATTTCGGAGTCAATGCATGCGAGGATTTTGTTATGCGATCCTGATGGCCACTAAAGGAGTTGCTAGTTGGATGATGGTGGGCAAAAGAGTAAACATATTTTACGTGTTAATTTTGGTATAATATTATTAAATGCTTTCAGTTTAGGTAAATGTTATGTATTTGGAATCCTCAATTTGTAAAAAATTGTACATACTTTTTCCGTATTAAATAAGTTTTATCTTTAAATATATTTTCCAAGATTTTATTTTGGAATATTTTCTTTTTATTTTTTAATGTAATCTGAGATTTCGAAAAAAAATAAATTTGGATAAGTAAGGTATAAAAGTTATATTGGTTTAAACTACCTAAAATTTAGCTGCTTTAAGCTTATCTGTATATAAAACAGTTTAAAAATTTGAACTTAGTACCGTTTTTTTTTTTGAAGTGACCTATCGTAACTCTGCAAATCCTCGACGAATTTTAACTAAATTTATTGCATGACGTTATTTTGACATATTAATGTTTTATTTTGAAAATGAGCTAAATCGGACTACAACCACGCCTTATAACATAATTTATAAGTCCAATAGCTTCTTTCACTTTATTTTATCAAGTTTATTAAGTAAAAACAAATACCATTTTAAGCTTATATGTATATGCTACAGTTTAAAAATTCCAATTTAGTACCGCCTTTTTTGAAATAACCTATCCTAACTCTGCAATGACTCTACCAATTTTAACTAAATTTGTTGTATGACATTATCGCGGCATATTTATGTTTTACTGAAAAAATGGGCGCACTCGAACTATAACTACGCCTACCTTCCTTATAAATTAATTTTCAATTTGAATAGTTTCTTTTACTTTAATTAATTTAATTTAATTTTATTTAATTAAAGTCAAAAAATATTGCTGTAAGCCTATGTGTATATACAACAGTTTAAAAAGTCGAAACTGTTACCGTATTCTTTGAGGTGAACTATCCTAACTCTTTAACTCCTAAATCAATTTTAACTTAACGTCGTGCATCAAACGTTATTGTTAAATACTTATGCTTTATTTTGAAAATGGACGAAATCGGACTACAACCGCGCCCACTTTCCATATAACACAATTTTCAATTCCAATAGCTTCTTTCAACTTATATTATAAAGTCAATGACAATGCTGACCTTCGATACCTCTCGCCTAAACATTGCAGAATTCGAGCTATAACCTCGTGATAACTCACTGTGATCTGAATTTCTTTGGCTGACTTTATGACGTGTATTTTTTTACTGAACCCCACAAAAAATTTCGTCAAAGCTCTTGATGTTCTTTTCTAAAATTTTTTGTTTCTAATATTTTTGTTTAATTTTTAGAAAATCTGCTGTGGACTTCTTCATAACTTAATTCCAATATCATAAATTATTACAGTTATTTTCTTACTCATTCTGAAATTTTTTATTTCGATGTCTCATTTTATACATACATACAAATGTACGTGAAAAAAATGTCATTAGAATATGACAATAAAAAATGTTGGAATCGATAGCGCGAAGCGTCTGCTCAGAAAAGTATTAACGATGTGTTCACAAAAAGTTGCGAAAGTCCACCATTGTCACCATCAAGTATTCGTGTAATCATCACTTGAAACGTGTATTGTGTGCCAATGCATGAAAACCGCTGACAGCGATAAGCCAGCTGTCTTCCAAAGAACAACAAAAAATCGAAATAGAAATATATAAATGAACTCGTTGCTAGAGAATTTGAGCCACTCGAACGCCTCCGAAGCTGGCGACTTCAGCTGTCGTGCAAAATTTGACATTTCATCACCCCAAATCGTCCGCCTGCAAATCATTTGCAGAATCTCACTTCTCACACTAGGCGATTTCACATCTTACCATCACCAACAGTTTGTCAACACTTTGTGTGCTTCAAATGTGACTTTCTTAAGTCACTTCACATCTTACCATTCCATCAACTCCTCGGCTTTATCACTTCGCAGCGCAGTCGGTGAGCTTTGGTGTCACTTTCATCGCCAACTGCGCTTTCACTGCTCAGCGCAAAGTCGTTTTTGTCAATGATTGATGAATGTAAAGCCAATCGTGCAAAATCGCTGCTCAATGAAATGTGTTTGTATGTGTATGTGTTAGTGTGTTGGGGACATTTATTTTTGCAAGTGTAATTTCCACAATTTATGACATAAGAACGTGTCGCGCTGCTGATTTCGTACAAAAAACCCAAGACTGTAGGGTGCAAACTCATGTGGCTCTCGAAATGTTTGTGGAAAAAGCGTTGCTATTTTTTTCATATTGCGAAATAAGAAATATTTCTTTTGTCATTTCAACAGTCATATCTAGCGAAAACTACAATTTCATTCCAACATAATTAAGTAAGAAGATATGGGTGCTGGTTTTATTTTTTTGTATTTTGTATGTTGTGACACTGTCGGTGAGTGGCGCGAAAATTATTATCACTGCAGCTGACACTTTTCTATCATCAATTGGTGATTCGGTGAGACGCTATAGCACTATTAAAATATAGTGTTATTGGATGTGTTTCGTGGAAATTTTGATTTTTGTTTGAAATACTACTGTGCCCAAAAAATAAGGTAACCTTTGAATTTAAACTGCGCACATCGAAGGGTTTGGAGAATTATTTTTTTTAGGTTGGTATTCATTAGTGTTTGAGATACGTGCCGTTTTGTGAGCTGCTAAACTGAGTTTTTTGCGTTGTCGAAATTTGTTGAGCAAAGATTTTGCATTAAATTTTGTTTACGGAATCAATTTTCTGCTGCGGATACGTTGAGGATGGTGCAGAAAGCCTTTGGTGATGAGGCTATGTCTAAAAAAAATGTTTACAAGTGGTATAGTGAGTTCCAAGCCGGCCGTGAATGTGTCGAAGACGAAGAGCGTCCAGGGCGACCATCAACCTCAACCGACGAAGCTCACGTTCAACAAATCAAAGATTTGGTATTGAAAAACCATCGATTAACAATAAGAGACCTTGCTGATGAAGTTGGCATGTCGAAAGGCTCAGCCAATACCATTTTGAAGGATGTTTTGGGCCTCAAGCGCGTCAAATCTCGACTGGCACCGGCAACATTGAATTTTTTGGAAAAAAGGCGTCGCGTTGAAGTGTGTGAAACGATGCTTTCCGACTACCATAAAATGCATTAAAGCTGGCGATGAGACTTGGATCTATACTTACGACCCCAAAACAACCGATCAGTCGAGGGAATATCGTCCCAAAAGAGAGCCGAGACCAAAAAAATCGCGGCAAAGTCGCTCAAAAATCAAGGTCATGTTGACTGTTTTCTTCGATTATAGTGGTGTTGTGCATTATGAATTCCTTCCAACTGGTCAAACAGTCAACAAGGAATATTATTTGAACGTTATGCGTCGTTTGCGTAACGCTATCCCCCTAAAAAGGCCGGAATTGTGGAAAGGCAATTCTTGGTTTTTGCACCACGATAATGCACCATCCCATACTGCCCTCGTAATTCGCGATCATTTCGCCAAAAACTCAACCCATATCGTTCCGCAACCACCGTATTCACCTGATCTGGTGCCGTGCGACTTCTGGCTGTTCACAAAGCTCAAAAGACCGCTCCGGAGAATACCTTTCGCGTCATTGAAGCTGTTGTCACGACAAAGCGCTGTGTCACTTGCAGATCACTAAAATCTCTTCCTCTTCAGGTCATTGAGAGATTTACATCTGTTCATCTTCGTTCAGGCCCCGCTGTTTGCTTTTTTATGTGTGTTCTGCGTCGTCTTCTGTCTCGTTTTTGTATAGGAATGACGGGTATTTTTACTTTTCCCATTTTGTGTAGCTAATTTTTGAATTACAAGTATATGTGAGCGGATAGCAGTTATACTGTGTATAAGTCGATTTTTGTAAATTTAAGGCTTGTTCATAAGTTTTAATCTCTAGCCTTTCATCTGCCGCGACTTTCATTTTTCCATCTTCGTTGTCATGGTGATATCGTATCTTTCCTTTTCCCATTTAAGAAATGAGTTTCGAATTTTGACCTATATACTATGTACTGGAACCAAGCCGAGAGAGGGAAACTCACGTATATCTGGAAGCAAATATCTAGAAGAAATAATATAAATATTTTTTGTTTCTATTGTTTTCAATTGCATTATATTTACTTTTTGAAGTTCTTGGAACAACATATCATATTATACACAAGTAAGTTGGAATATGTGTTGGCATATTATCTTTATTCTAGTCTAGTATCTTATGATTTTCACTTTAATATGAAATCTTGTCGTGACATTCCTGTGAATCATACCCTTATCATGAAACATTTAGTTTCGAGCAACTTAAGGTAAAGAGAATGCGATGCCTATTTGACGAAGACTATTGTGGTAATCTTATATATTTTTGGAGAAAACCTGCCACATACTAAAAATACTTAAAGAGGCTATGCTTATACATATATATTCTGCTGCTTGATTTCTTTACTCTTCGTTCTGGCGCTATAATTTCATTTTACTTTGCTAGAAGCATCTCCTCTGCCATGCAGGCCGTTAAACTGTGACCAATTTTGCAGCTCAAAACTTTTTTCGAATCAACAGCCATCAGTTAGCAATACTTAATACAAATCATCAAAGAGCATAAGACACTTCAGTGATAAATTTGCGCTGCTGCCAACAACTGCCAAACTCAGTGTTGAAAAGTCATTTATCATCGTTGATTTCTTCGTGTGGCAGTTGTGACAGACAGAAGTTGGCAAGCCGAAGCAATTTAGTTGCATTGATGAATGTAGTGAGCGGGTGAGTGCAAATGAGTAGGGCGTAGTGTTTGCCATATAACTTATGAAGCTAAGCATAAACCAAATATTTAATTGGAGCAGCAAAACAAAGTGATACATCGAATGTGGCAAGTTGCCAAAAACGCACTTTGCTTGTCGCTTGAAAAAATTAAGGCTTGATTTTAATAAAATTGCTATGCCTACGCGGCTGCAAGGACTCTGTGCTTACAAGGACTAACTTGTCGCTCTTAAATCTCGCTAACACACCCACAGATACACACAAAAAGAGTTTCAAAAGATTTATTTTGTGCGCTTGCCACATTTGCTTGCTGCAATTATCAAACTTCAATGCAATTATAAACACATATCGCTTCCTTGTAATTAGACAATCAAAAATGAGTGCGCCAGTGTTGCCACCCATGTGTGTGTGAGTGCATGTGTGGGTGTATGCGCGCACGTGTAGCTCAAATCTTTGTAAGCTCAAGCGTTTCTCGATATTGTTTTACCAAAATTATGTGTATATATCAAGTAGTATTCCCGTTAGTTATCTGTGTGTGTGTTGTTTCCTAGCTTGTAATTAAATTTGTATGCTCTGCACCATGACTGAGTTGCCGGAATGCCGGAAAAGTTTCGCCGGCGTTCGCCTCGTTTACGCCCACATGACAATTACAATTCATAACTGGAATATTTTGTTGTCAACTTGACATTTACACTGACGCAGCGGCACACATACGCCGACATAACATGTGGGCCATTAGAATATCTAGAATTTATTATGGAAAATTTTTACATATACACACAAACGCCCACATATTTGTGCACTTGCATATGTGAAATATTTTCATAACCTCATTTCTCTACTCCCCCAGTTCCTAGCTAGAAATCCCATTGTACCCCTTTCATACTCGGTTTTCGGCTTTCAAGTTAGTAAGCTGCGTTCGTCGTCCTCATCAGCATTTGACATGTGTGCAATTGAGTCGCTTCAAATCGTGTTGAGCTGTGCTGCTCGGCTCGCTCGTGGAATTTGTTGTGGCAAATGTAATTTGCAGCTAAAATGGAATGTTTTAATTAATTTATATTGTACCCTTTTATTGCATTAGCCTTTAATGGCATAGTCTATAATTCGACTGTCATTTATGTATGTACATTTGTGTAGTTATATATGGAGGTATGTGCTATTAAAATCCCAATGTATCATTATACGCTATATTGTACATAAATGATGAAGATCAAAAGTGTCACAGGTTGTCAAAAAAGTCTTGCGGTATTTTTATTGAATCAATTCGTGTGGCACCCATACATCGAGCTTCTTAGTGACTCCAAGCTTCTTCAAATGGTTTATAACGGTTTGATGACTACTATGCCGGTCTCTTTCGATCAATTCAGCGATTTTATCGCAATTTTCGACGACAGGCCTTCCGGAGCGTGTATATATATATATTAGAAGAAACAATGAAAAACGTTAACTTTGGTTGCATCGAAGTTATAATACGCTTCACATATACCAAAGATTCCTTACAAGAACTTGATTTGGATCTTTCAGTTTGTATGGCAGATGTATGCTATAGATTTTCGATTAAAAAAATTTCCTCGAATAATGCATTATTGCATCAGACATTTACTTATACGAAACTTCGTGAAGATGTCTCTTTAAATGAAAAAGTTTTCCATGCAAACACTTGAGTTCAATATCGGCGATTCCGTCAAGTTAGTAGCTTCTTGGAGCGAAAAGAACGTGTGCAAAATATCAGTTCGTTATCTCAAAAACGTAAGGACAAGTTCCCCTATACATGGATAGACAGTCGTAGTTGGCTAAATCGACTCATTTATAGGGTCTGAGACGTTTCCTTCTGGTTGTTATAAATTTCGTATTCTTCCCCATTTTTATTGGTGTAGACACCGCTTACGCGATTATAGCCGAATTAACAAGAACTCACCAGTCGTTTCGTCTTTTCACAAGGTGGCGCTAATTGGAGATTCCAAACGAAGCCAGGTCCTTCTCCACCTGGTCCTTCCAGCAGAGTGGAGGTCTTCCTCTTCCTCTGCTTCCCACGTCGTGTACTGCGTCGAATACTTTTAGAGCCGGAGTGTTTTCGTTCATTAGACCATAGATAGACGAAATTATCTACGACTTCGAAGTAATGATTGTCACCAGTGACGTGAGAGTCAAGTCGCGAGTGCGACGACTGCTTGTTTGTTGACAGCTGATATTTCATCTTGCCCTCGTTCACTACCAACCTCATTTCCCCAATCGATGGAATCCTCAAAAGCTCAATAGCTTCTCTTAAGTCCGCAAATGGAGAGCTTTCCTAATCTAATCATGAACATACATACATAAAGTTTAATTATTCACACAACAAGTTATTAAGAGTTTTGATTGGGAAGAACAGGTAGATCTTCTTCATCAAGGTCATATCATCGATCGAATTTGAACCGGACTGACTCAAAAATTTAAATTTTGACCCATTTTAATACAAATCTACAGTATATTAGGTATAAGCTCCAGAGCCAGCACAAGCGTGCCAACGCTTAATCCAATTTTCCATAGATTTTTCCTAAACTTATGTCTTCTTACCAGGAAAGATGCGATTAAGGAATGTAGGATCTTCAGCTACGTTGTTCAGCATGTTTTGCAAACTATTCACGTTTTTTGGATCTAGCATTGACATGCTCGATACTCAAGACATTAATCAAAATGTATTCTGTCGATCGAAAAGAGATGTTGGGACCTCAACTATCTCTATGATGCCAACACGAGGATTACCAAGCACTGCTTCTTGGTTCTGTAGTTTAAGGGTTTACGTGGGTTCGCTTGACCAAAACACGGTCTATCTTCAATTTTTACACAGATTTTGTGAAATTTTCAATGAAAAGTATTCAAAACTCAGTCATGACGACGTCATTTTTCGCAGTCTCTGTTTGTAATATAACAAAAAAATTCTTAGTTTAAGACCTTGTAAATTATATCACGAAGACCTGTGTAAAATTTCGTTAAGTTCGTTAATTCGTTCATTCATTAATTTTCAACTATCGTCAGATCGCATCTTCTGCTAAATATTTCGGCTCGTAGCTTAGAAAGTGGTATCCTTGTTCTCTGATAATAACAGTAAAAAGTTCTTTTATTGAACAGATTGTTCTTCTGATGTACTTTCTCTACTGGCTTCTTCATTTAGAAACCTGTCGAAATCAGAAGATTCATACTAGATCCCAAATTTTTCAGTCATAAACACACCTTTCTAACTTTAGCGGTATAAGAATCGAAAATAGGTCTACGGTATTTAATTTTTTTAGATAACTAATCTTAATAAAACAGAATGCAAGCTTCAAGGCAATCGGTTTTGCCCATATTTCTACGAAATCAACATTAATTTATAATGCAGTGGATCATTCGGCTCCGTTTAGCCCTCGTATTTTCCAGTTGTGGTCCAAATCAAGAATTTGAGTAGTATTTTCGGATTCCAAATTTTTAATTTTTTTATTTTTATTATTAATATTTTTATATAGTATTATTATTATAGTTAACAACAACTATAATAAATACCTAACTACCTTCGCCAACTCGGCTATAACGGCGTAAGCGGTGTCTAAGCCAATAAGAAGACCCTTGCCATTATTAAATACCTTTCGGAATCGGTATTCAATCCAAATATTCGTATTTGAAACAATATTCAACACAATAATATGACATCACCACCTCCCCAGCAACTGCAACGAAATGGACAAATCGAGCGAAGAGTGATTGCGAAGAGAGTCAGAGTACATATTCGGTACTCGCAATGTAAGAAATGAAAACAATTTCGGAATCATATTTCAATTTCAAATTGGATTCGTAAACACTTTTTAATGGCATTGTTGTTGTTATTTACAACAGACATACAAAACAAACGAATGTAACGCGATAAAGGGTTATTACAACAACCAACTAAATCATATTTCGCACGGGTATTTTCGACCAAGGGTGGGTGCTGTTGTTGGGTAAATAGAAATAATTCGTTTAGTATTTTAACGCACACGTTTCGCTCTTCGATATTTTCGCCATTTAGCCTCAAACCATACAGGAATAGTCGGGGGTGTTGAAGGAGTAGTTGGGTGGTTGAAGGAGCGCGGTGGTGACGGGCGTTGGTAGCTGCACAAATTATTAGCCAAAGGCATTGGAATCGTTAACTGTAAGTCCTTGCGTTGATTGTGGTGGCGTCAAGGTAGCAGCCCGACGCAGCGGCAAGTGTGCAGTGGAGCGCTACGGCAGGGGTTCCGTGTCGCCCACGGCTGTTGTGTCAATGCGTGCGGCGGTGCGTGCGTGCGTACGCGGCATAAGTTGGCAACTGGCGCTCCAATGTTGCAATGCTATAACGGTAATGTATGTTTTCGGCAAATTTTGTTGTATGGCCAAATGGTTCTTTTGTTGTCTTTCGCATAATTTTGTTATTTGTGTTTTCAGTAAATTTTGTTTGCTTAAAATAATTTTTCTGCAATTGCAAATGCGTATTGACAAGTGATTGTTGTTACTTTCGGAAATATTATCTCTCACATTGTGTACGTGTTATTATTTATTTTAATTAAAATGGTCACGTGTTCCTGTTTTTCAATACGCTTTTGTTGGAAATTTTGGAAATTGTGAAATAGCAAGTGCGGTAAGAGTTGGAATTGGGTACCATGAGAGCTTTTTGAAACAATATTTCTCGGTATTTGGAAAAAAATTTCTACACATTACTTTTTGGGTAAGAAACTGCTCTCGAGTTATTAGGCCTAAACCTACATTAAATTCTTAGAAAAAAATTTTGAAAATTTTTAGGTAGAGTTAAGAAGTTGTGTGTTTAGATTTATTCATATTTCTTATCTACTCGCGGTTTTTACACGATTTGGGCTTTAATATTAACAACAATACCACTGTATACTAGACGTTATTGATAACATCTTCCTTAACAAGATACGCGATGAAAATTATTCTGTAAGCTTCTTAAAATATATGACCACCGATTTGAGTCCTGAAGGAAATAAGAAATATCGTCAAAAAAAAAATCGAAATTTTTCTAGGACATATTAGGGGGATTCTCTTGCACGGTGCACGAATTGCAGAATTTTCTTCTTGGTGCCACGGCGAAACAACAAACACACTAAGAAAATTATATATATATATTTTTATATAGTATTTTTGCAATCTGCAATCTTGCAAGAGCAGGAAGAGCAGGAGAATCCCCCTATTATAAAACGCCAAATCATTTGTCAACACTGGTTTCTGTACAATTTTTGGGTGTGTGTCTTCGCTAGAATATTCAGCAATGCTCCTAATTGTAGGCAACGAAAATGCCATTCCCATCGAAACCCTCGTCGCAATGACAAAAAAGTATGTCTTGAGGCGAAATTTTCACCGGCAAAATCATTAGTCATACACAGGAACAGGTAGTAAGCACTTCGTACCCGGTTCGGAACAAAAAATACATACACAAAAATCCCCAAACCAAACTTATGAAGTTTAATTTTTTCCAATAATCGAAGTGACTTCTGGCCGTTTGTTTTCTTTATACTGTCCATTTGTCCATGTGTGAGGCCTGACGTTGTTCTTATGAAACTTTACTTTCCTCACAGCTAACCACTTCTGAACGATTGTCTCCCTCAAACAGTCCAATTGCTGATTAGACAGAGCCGAATTAAGTGCTTGGATCAAAGAGCAATCTCAACAATTACTACGATCCAACCACGATTTTTTCAGTTTGGCATTGTCGTAGGTGACCGACTATTCATCACCAGAAACCCTCCATCGACCATCCAAGTAGGATACCATTTTGGTCGACCACTTTTTACCATTTTCCGCTGGAGACATTATTCCATCAGTGTAAAACTTTTCTGGTATCTCGGCGAAACACTGCGGCAAGATTTTCACAGGCTTCTTTTGAAGCCAACTTTAATCCCTTAAGGTAGTTCTGCATTGACCGAAACAAATGGTAGTTCCATGGTGCAAGGTCAGGGCTATATGGTGGATGCATCAAAACTTCCCAGGCAAGCTCTCATAGTTTTTGCCGAGTCATGAAAAATGTGTGTAGCGTTGGCTTCGTGGAAAACGAAGCCCTTTCTTTGATCAATTCTGGTAATTTTTTTCGATTGCTTGCTTCAATCTCTTCAGTTGTTGATAGTAAAATAAAGAATCAATTGTTCGACCAGGCTGGAGCTGCTAATAGTGGATGATTCTTCTCCAATTCCGCCAAACTCTCAGCATAACCTTTGGAGACGTCAATTCTGGCTTTGGGACCATTTGAAGAGCTTCACCACGCTTGGACCATGATCTTTACTAAACTAATCTATTGGAAAAGTAATAAATTTGTTCTTATTAGACCTCATATTTCTTCGATTAGATTCTGATTCCGGGCGCATCTGCAACTTTTGGCTTTCTGATCAAGCCTAGACAGTGCAGACCAACGCTGAGCTGCACCGCACTCATTTCTCGAACACAAAGTTGCTTCAGTTTACAACGAAAGTCTCTATATAACTCTTTGAGTGCTAAAACACGCTTGCAGATTGCGTAGACATCGACTTGTATATAGATGGAATGCTATATATGGTACACTATATATGGTATATTACTATGTATGGTACACTATACCGTACACACGCCCTTTCCCGGGGCGTTTTGATTACGAGTTCAATGAGCTGAGCTTCAGCAGACGACCACATCTGCACACAATCACACAGAGTTTCCACATGAAGCAATTAACTGCAGTAGAAATATATTACTGCAGAGCAACAACAATTCATATTTCGACGACTGATCGTCGGTAGACGAGCCAGCGACACACAAACAAACAAAACGCTAATAACTTGAGCATAGCCATTGGTTTGGATGGCTCCAGCCGCCATCATAAAGCAACCGAGATTTGTTAGCCGCCAGTCAACAGTCACCAGCCAGCCGACAGCCGCCATCCGCCATCCGCATTATTTCATTTCATGGAAATTACATTTTTCTGGTTTTCAGTTTCATTACAAATGCAAAAATGCAAAATGCCCGCCATTAAACGACTGCAGCGAGACCCGGCTTGCCATTGCCCGTGCATGAAAGCCTTCATTAAGATACTGCAATGTAAAACTCGGGTTGGGCTGCCATGCCGTGGCTTCATTTTTTGTTGATTTGAATTGAAGATCGCTTCTGCGCATGCGCGTATACGCACTTCTGGCGTACACGAACGCGTGATCACATTGATCATTGATCGTCGTAATGATTTCCGACATCAGTCCAAGAGCTGCGAGGCTTTTTGATTGGAGCTCCACTGCGTAGCCTGCAATTTCCTTCGCAACATTTGCGCCGCCTGTTTTTATTGTGATTTTTTCTTTCGTTTTTCTATTTATCATTATGTTATTTGTTGTGCGTAAGCGAAAGCGCGTCCGTCACGATCGGTGACCACACTAAGCGGCAGTCCGAGCGCTCGAATTTGAATTTTAGCCAACGGACATATGTATGTATGAACATATGTATGTGTGATAACCAGTTCGACCTACGGATTTAATAAAATGTACTACAATAAATACGGCCGTAGCATAACTGCATATGCAATGTGGTCCGGTGAAATCTAATTCCGCGCTTGCACGTCTGGAGCTCTGGCACACACCCATCTGTGCGCCGTGGCGAGGCGAGGCGAGGCGAAGCACACTCGTCCGCATAATTGTGCTCAACTTTGATTTGCTCACAGTTCGACCAACGAACTGCCAATTGCCGTCAGCTACGACAGCAGCAGCAGCAGCGGCAACCGTCTCGTCAGCAGCCAACGCAGACAGTCAGCAAGCAATCGGCAATTCGACGATGATGTATTTGTTCCCATGAGCGAAATCAATAAATTACGTGACAGGAATATGCGATACGAGTTATTGCCATCTTACGTACATACTATATGCTGCGCGTTCTCAATTGTCTTGGTGGTACCCCCTGTAGATCCCACCCATCCCCAGCACATTTGCTTACCAATATAATGTTTGCGCTGGTTCGTCTCTTACGATCGTGCAGCGATCTGTCTCTGATCACCGCCTTTAAATGCTTGCTTGCGTATTTGTTACTCCATGCTTTCTGGTTGCATCTCTGGCTCTGCGCCATTTGCGCCAGGCAATTTGCGTTCGTCGTGTTCGGTTCCGTTTATGATTGATTCAATCAAAATATGAATTTATATCGTTTGCAGATCTGCAGAATAAATTATTGGCAACTGCTCGAACATGTCTGGCGAGATTTGTTTACTCCTTCTTTGTGTAGTTCTTCTTTTACTTCGCTTGATAAACACAGGAAATTTTTGTGTTTCTTTTTTTCATTTGAAATTATTTCGAAGTTTTGTTCGGAAATGGGTGGAGTACAGGCGAAATTGTTTCAAGTTTTTGTATATAAGAGTGTATTAAACGTACGTACAATATATAGAAATGAAAACTATTCTTCAACCGAATAAACATCAATTGTAGAATCTAGGTATTTTCGCCTCCAGAACTATTTCGGCTTCTTCTTCTTCTAAATCTACCATTAAGTGGATGAGCTTAGCCCCAATTTGTGCGTGATGGGTCGCATGGGTCTTCATCTAACAGTCTTGCTGCACTTGCCATCGGATAAGGCGGCTGTGTTAAAAACAGCTAAATATTAATTTGTAGTTTCTCTCTTAGCAACAGCTTGTCTTGCTTAGCGATATAAAGGCTCTATATGTTGGTCTTGCTTCGAAGTAATCAGAGTTTTACGGACTATCTCTTACTTTCTGTATTAGAATTTTGCAGCTTTAAATGTTCCTGTACCAAATTGTGGCTCCCATGGCCAGTGCGTCATTTCAGCTTTGGTAGGCTTTATCGTGGCCATAGACCGTAGCTACTGTGACCATGATTCCAATATACACTAAAAGGCTATTCATCCGATTTAAGAAAATATCGAGCCGAAAGTATAAAACATATTAAAATGTCCTTTAATTTGACATCAGAGACCATTATGGCATTAAGGATCGTATAAGTTATCGGCTACTTCAAAGTCAACACAAAACCAGTTCGAAGCAAATTTTGAGTCCACAAAAGTAAAAAACTTCGATGCCATTATGTATGGAACTCGATTTCTTTTCCATGGCCACCACCAGCTCACTTGTAGAAGTCCAAACGCTGAACCAAATTTTCTACGGGTTTCAAGCATAAATAACATAAGAAATAGTCTAACGGCGTCAAAACGCACGACCGTGCCGGCCAATTGACCGGGCCATTTCGTGAGATAACACGTTCACCAAACTTGGTTTTCAATAAATCGATTGTGACATTCGCTGTGTGGCTTGTGACGCCTTTCTGTTGAAACCACTTATTGTCCAAGACCATATCATCCAATCCGGTCCAAAAATATTCGGATATCATTATGCGGTAGCGATACCCATTTAGATCATCATGGAAGAAATATGACCCAATGACTCCGCCGGCCCATAAACCGCACCAAACCGCAATTTTTTCGGGATGCAATGGTGACTCATGGAGTACTTGTGGACTGCCGTCTGACCAATGAGGAAGCCATTCAGCCAGAAAAGAGCCTCATCCTGAAGATGATTTTTCGATGAAAATCCGGATCATTTTCCAGTTATTGCTCAGCCCAATTTACGAACATACGACGATTCTGGTGGTCAAGCGGCTTCAGTTCTTGCGTCAAAGGATGTAATAATGTAAGAATGTAGGCCAAGATCTTTTTGTAGAAAGGCAATGCTTGAGAACGACGTATGAGAGACTGATTTGGGTCTTCCTCAATGGATGCGCTACCGGCAGCAATTTTCTCAACACCACAGGCACTTCTTCGTCTCAGTGCCACGGGAACATTTAATACTACGCCTATGGATTCATTGAAACGCTCAATTGTTGATCTGATACGACGATTATGACGGCCATAAATTGAACGTAGCGCTCTTAAAGTTGAGGCCACTGATTCCAAATTACGGTATAAATTTTGACAATTTCGACTCGTTGTTGGATCATAGCGGAAAAAAATATGGTGTCGTTTGGCGCCCCTTTCGGGTTACTTTTGGAGCGTCCCTATTGAAAAACTAATTAAGAATTTAGTTTTTACGTTCGGAACTAGTGAAACGGAGGATTAAACAACGTCGAAAATGTTAAAACTTTTTTGATCGCATAAGTCCTCGTGTGAGCGAGGCAAACTACGAAATACTGGAGATCTTTCCTTGAGGTGACATAGGTTACGTTAAATTAGGTTAGATGGCTGATACCGATCGGAGTGGGAGTCTCATTTAAACTGCTATGTGGAGTCCTTTCTGAAGCCAGATAAGACCTTGCGCCTGCAAGTACGTTTGCTGAGTTGGCCTGAGATCGAACAATTCAGCAGTGAAACGCAAGACGTCATCCTACGCGTACAGCGTCAAGCCCATTATAACTGAGTTAATCTTTTCCAGAAAGAAATATAATTTTAAATATTATTTAATTTTTCTCACACCAGCTTTATCGTACAAAATTATTTTGAACTTGGAAAAAGTTAGAAGTAATTTTGTGCTGACTAGCAACTATCACAACTTTTAATTATTTTAACTGTTGTGTATCGGTCACTGTTCCCTCTTTATTCAATAAATTGAGCTAAAATACTAAAAAGGCCATAAATCAAATTTCAAAGTTAGATTATGTGGGCTTGTACGAGTATGATAGGTATCGTATGTGGTAAATTAAGTCTTTCTTTTAAATAGTAGAACGAGGCTTGACTAAGTCATTATTTATATATACAATACAATTCATAAATAGATATATATCCTGCTTTAAATGACTACTACACGCTCCTGGCCTCACCTTACTTCCTTACTCACCCCAAAAAAAGAAACAAATTCAACCAGCAACGATGCATTTCATCGCACATACACATGCAATCCTCCTTGTAGCATTAATTCAGCATAACATTTCAATAAAAGGATTTCGCATTTTCAACATATGCAAATCCATTGCTTCAGCCATCGAACAAATTTGGCTGCATACAAACTCACACACAACAATTTGCCTATTTATTAACACACACACACGCACATATCGGTCCTCTAACCTGTGTCCGAATATATTTTCTTGCTCTTCATGTGCTATCCCTTGCTTTGGCAAATATTCTTCAGCTTTTGTCTGTGGAAATCTTACAAGACACTGTGATTAGTTGTTGTAAGCTGGGTTGTGTCTTTGTGTGGCTTTTAAGGTTCAACAAAGTCGACGATTGTTAAGGATTATTGCTAGAGCTTCTCGTTTCTTTTTGTTCGCAGTTGTTGTTCGTATGTGTCTGCCTTAAAGTTTTATTGTTGCAAAGTGAATTTTCATATACATCGGTTTATGAAGCTCACTATTTTGGATAGAATTGCACTGAAGGACTTGTCAATATGTTGCAATAACTTTTTTTCAATTTAAATATATTTAAAATAAATAGTGAATATGGGTTTTTGGTCTATAAGGATATCAGATTCAGTTACTTGAAAAAAATAAATCTCTTTGTTAAATTAAACTATTTTAGAATTGCAGTTCGTTGGAAAAACTATTAAGAAATTCTTATAATTATTCTTGATCACAATGTCTTTTACCGTGACTGGTTTTGGTGGAAATTTCGGCAATTCAAAAAAATATCGATATTCGTATTTTTTCTCGTTATTAGTCAAAAACAGAAAATAGTTGGATAGTTTGATTTATTCCTAAATGAAATGTGTGGACCCACAAGGCAGCATACGCTTGAGACGCGAAAGTACCCTTTCAGAGGTCAAGATATCGAACTGTTCAGTCATCATTTAGCTTTTTCTGCGCTTTACTAAGCCAGTAGATGGATTCCTCAAAGAAGTTGAACCAAATTACCGACGAAAATCTCGTTGTACACACAGATTCACGGACTTCTGGTCCGGGTTAAAGATTGAGAAGGATGAGAAGATAGTTTTAGTATTCAAGAGAAGGCTTGTACTCTATTGTATGATTTGTTGAGACAACTAATTTTAGGATGGTCGTTTCAATTACAGTATCGACATACTTGTGTGAAGATTCAAAGCTTGTAAGCTTAAAGTATTTACAGGGACCAAACGTAGTGGGTGAAAATATGAAAACGATCATCTAAGTCAAAGACACGAAAGGGGGAGGAAATAACTGTAGTATTCAAGTATATGCTAGAACTAGCTAAAAGGAAACGAAGGAAGAAAGAAGGACCTCAGTGGGTTAAACAAAATTTTATACTAAACTTCGAAGTCGACTAAAAACGACTCGACAATTAAAACTTGAATTCAGGAGAAAACGTCCAGCTAAATTTTACTTTTATTCAATTTAACCTGCCGATTTGAGGTTTCATCAGATATTCACCGAAAATAAAAGATAAGCTCAAACTATACAATATCTTCCCGGTAAAAATGATTAAAAATTTCTTCTAGAAAAGTTAGAATCCGTTGGTCGATATTTTAACCTCTCGTCGTTTGGATCTAAAATTTCTCGGTTGCAAACGATCATAGTCCTACCTTACTCTCCTCTACTAAATTTAGTAATCGAGCACAGGCAACACTTCTAGTGAGCAACATTAAGACTGCGACCATATAATATACGAAGTCACAACAACAAGCAACAAATTGTTGCAACAGCAAAAGTAGCAAGTTCATGACTTCCGTTTTTGATGCGGTTGCAAAAATATTTATTTGCGAATTTCTTGCACAATTCGCCAAAGCCAAAGTTCTACACTTCGTACGTTCATCTGCCTCGAGCGGCTTTGTTGTTGTTGTTAGTGTGGGTGTGTGTGGGCGTTTGATGGCAGCCGTTAAACACAACAAAAACTTTATCCGCAAAAGTACGAAATGCGATTTCTTCGAACACATACAAACCCACTGTCACAAATACATACATATACAGCGGCATTGCCGTAGATTTATTTGTGGCATTAAGCTACTGTTGCACGGCACACATCTATGGTATATGGACTTATATCAACACTAAATAGGGTTAGGGTTACCCATTTATTACGCTCCCCCAAGTATGTTTGGTATTTGCTTCAAGACGCCTTCGGCAATTTGAAATAATTTCGTTTTGCTTCATGGTTGCTTGAGACTTGGCTCTTGTGGATGTTGTTGGTTTGAGTTCTTTCTTCTTTCTTCGTTCTTCGACTGTTACTCGTTGTTTAAATGAATATAGTCAAATGTATACTCACACTTACTTATGTATTTACACAATTTATGAGAAAGGAAAAGAAATATACCTATTTCGATTTCAAAATCTTATTAGTTGATGGAGGAGACTAAATAGTATGTTTTTTGAGAGGAACTATTCAAATTGATGTCAATTGCGTTCTCTTACAACTGATATGCTCACTCTACATTCTGAGTAATCTAACCTTTTCATGAGTCTAACAGATTCGTAGGACGCTTTGGGGGAAGCAGAGCTTTTAAATATACTCCTTCTCGGATATATAAAAAGAGCAGATTCAACATTCCTTGTCTTAAGTCTAATCTGAGTAAAGTAGAAACGACACATTTGAGTAGTTCAATCAATCTGCTATCCATGACGTGCATCGGAAGCGTTATGATCTGATCAGAACGATGAATTTTTTAGTTGTCCATCACAGAGAGTCCGTTTTTCAAAAGCATTTATCAAGAATATTTCTTCAAACATACTGTATGTATGCTATTTATGGCGATTAAACTCGGCCCGAATTTTTCACGACTTTTTTCGTTCGGAACAACTCTTCTTCTTTATTGACATAGACACCGCTAACATGTTTATGGCCGAGTTTACAACAGAGCGCCAGTCGTTATTTCTTTTCGCCGTTTGGTGTCAATTGGAGATTTCAAGCAAAGCCAAGTCCGTCTCCACCTGGTCTTTCGCACTGGGTGGAGGTCTGCCTCTTTCTCTGCTTCCCCAGGTGGGTGCTGCGTCGAATGCTTTCAGAGATGGAGTGCTTTCGTCTACTTAGATGACACGACCGAGCCAACGTAGCCGCTATAGCTTAATTCGCAGAACTACAGAGTATGTCAATGCCGTCGTATATCTTATACAACTCATAGTTCCGTCGAACGCGATATTCCCCATGGTCACTGTGCAAAGCATCTTAAATCTTCCTCAGAACCTTGTCTCTGCACCATATAGCAAGACGGGCATAATGAGTGACTTATAGAGTCCGGTTTTTGTGCGTCGAGAGAGGACTTTACTTCTCATTTGCCTACTTAGTCCGAGGCTGGCATTGTTGTTGGTGTTAATGCTGGTTCCAAGATAGACGAAATTATCTACGATTTGGAAATTATGACTGTCAGCACTGACGTGGGAGCCAAATCACGAAAGCGACGACTGTTTGTTTGATGACAGGAGTTATTTCGTCTTACCGTCGTTTACTATCAGACCCATTTGTTTCGAACCCTTATCCAGCCTTGAAAAACCGGACTAACGGCGCGTTTGTTTAGGGCTCCGCCAACAGCTGTACACTCTAGTAGAAGCTTCCCTATTTAGTTCTGCAGCTCGAATTCTTTTCTCCAGGAGTAGATTGCAGAAGACGCACGAAAGGGAGTCGCCTTGTCTGAAGTTCCGTTTGGTATCGAATGGCTCGGAGAAGTCTTTCCCGATCCTGACGGAGATTTTGGTATTACTAAACGTCAGCTTACACAGCCGTATTTGTTTCCCGGGGAGGGTTCTGAACAGTTGATTGCAGGAAATGAAGACAGAACTTCACCTCTCAGGTCATGTATTGGGAAACATAGTTACCGATGAATCCCTGATGTTATTATATTGTTCTTTATATCAATTTTACAGTAATGGAGCCATTTTTGAAGCTCGATAAATTTTATCGAATGCTGGATATTATGAGATTTATTTTCTTCGAACCAATGGTAAGGAGCTCCTGTTACTATCCTTTTTCTTATCACAGCATAATCTTATAACGGTCCTTATTCCTTATAGGTCGAACCGAAGCCTTAGCAGTCTAACTTCGTACTAGTGATTTTTATAATGGTTTTTATTCTAAGCCCTGGGAGTCTGTTTCTGACTAATGCTTGAATAGGCGATCGTGGAGTTCGTGGCATTTTCGAAAAATTTTCCCGGCGAAACAATTTTAAGACAACGGAAGTAGACGGAGATACTTGAATGCGTCTAGCTTTAGGTGTCTAATTCGAAAAGGAGAGATCACCGAAGCTCTTTTAGAAGCAATATCAGAGTCTATTCGCAGTGATATAATTTTATTTGGTCAGATCCAGTATTGGAAGCCCAATTACATGCTGTGCTACATAAGCGATTGTCTACGAAGTCGAAAGATTTTCAGAGAACTTACGAATTAACACTCTTGGACCGGAAGATTGACTGTCATATACCGATTTCGAGGTTTCGGTTCCTAAAGTTTTTAGAGAATTTTAGAATTGACACTCCTTAGACCGGAACTACTTTTAGACTTTTAGGTTCCGAATTTGAAGCTTCGATTCGAAAAATTTTAAGAGAACTTAGGAAGAGACACCTCTAACACCGGAAGATTGACTTTTGGATTTTATATTTGAGGCTTCAACTTCGAAAAAGTACATAGTGCCATATTGTAAGTAGAGTATATTAATAAAACATCTCGACTGAGATTTAGGACGTGTTTCACACATATTCTTCAAGGAAAAATGTACACAGGACATTCAAGTATTTTATTTGCTCTGTCTGCTGAACTACTTTCTTCCGGTTTAATTGAAAAACCGCACAGGTCCACAGAATATTTATTTGCTTTGCACACGATGCGGCAAAGAAAATTGTAAAATGTGGCAAGTAAAGAAGGCTTGAAAAAAATTAAAGAAAACAGGAAAAGTGCAATAAAAAGTCCACTTGACACGCAACTGTGTATGAATAAACAGCAGTGATTATTCAGGCGACGGCCTCAGCGTTGAGTCCTCATTCCGAGCACAACATAAGGAGAGAGCCCACACATATGCTTATGCATGTATGTATGTAGAGTCCTTTGCCAAAGGATATTTGCCGAGTGCAATCTCGTTTCGAGATGAAATGCAATTCGTACAATTTTTTACACTCGTAAGCAAAGAAATTGAAATACATATACTTTACATACATACATATATATCTATGCAAATGTCTTCTCTCGGCTACAAGTGCTTGTACATGTAAATTTTGAGGCGACACAGTCGGTTTGAGTCGGTTTGAGTGTCCACCCACTCTTTTGGTTGTATACTTTTTGTTGCACAATATTTGCAGTACCTCTTGTTGTTGTTGTTGTTGTTGTTGGTACTTGTACACTGCATTTGAATATGAATATGAGTATGCGACATATATGTAGTAGCGCGCATTGCATTTGTCCGTTCGTCTAACTGTGCACCGGCTTGTCTGCCGCTCGGCTTGTGTGTAAACAAAGCGCACTTCTGCGCCGCTTGCCGTGTTTAGTAAGCACTCAGGTGTTGTGTGGCAGCCTCTTTGCTGCCACCGGGCCGCCACATATTTCTGTGTTTTTGTTTTTGTATTTTTTCCTGCAATCGGCGGTTTTGTGGTCGTTGGCGTGCATTCGCCGAGGTAGGTGACCCAAGTGTGTATAATTTTTACACACAGGCACTTGCTGCCCACCTTTCACCTGTGTGGGTGTTGCTTACTGTTTGTGGCAGATTTTCTGCATTTATTGCACATTTCAATGAGCAATGATACAAGCGTTTTTTTCACCACGAACTGAACTTTTGCTTGCATTTCCTTTGCATTTTTTATATTTACTTTGCTTTTGCTTTTTTCCTTTTCGGGTAGGCATGTTTATTTAACTGTCAGTTATGCTCGCCCGAAGTGATGACGTTGACACGTTTAGCATTTTTATGCATCGGTGTGCATATATACATACATACATACGAACATATTTGCAGTTGCGTATTAGCAGTGCCACTTCTTTAGGCTTTTGTTGGAAAAGGATTCTTTCCATTCAAATGAGCTGTGAAATTTATTTGTTTTTTTTATATGTGTTGGTGTGTTTTCAAATATGTGTGCGTACATACACACATCTGTACACCTTTATTTTGATTTTGCATTTGCGGCATGTAAACACTTGCCGACGCAAAGGAATGAGGTCATTCACATTTCAACTGCCTTAGAATGGGTCAAAGATACATACAAACGAATTCAGCGCGCATTAAAAAATACTAATGTGGGTACTAAGAAATGACCACAAGTAGCTAGAAACCAAATCCGCCAGACTTAGTTAGCATTTCTACTTTTTCTTTATTGGCGTAGACACCGCTTACCGCCGTGGTTATAGACGAGTTTTAAACTGCACTCCAGTCATTTGTGCTCTTTGCTATTTGGCGCACATTCGAGATAACAAGTGAAGCCAGGTACTTCTTCACCTGACCTCTTCAACGGAGTGTTAGTCTTCCTCTTCCTCTGCTTAACTCAACGCGTACTGCGTCGAATACTCTCTGAGCTGGAAAGCTTTCATCCATACGGACGATAGGACCTAGCCAACGTAGTCCGTATCTCTTAATTCTCTGAACTATATCGTCGTATGTCTCGTACAGCTCATCCTTCCATCGACTGTGGTATTCGCCGTTGCCAATGCGCAAAGGATCATAAATCTTCCACAAAACCTTTCTCTCGAAAATTCGTAACGCCGACTCATCAGTTGTTGACATCGTCCATGCCTCTGTATCATATAGCAGGACGGGGGTGATGAGTTACTTATAAACTTTGGTCTTTATTCGTCGAGAGAGGACTTCACTTCTCAATTGCCTACTTAGTCCGAAGTAGTAGCTGTTGGCAAGAGTTATTCTCTCGTAATCGCACGACAGGGAATCGCCTTATCTGAAACGGCGTATGGTATTGTCCAACGTCTGTTTACATTGCTGTATTAGTTTTGCGGGAATACTAGGTTCAGACGTAGCGACATAAAGGCAACTCGTACTGTCAAAAGCAGATTTGAAATCGATGAGAAAGTGGTATGTGTCGGTCCTCGGGTATTTTCCCAGATTTGGCGCATGGTGAAAATCTGATCGATTGTTGATTTTCTAGGTCTAAAGCCACAGTGATATCTTTCACTCAATACGCTCGATAGAACCTTATACGCGATGTTGAGGAGCCTTGTACCACGGTAGTTGGCGGAGAATGTGGTGCCTCCCTTTTGTATATTAGGCAGAGCGCACTCAAATTCCAATCGTTCAGCATGCTTGATCATATTCTACAAAGAAGCAGATGCATGTTTCTTATCAGCTTTTCATCGCCGTGTTTGAATAGCTCGGCCGCTTTCTCGTTCTTCAGATAGGTATTTGCTATACGAACTTCCTCGTGGTCGGGCAATGGAAAGTCTGTTCCATAATCATCGATTGGGGAATCGAGTTCGCCATCTCCTGGCATTCTGTTTTCACTGCCATTCAGCAGGCTGGAGAAGTGTTTCCTCCATTAATTTTAGTATGCTCTGGGCTTCAGTCACTAGATCACCTCTGGGCGTTGTACAAGATCTTAAAGCCTTCGGTTAGCCACCGCATCTCTTCATAGAATTTTCGAGCACTACCCCTATCCGCCAGCTTGTCAAGCTCCTCATACTCACGCATTTCGGCCTCTTTCTTTTTTTGCCTTCAACTGCGTCTCGCTTCCCCTTGCAACCCACGATATATATCCCATTCCGTATGTGTTGTGGTCGATCGCAACGTTGCGAGGTAGGCAGTCTATTTCCTCTTCGCTGTAACACTGCACTCCTTTTCGTACCAGCTGTTCTTTTGCATCTTCCGAAAACCAACGGTTTCGGTTGCAGCTCTACGTAAGGAGCTTGAAATGCCGCCCTGCAGTTCCCTTATACCGAGTTGTTAACGAATGCTCTCACAGAGCAGGAGTGCAAGTCTAGTAGAAAATCGTTTCGCTGTCTGTTGTGATTGCAGTTTTTCGACGTCGAACCGTCCTTGTGTTGGTTGGCGTGCGTTTTTTGCTGCACAGAGGCAGGTGCGTATATTGGCCGCAACAAGATAGTGATCCAAACCGATTTAAGGACCTCGGAGCGTACGCACGTCTAGAACACTGGAGACGTGTCTTCCGTCTATCACAACATGATCGATCTGGTTGGTGGTATTTCGTTCCGGAGACAGCCAGGTAGCTTGATGAATTTTTCTATAGTAAAATCTGGTATTACAGAGAACCATATTTCCGGCTCTTCCTTTCCCACCCTGTCGTAAAAGTCGTCAAGCACGATTTTGACATCGTGGCGGGGTCCCCGACGTTTCCATCTGGGTTGTGCAAACTTCGCGAAAACTTAGGATGGGGATGCTATTCAAGGTATAGAAAAACATATATATGGGTATACAAGGTGAGTTCCAAAGTAAACAGGACTTAAAAGAAAAAACAGAACCAACGGTTTTTTTTCGACAAAATCAATATATTTTATTTAAAATAGCCTCCTTCTGCTTCAATGCAGCTATTTTCACGATCCAAAAGCATATCGAACGAGTGTTTTAGCTCGTTGGCAGGTATAGCCGCCAGTATCCGGGTGCAAGCCTTTTGAATGGCCTCTACGTCTGCATAACGCTTTCCTTTCATGGCAAAATGCATTTTGCCAAAAAGGAAGAAGTCACACTGTGCCATATCAGGTGAATACCGTGCGCACACCTTTCGTAAACACATCTTTCGTAAAATGTTCGGCGAAAAAGCGAAAAATCGATGTTTTGGAAATGTTCAATTCCATTTCCATGAATTTCAATGATGATTTCGGCTGATTTTTGATGAATGCACGCACAGTTTCGATGGAACTTCCGGTGATCACGGATTTTGATTGGTCAAAATCGTCATTTATGTCCTCACGACCACTTTGAAAAGCGTTGAAACCACTCGTGCACTCTGCTACGGGATAGGCAATCATCGCCATCAACTTGTTTCATCAATTGAAAAGTTTCGGTAAAAGTTTTACCAATTTTAAGACAACATTTAATGTAGGCTCTTTGTTCGAAGCTCATTTTCGCATCGATAACACAAACATACTGACACTTAAAACGCAATAACTTCGCTTCCAATCGATGAAATGTCATGAACTGGACAATCGATAAAGATAGCAGTTTCTAACGCACTAGTCGGCATATAGATGTCGCCACCAGGGGGCGCTAGATTCAAAAAGTCCGGTTTACTTTGGAAAGCACCTTGTACAAATATTTATTTTCAGCATTTCATTTCATGGCTAAAATCGAAAACTATATGTGAACACTTGAAATGGTCTTAATTGCATATGTTAACATACCAAATAATAAATATGTGTACATACATACATACATATGTATATAAATCTATCAACTCCCCAACTACCGGTTAGTAAACATAATATGCTATGAAAGCTGTCGCTTTCCCGCGTATTTGTTAACATTTCATTACAGCTGTCAACCGAACTCCAAGTGAAGCATTCAGCAAACAAATGTGTGCCGAAAAGCGCCCGACTGATAACGGTGAAAATTGTACAACAAAAACTAAAAAACGACTGGTAAACAATGTTGCGGTCCTAATTACGCACACTATTTCTCACAAAGTAAAATAAATAACGGTATAGGATATAATATAACTATCATTTGCTAACATCTGTTGTCTAGCGAGGCTCCTCGACGCTCTCGACGCCCTCAACAACGCAAAAAACTGCATTGAACACACTCGTGCGCTGACGTCTAGCGCGTAATTAAGCTGCTTATCAGTGGCTAGCAAAACTATATTATATTATATGTATAAGTCTATATAAAATATATATACATATGTATATAGATATACATATCTACTTCATAAAATAAATGTACTTTTCTGCCATACATTTCAATTGGTAACCAAATAATCATTTTGCCTTACTGTTTGACATTCCATTACATCCAGCTTTAGAAGTCCGTGGCAGTGTACCGCGGCAGCCACGACTATCACACGACATGCGTCATTGTCGAGACAATAACAACGACAGACATTCAGAAATATAATACATACATACATTTGCAATAAATACGAACTCCTGTCAGAACAGTTGAAATAATATTTACTGTTATTAACGAGACAGCAGATAAAACATTTCTAATAGTGACTATTAATTTATTGATTTCTAACGGCTTAACTGTTAATGTGTAATAACTGTTATACATATTTATGTTTTTGGTAACAGGCTTGAACTACTGCAGTAAATTTATCAGAGGAGAATCGCGTGCGATATTGTGTATTTCATTGATATCAATAATATTGTATTAAATGTTGCCGGGGAGAAACAGCATCAATCTATGTATTTCGTATGGATGGTGGTTATGATGTGCAGTGTGATTTCTTCAGACCTATATTTTTGAAAGCTCTACTGATTTTGGCTTTTTCGATAGCTCATAAATAGCGATTGACGTCCGTTTTCAAAGAAAACGGATTCAAACGACTCAAAAGTAAGAATATATGCTTTTACTAAGAGATGTTTGAAAAAAGCTACTTAGTTTAGGTTAGGTAAAGAGGCTGATTTCTAGTGAAGCCACAAATATGTAATTTCTCCCACGTGGACGGCTAGAGTCGCTTGACCGTAGTGATGTCAAGAATTTCTAGGTATGAATTAAAAAAAAAAAATCGCATATCGACAAAATGACTAGAGCCTGCGGCAAATATAAATTCCAACCAATTCACTGGGTTCATAAAATTTATGGCCACCGAGGTTGCGAAACCTGGACTTTTCCCTTTGCAATTTTGATAAGTTGCGTCGTCCAAAATCGGTTGGTTCACCGCGTGAGTGCCAATGGGACAGTGTTTAGTTAAGACGCCTATCATTGCGGCCGTATGTAGCTTGCTAAAAGCTATTAAAGATTTAGGTAGCGGTGCCTTTTCTAGCGAGCTCATCGGTTTTAAAGTTTCCCACGATTTCGCTATGTCCAGGCACGTAGCCAAATATAATAAGGAAGTAGCTTGATCCCACAGTTAGTAATCAGTCCTTGACTAACGTATAACAGCACTGCTAACGAAGTGAATAATTCTTCCCTAAAAGCAGCTGCACAGTTTGAAGTACATTCGATGAAACCTTAATTCTTGAAATATCTTATTGCTTGAAGGACACTATATTGGTATTGAAAAACACTAACCCTTAAATTTCGATCCATCTGGAAAAAGATAACTGTGCCTCCTCTCTAGTGAATCCGCCGCACGCACATACAAGGTGTGTTCCAAAGTAAACAGGACTTTTTGAATCTAGCGCCCCCTGGTGGCGCCATCTATATGTCGACTGGTGCATTAGAATCTGCTATCTTTATCGATTTTCGTTGAGAATTTCATGACATTTCATAGATTGGAAGTAAAATTATTGCATTTTAAGTGTCAGTATGTTTGTGTTACCTGTGCGAAAAGGAGCTTCGAACAAAGAGTCAACATTACATTTTGTTTTAAAATTGGTAAAACTTTTACCGAAACGCTTCAATTGATGAAACAAGTTGATGGCGATGATTGCCTATTCCGTAGCAGAGTGCCCCGAGTGGTTTCAACGTTTTCAAAGTGGTCCTGAGAACATAAATGACGATCAACATGTTGACCAATCAAAATCCGTAATCACCGGAAGTTCCATTGAAACTGTCAGTGAATTCATAAAAAATCAGCCGAAATAATCATTAAAATTCATGGAAATGGAATTGGACATCTCCAAAACATCGATTTATTGCATTTTGACAAAACATTTGAGCTTACGAAAGGTGTGTGACGACCAAAAGTTGCTCAGATCGATCGACGCTTGTGACCTTTTCCTTTTCGGAAAAATGCATTTGTCCATGAAAGGAAAGCGTTATGCAGAAGTAGAGACGCTGATGGAGACTATTTTGAATAAAATAAATTGATTTTGCCGAAAAAACCATTTGTTCGGTTTTGTTTAAAGTCCTGTTTACTTTGGAACGTCCCTTGTATCCCTCGGAGGTATGGAGAAGAAGGTGCCGCTACGAGTGGGCTCCTCGCCGCTAAGTGACCCTTAATGTGTTCGGCTTGAGGGAGTCAGGAACCTTCGCAGGAAACATTTGACGGCTATATCGACGGATGTTATGAAATGCCCCTCGTTGAAAATTTTTAGCCGTATAGGGAGTGTGGATTTATCGAAGGCCATCTACCAGACAAATATACTATAGAACAGTAATAACTTAACTATGTTTTCTTAAAGCTAATGCGCAACTCTTACTGAAAATCCCCACCGTTTCCCAATCTCTTCTCTGTGACAAAATAATGCAATCAATACCTTCCTCCCTCAACATTTAGCTTCCATGATAGTTTTCTATAAAGCATAAGGCCCAAGTACTTCGTCTTTAGGGCAGAGTGCAGCCGAGAGCCTTCATTATTGAATGATCCCTTAATGTCTAGAAACCGCTTATTCATTTTATTCCTTTTGCATGAGTGACAATACTGCGTGTAAAGCAAGCAGTCTACCCTGCCTACCAGCCTTTGATGTCGGCAGGCTGAGGTCCTAATATCATGTCTCTGAGTATACTACATCTCTACAGCGTCTTTAACAAAAACGAAGGTAGGCTGATAGGCCTGAAATTATTACATTAAATTGGAAAAATTTGCCAAGAAAGAGGTCAGAAAATCTGAATTGAAAAAGTTTTTACGAACAATTTCTTAATGGATAAAATATATTCTGAAAGTTATAGGGCACTCAAGAAACTAAAAATATGAGCGAAAAATCACAAAATTTTCAGAATAAGTCACAAATTATTAATAAAAAGTTAGGTTAGGTTTGGTAGGTTCTGGTAGGTCTATAAGCAACGCAAAGACCAGTTTGGTCTTTTACGATAAGAGATGGAATTAACTTGGTAAGTCCAAGAGGAGTAGCCATCGTTTAGAATGCCTGCGCTAGACGTGAGTTTTAACAAACTCTGCGGCTTCAGTATCGATACCTCCTCCATACTGTAGAGACTTCAGATGTCGCTGCTCTAGAGATTTCCCACAGTCTCTTCGATCTGTCAGATCCAACCTGCGGACATATTTTGGCAGCAGACCGTGACAAATTAGTATTCCCATCATGTTCCTACCGAAGTGAGTGCGAGTGCCAAGGGATTTTGTGTACTTCCGATCTACCGTTTTGCATATGACTTCACTCCATCGGGTTTTGCTAATCTTTACCATGTTTCTGTCGAGATCGTAGTATAGACAATGCATAGGTTTCCCAATGCTGATCACGTTTTCGAATGTTAGGGCACACCTTTTAGGCAATCTCGTCGAGCCCTCGTTGCCTTTTTGGCCTGGCGCTCTGTGGAAGTGAAGTTGCTTACTTCTGGTAACGTTATCCACTTTAGCGCTGCTTCTCAAAACATTTCTGGCCGATATGCAATACGAAGTTATTGTCTTGATTGCAGCTTGGCTCTCTACGTAGATGTGGACTTTGGATTGGCATGCAGGTGCATTAGAGGCCAGCTCCGCGGCTTTCGCAATAGCAAAGAACTCAGCTTGAAACATACTGCAGTGGTCCGGCAACTTCAAAGGTTGCCTTATGCCTAACTCTGGACAGTATATTCCCGCACCAACCCCATCGTCCATTTTCGAGTCATCCGTATAGATTTTTAGAGTGTAGCGCATAGCTAACATACCTTTACGCAGGCATTTCTTTTATGTTTACTTTGAACCTTCTTTCCCAGTTGAAATGTGCTATGCTCGAAGGTTCTATATGTAAATTCTCCTGCAGCCAGTAGTCGTCCCGCTGATTTTGTTGCGCAGTTTTTAGCGAAGAGGCAGATTTAGTACTAATTCAAGAGCCATCGTTAGAGTTGTTCTTAAAGCTCTCGTTATGCACAGCGCAACGAGCCTCTAAACTCTTTCCATTGGCTTCCGGTAGGTAGATTTCCATACGCCTGTCCACCATACTACTGCACCATAGAACAGAATTGGTCTAACAATAGCTGTGCAGCACCAGTGCATGAGAGAGGGAGAGAGACCCTAAGTGGTGCTGAGCGTCTGCTTACACGCATGTAAAGCATTGCTGGCTTTCTTCCACGTTGTGCTTCCACAACAGTTTGCTGTCCAAGGCTACCCCAAGGTACTTGATGCGGTCCTTGAGACAGAGAGAGTTTTATTCCATTTATAGAGGGGAACCTAAAGAAGGGAAAGAAACCTAAAAGTGTTTCAGAAGTTCAATAAAGGATTTCTGTAAATGCACGGTTGAAATGAGGATTTTATGTATAATTCTTACAACCAGGAATGCATCTGTCAATATTTTATGTTACACAATATTTTGAAGCACAACTTTGTATGCTGAAAGGTCGTCGGTTATCTTCGTGCCACGTAAGCATTCGTAAATTAACGCTGACGATTCACAAAACTCAAATTAATTTTAATAGCCTGCTAGTACAGCGGCGCCGCTTTGATGATACCTAAACTAATTTCTTTTAATTTTTTTGTAATTCTTTTGCTGCCATTACTGTTTGTGTTATTGTTGCAACAACTTAACACCTTGTAGCAACACCGTTGTGCGGTTTACGCTGTTGGAATGCAACATTTTGCAAAGTTCTGTAGAAAAATCTTTTATTGTCCATTAAAAATGATTTAAATGTAAAGGCGTAAATATGTAAGCACCGAAGTGTTGGCACTGTGTGTGTGGACCCACCAAGCAGTCAACATACTAGCTGACAGCCCATATTAATATTTCAGTCCTTTGTACACAAGGGCCGGAGAGCGCGCTGCTACAAAGCGGCAACAAATAAACCGCAAACGCTTTTGAGCAACTCTGAGGCGGCAAATTTTTCACTTAAGTTTAAGTGATACTTAAAAATTTCAGCTACCGATTGGTTAGCGTACCAAAACCGCACAAAAGACGAGCCGACTATTCTCGGTCCACACAAATGCGTACCGCCGAAAGCGAAGCCAGGCGATTGCAACACTGTTGGTAGCAGAGCAAATTTGACAGTCGCGGTGCATGCGGGTGCATACTCGCTCGCGCTACTTCCTTCTTTCTCTCTCTCTCTTCCACTCTGTCAACGAAGCGTTTGACAGTTTTGTCATTTTTAGCAAGTTTTCGCTTTTGAAGTGATTTTTTTAATTTATTATTTTTATTTCATTATTTTTTCGCTGTGATTTTTTCTTTCCTTAACGCGTATTCATGATTGGTAAACGCTTTTGTCGTGCGTCTAAGCGCTTTTGAACACAAGTTCGTCTACTACCACAAAGACAGCTGTGGAATTAATGTGGTCGGCGCACGATAAAACCATGTAAGCTGTCGGTCAATCGGCGGTCAATCTTTTCAATTCCGCCCTTTGTTCTGTTTTGTTGTTATTTATTGTTACATGCAAATTTCTTCAGTCGCTTTCAGAAAGCGTCTGCTGAATATTTTTTTTGCAATTTGCGGTTGCGCAGCCGCTGCAGGCTCAGAAAGAAAGCCGCGTCGGTTTGTGCCCTGAGGGCGGTTGGGATTAGAAAGAAACGCACTTATTTAATACGCACAGGCACAAATGGTTAAATACACTCGTGCAGCGCTTCGTGCGCACACGAAAAAAATTCAACTTTCGTACTTTAAGTCTGCACGCAAGTCTTGCTTAAGTAAGACAGTTGGCTCACATTGGCGATTAGACAATAAGCTCATAATTTTGTTTGTTCCTCTCTCTTCCACGCATCCTTTTTTGTGCGTGTGTCTGTATATACTTCTATATAGTATAATATTCGCATAAATCTGCGTGTCGAATTGGCTACGCTTAAGTGCCACTAAATGCCGTATAAACGCTAAATTGTTACCCTCTTAAGAGAGGCTTAAGTCGATTTTGCATAATTTTTGAAAACAAGCATAATAATAACAATAATAAATCCTTCAGAGTTCAGTGTATTTCGTAAACATAAATTATATATAATTTTTTTTTATCTATATATGAAATATTTCAAAGTAATTTTTATAATAATCCTAATTTTTTTGCCTCTTAAGTTAATATTATATATATTATAATAAAATATAATATTATGTATGTATATTTTTTAACAAAATATCTTTTTCAAATTATTTTGTATTTGTATGCAGATTATCCGTCAACTGAAATTTAAAAAATAATGGTAATTTGGCAATTTGCATACTTCTACTGCAAGGTTGAAAGCAGAACTCGGCTACCCAAAATTTAATATTTGACAAATATTAGAAGTTTTAGTCCTACAATTGGGTTATAAGGTTATAGTAGATATGGACCCATTTAGCGGTTGAAAAAAGTTTGCCTAAAGAAAGATTTTGCTCGATATCATTCTTATTGAAAACTAAAGGGTAAACTATTTCGAGTTTCTCTACTTTTTGAAAGTAAAAATACAGAAACTTCAAATTTAATGGAGAATGTTAATTATCACCCGAAAGAACATTTTTTGGCATTAACTTTTTAAAAATTATCTCTTTAAAATGTTGGCTGCGACTACGTCTCAGGTGGTCAACAAATTGAGTCCAATTTTCTATGACTCTTTCGAGCATTTCGACTGGTAACTGGCGAATGACACGCGTGATGTTTTGCTCCAAGGCCTAAATCGAAACGGGGTCGTCTGCGTAGACTTTAGATGTTACACATCCCCACAGAAAAAAAAATAACGGTGTGATATCACACGATCTTGGTTGCCCATCAACCAGCCCAAAACGGAAAATTATTCGCTCACCGAAGTGTTCTCTCAATAAATCCATTAATTGATGCGATGTGTGAAAAGTGGTGCCTTGTCTTGTTGAAACCAAGTGTTACCAATATCAGGAACTTCAATTCCAGTCATAAAATATACGGTAATCATGACACAATAACGGTCGCCATTCACGGTCGCCATTCACGGTCGCCGTTCTCACCGGTATCATTTTTGATATGGAGCGATAAGCCCATCTACCCAAAAACCACACCAAACCGTTGTTTTTTCTGAATGAAATGGCAACTCTCCAACCTCTTTAGATCGCTCTTCGTCCCAAATGCGCCTATAAGCTTATTTACGCACCCATTGAGCCAAAAATGAATCTCATGTCTGAACAAAATTTGCTTCAACAACGTCGGATATTCTTGGAACCTTTCAAGAGCACATACATAGAGCGAAGAGATGTCGCTTGGGAAGGTCGAGCGGCTTCAGTTCAGCAGTATTTTGTATGCTTTTAGTTTAATATCTCGAAATAAAATTCGCCGAGTCATTCCATACGTTACTACGAGTTGTTGCGAACTACACCGAATTGACTCTCCACGGTCTTCGTGTACATTCTCTGCTACGGCTGCGATGTTTTCTTCACTGCGTGCTGAAAAAAAAACGTTAACTTCTGTTGCACTGAAGCTTAAGGTTCCTTAAAAGAACTTGATTTTTGCGTTCAACTTGCATGACACCTTTATGCTATAGTTATTCGTAATAGTTTTCCATATGAAGACTTAATACCGAAGAGAGAGAGAAAAAGTCGATAAGGTGTTAATATGTATAGGTTCGCTGCGAATGGCGTTCAGACATATCTGAAGTTGGTCGGGTCGGAAATCGCGTCAGTATGCGAGGTCTGTGCAAAAAGCTCCACGAGCTTAGAGTTTTTGGGAGTATAGGTATTCGTTTTTCTATTTTCAATTGGTTTACTACATTATGTTGATACTCGCAGTCCTTATTTATATTAATAAGGTGAATATTTAGCTAATTTTTGATGGCTCTTTTGCTTGGACACATTTTGTTTCGTTGGTCTTCGATTTTTGTTTGTTCCAAAAAATTGATCAAATAATCTGTATAAAAGTTTGTGTGAAAAACAACATTAAGTGAGCGGATGCATTCCGAATGTTAAGTGTGGCACATGGTGTAGCTCCGATGTTAGACTCATTCTGCGACGACCCAAATTCGTTCCAGAGGGTCATATCTCGGGACGAATCATGGGTTTTTGGTTCGATGCGGAAACCAAAACTCAATCAACGCTGCGCTCTAATTGAGGAGGAAGAACTGCATCGAAGGTGGAGTTAACCAGATCACAAAAATTAATTTTTTAAGTTCTTTAATAATTGAAAAACACGCTGACAGAAGTGAAATATATCCTGGTGTAAATACTTTGAAGGCGTCAAAAAAGAGACCACTTTCTTAAGAAATACAAAATTTTAGTTGTAGGAATGTTCTCTTATGTTCTTAGGAGGCTTTTTCATTCAGCAGAGGACTACAGAGACTATTTCTGCGAGAATATACTAACAGAAACTTATTTGAAAAGAGTGCATTATGTTGGCACTGCCGTCATTAACCGTCATTGTAAGTCACCAGCAATGCTTATTTGTCCTTACCTCAGGTGCACCTGGCTATCTCTGTACTTTGCTAATAACCGCGGTCGTATAGGAAATTAAGTGTTTAACACCTAAAGTTGGGGGGTTTTTCACTGTCGCGATTTTAACGCCGTCGACAAATATATTGAGGTATAGTCTGAATTAATTCATCCGTCCTTTAGGACTCATGACTCTTTCTCTAATTTCAACCCCCTAACCAAGTATTGAGCTATTATTGCTAAAAAGAACTTTAAGATTTAAAACACTTATACATATGTCTTTAGAACCTGGAAGCACTTCCGTACTCCCTTCTCTGTCCATCGCTCGTCATTGTTTATCCATTTAAGTCAACTATGGTAGAATTGATTGGGAATTTCCCACAACCATACCTCTCAATAATCTACATAAATTTCATAAGGTGTAGGATTTTCTTAAGAGCCATATAAAAAGAGAATATTTAGGGCTATAACCATGGCCTCAAATAGCGCTGAGCTTCTGAGCTTTTCATTCCAAATGTATTTACTGCTCTCTTTTGGTCGATTCCAGGTGGAATGGCATTAGCTCCACCTCGGATTCGTCCAAGCTTGGCCTGCTCGTCTACTTTTTTGTTGCCGAAAATGTTCCTGTGCCCGGGAAACCCTCCTGCAATTGACAAGGCCATTAATGTCACTTGTCTATCCCTGTATATAATTGCTCTCTGTATCCTCTTGAAGTTATTCAATAGAACTTCACCGGATCTTCCGCTTGGAAGATACTGACTGAGATCGAAATATTTGCTCTCTATATTCCACTGAAGTTATTCGATAGAACTCCACCGTCCTTCTATACGCCTTGCACTTCAGCATAGGAGCTACTGACTGAGAACGGTAGCCGGTTAGAGAGTTCGATTGAAGCCTTGGAAAAGTTAAGAACAAACATTCTTCTCCTTATTTCTCTCACAGCTATTACTACAATCCCTTAGCCAACGAAAACTAAGCTCAACGTACTTCCGAGGTCGAATTCTAACCTTTCGCGTTTAATCGTTCAATCGCAATCCATTAGGGAAATTCTTTTTTTTTTTTAATTTGTTTTCACCTCTATTGCCAACTGCCACTGCATGCAATTCCCTGCAGGTATTACCTCGTCAGCACACGGCATTTTGCTTGGCTCAACAACAATTTCTTTGCAGTTAATTTATTATTCTGGCATTGCCGATATGCATGAATGGACTCTGGATGACTGATGAACGAATGCTGGTCGCCTGTGTTTGTGTTGTTGTTGTAGTTGTAGTAGTGCGCAAAGACTGCATGCAGTTGGCCATCGAGTTGCTCGCCTGCAGACGTTGAAGCGCAGCAGCCAAATGGGTGGAGTTAGAAAACCAAGAGCAAATGCGGCGACTACTTCAACTTTCGAGGCGACTCCAAGCCGCATGAACAAGCAAGAGCACCGGCAGATATGCAGATTTACCAAAGCTGGGCGTCTATTATTGCAGCAGCAGCAGTAGTGTGTAGTACTTGTTGTTGTGGTAGTTGCTATTATTATTGCCGCTGTTGTTGTTGTGGTTGCTTCGAATGCCACACATGCCCTTAAGTGATTTATTCAAAATGGAAGCTTTCCGAGATGATCAACTGCTGAAAATGGGAAGGCGGCGATTATGCGCCCAAGATGGGTTGTTGGACTTTAATAATAGCCAGTGTATACTGTAGATAAGCGCATTACAAGCCATACATGTTTACATACATACACATATTAGGTATGAGCTGCAGTCAGGAGCTTGGGATTAGAGGCTAAGTAACAGCTTTTTTCTGCATTTTTCGCAGAGTTATGCTTTATTGAGTAGTTTCTGCTTTTTAATAAATACAAATTAAATCAATTTGAATGCGTCGCTGATGGGCCGCCGCTTCTCCGCTAAGCTCAAGCTCTTCTATGCGAAGGTCAATTAAATTAAATTATTCAAAATTACACGCGCAATTTGCCGCAGAGCAAAGCAAGCGACATTTTTAATGAGAAAAAAAGTTGTAAAATGAGAGCAAATAACTTGCAAAGCCCAAAAGAAAGGAAAAACTGGGAAAACTTCGGTCGAAGCTATAATACCCTACACATGGGTACTGAAATATCTTCAACTTGATTTTGTTCGACTTTTTGTATGACATCTATATTCTATCGTACCACAGTCTGAACAATTTGATTATTCCCTTTCCTTGGACATTAAATTATGTCAAATTTCGCGAAGAAATCTTAGAAAACAAAAAAGTTTCCCATACTAGGACTTGATTTTGATCGGTCGGTTTGTATGGTAGCCATATGCTATAGTGGTACGATCCAAAACAGTATGTTTGTATATTATAGCCTTTTCTGGAGCAATTAACTATGCAAAAAATCTTGGAAAAGAAAAAAGTTTTCTATACAAGGACTTCATTTTGGTCGCTCAGTTTGTATGGGATCTACATGCTATACTAGTCGGAGCTAAATAATTCATTCGAAGATTATAGCACAGTCTCCCATAATAATCTATGCAAAATTTCGTTAAGACATCTCGTCGAACGAAAAAGATTTCCATACAAGCCTTTGATTTTGATCGATCAGTTTGTATGGGAGCTATAAGCTATACTGGTTCGATCTGAAAACTTTACTCGGAAATTGTAGCGCACTCTTTGTTAACGATCTGTGCAAAATCTCGGGAAGATTTCTCGTCAGATAAAAAAGTTTTCCATACAAGGACTTGACTTCGATAGGTCAATTTGTATGGCAGCTATTAGCTATAGAGGTTCCATATCGGAGATTTCGGCTCGTGAGGTGCGTCTTATGTAGAAAAAGAGTAGTGAAAAATATCAGTTTGATATTTCAAAACCTGTGGACCTAGCCCCGGTATATGCAAATAGATGGATTGAAGGACGTGGCTAAATCGACTCAGCTAGTCGCTCTGATCAAATGAAATTAAAACGGTTTGGAATATCAATGAAATTCTTTATTCCTGTGAAAGTACATTCGATGCCATTACGTACGAATTTTTTTGCATAGCCGCCATGGACACTCTAGCAGAAGTCCAGATGTTGAACCCAATTTTCAACAGTTTTCAAACATAAATCGACCGATACTACTGCAATTTCCACTTAAGATATTCGTACAAAGTTCATAAATCGTCGCTGGCTTGACTTGACGTAGCCCCACAGAAAAGAGTCTAACGCTGTCAAATCTCACAGCCGAGGCGGCCAATTGATTGGGCCCTTTCGTGAAATAACACGTCCACCAAACTTGGTCTTCAATAAATCGATTGTGACATTCGCTGTGTGGTTTGTGGCGCCGTCTTGTTGGAACCACATATTGTCCAAGTCCATATCATCCAAGTCGGGATGTGGATTCAAATTTCTCGGTTATCATTGAGCGGTAGCGCTTCCCATTCATAGTAACGTGCTGGTCTTGATCATCACGGAAAAAGTACGGCCCAATGACGCCGCCGGCCCATAAACCGCACAAATAAGCCTCATCGCTGAAGATGATTTTTCGATGAAGATTCGGATCATTTGCTAGTTGTTGCTCAGCCCAATTCACGAACATACGACGATTCTGGGGGTCCAGCGGCTTAAGTTCTTGCGTAAATTGAAATTTGTAAGGATGTAGGTCAAGATCTTTTCGCAAAATTCGCCATAACAACGTCAAAGAGATGCCCCACACTTGAGAACGACGTGTGAGATAAATGTCAAAAGAGCGCAAAAAATATGGCGTCGCTTGCTGTCCTTATCTTTCTGCTTTTGTAGCGTTCCTATGAAAAACCTACATAAGGTCTCCGTCGCTCGTCCCTCTATGTGTTACAAACGTCATTGCAAACTAACTATATCCTGGCCAGGGCATAACAATAACAAATTCCAATAAGTGCTCAGATAATGACTTGATGAGTCCTGGTTCTGCCACTGCCCTGACAACTACTTGTACCTTAATGAACTAGCCAAATTACTAGGGCAACAATTATCAGCATTCCACTGTAGTTTTTGTTATTGTTATTTGATTTCATTACCCCATTCCCATTGCACAACTCACACAAACACACACACAGGCCGGGTAAGACAAAATGGCAAAATTAAATTCTACACTTAATTGAGACATTAGCAGACGCAGTCCTTATGTCTTCATTTACATTCAAATTAACTCGTAATGAATGTGAACTTTGACTCGAAATAATTAAATAGACAGACAGACAAACATTTGGTGCGCTGTTTCCGAAAAGTTGCATGAAGCTGACGGAAGATTTAAACATTATATACAGGGAAACTTTTGGCTATGCTTGTGAGGGCAAGTCTTTGGGGTGGTAAATACTGGCACCTCTAAGGAATTAGCACCGCACTTAGCAGCAGTCAAATGTGAGTCAGCGCACTCGGATTGAAAGAAAAGCAAAAAGCAGTCTATTTAGCGCTGACCAGCTGCAAGACCTCTAGTCCATCCGTCAGTCTTCACGCTGATTTTCTTTGCATTTAATTACACAAATAAAATTTCTACAAAGAGATACTTGGCATGCCATTTCGCTTGGCGTGATTTGCCTTGTTTTGGCTCAAACGATGTGGAGAAGAGCAGAGTGCGGAGGGCAGCAAGCTAATTACATTTTGTTCGTTGCAGCGCGCTTGTTAAAAAGTGTGGATTTTATTGAGCTTTTCAGATTATTTGCTTTGTCTTTTGGCGCTGGAATAACAGTTGTACAGTTTGATGATTTGATGATTTGAAACAGATTTGTTTAAAGAAAGCATGTTTGGGAAACTTTTAGGTTTTGTAAAAAGATAAGTCCAAAAATCACAAGTTCTGAATAAAAATAGCATTGACATTTCAACTTCCGCTAAGTCTTAAAATCGAAAGAAGGAGCTTCCATGGTAGGTTAGGTAGGTTCAGTGGTGGGGTTGATCCAAAATCGATAGATCTCACCTGGATACATATACGTCTTTTGTATTACCAAAAAATCCTAAAAGTGTATCTCCAGATTCTTATAGATCAGCGAAGCTTTTGGAGCTTAACGTGTGTATATTCAGCGGCAGCCACCTTGCTAGGTTCACAAAAATCGGGCTGTAGAGGAGGAAATGTCCTGATGATTCCACCTTTTCACTCTCATCAAATTTTTCACAAAAAGAGACCGACATAATATTTAGCCGCGTATACACTTATTTGACAGTGACCAGCAAAAATACTTTCCATTGTGGAGAGATTGACTTTGTCAAGAGCCCATATTTCGAAGGGCCTCTTACGGTTCACTCTGGGCCAAAAAGATCTCGCAATCGCAAAAGCTCTGTTTGTTGAACGCTCGCTGAGTTCACTAGATATCCATAGAATACTATATATTCAGTATGCAAGAAGACATCAGAAACCCAAAAAGCCACATCCACCTTACTAGTTAATAGAGATCTTCAGAAAGATAACTCCACCTCCTACTTTCCCTCTTAACTCCGATCCGAAAAAGCTTACTGCGATTCTTCTCCAATTGTTTCGCTTCTCCCGCCAAGAAAAGTTTTTGTGATGCATTAAACTAGATTGTAAAGAATGTAATCGAAGCAGGGTGGAATTTCAGTGTGTTTCTGCTCGGGGACTCTCATATACCCCGCTTCCCTAAGACTGCTATTAGCTTTCGCCAAAGTGTAGAATATCATTAAGTGTCATTGTTGGGGTTGTTTTTAGTGCACCACAGATGCCGATGAGCGCCGTTCTTTGAACACGCTTCAGCTGTTCGATCTCATAAAATATTATAGGCTTAACCACGGTTTCATAGAGCCAAAACACAACTTTTGGTGTGAAGCCTATCCTCTTTCCAACGGCTGCTCTATAAGAGGGCTGATGCCGTCCTTACTCTCCCCTCTAAGTTTGATTTCTATGGGAGCCGAGATGAGCCTCATGTTCTTCACTCTGTTGCTAAAACTAGATTAGTTTTGTTTAGATTTATGGCTAATCCATTTTTCTGTGCCCAATTGGTCACCATATTTACATACCCTTGGGTTAGATGGTTAACTGTGTTCAGAAATTTTAATTTTACCAAAAAAGCTAAATCGTCTGCATAGACAACCGTCTAAATATAATGTGAATAAGCTAGCTTAAGCCAGCGTAAGCAACTGTCCGAATATACACAAATTGTATGTAGCAACTAAAATGTACTTTTAATCAAGTTTCGTTAAGTTTTTTCAAACGTCATTTGCTTAAGGAAAATGCGAAACTAGTCGCATTTGCCGTACAGAATCAGCTGTTTCGTTTTCTGTCTGGAGATACATCATTTTGAATTTGAAAATAAAGGACGACGAATGTTTTATACAAAATTTAATCGAAATATACATATATAAAAAAAATCTGTGTGGTTAATCTTCTTCATTTCTAGGAATTGGAAAAGAAAAACCATCCTTCTTCCTCGCTCTGTTTATTTCCCTCACTGAACATGACCGAACGCTTTGTTTTGTTTTAATTTCACTAATTTTTGTTAATATGCATATTCCTTCTAAAGCAGAAGTAAGCATTTTAATTATTTTCTATTCAAATATAAAATCAAAACACAAATTGTTCATTGACACTTTTCTCTTCTGCTTGTAAGTACATTACAGTCATTCAATAGTATACTCTCGGTTCCTTATGCATTTGACAGGCTTTTCGTTAATTGTTTGACAGTAACATACGGTAGCGTATGCATATTATAATTAGGTCTTTAAGTTCTTTTAAAAGGTTGTTCAATACTAGATCAATGTTTTAGAGAAGTTTCCATCATTCCATTTGTATTAACTTACTATTATCAAACTTATAATTATTTTTTAAGATTTTCGAACATTTTTCTTATTTCTGTCGGTTTTTAATGGTTCTTTGATGAAAGGCACTTTGACTGATTCTCTCTAATTTGTATGATTTAAGTTGGTGGTACTATATAATATATTGCAAACATCTTATGTGGTGGTTGACATAGCAGTAACCTATTTTAAGCGGGGGTCTTTGTTAGAAGGAAAACCGCGAAGCTGACTTCTAAACGATTCTACGACTTCATCTGGGTGAAAGGTGACAAAGGTATCAATGTCACCAGATAACATGAACGAGATTGCTAAATTAATGCATTGTTCTTATCACGTTTTGGACAAAAGCATGACAAATAAAGTTAAGATTCTATGGAATGATATATCAGAATAGAGAGCTGCAAAAGTCATAAGATCAAAATAGTACCCAAAGTTCCTGCTCACTCTTGATAGAAGAGATTGTGGGAACAATACTTTGGTGGTAGCACACGTCTACAGAATGCGACTGAAAGATCGAGATGACTGCAGTAAATGTCCAGAGCAAAGCACTAAGGAAACAGTGGAGCACTTGACCTGCAGTAGCAAGACTTCAAACATTTGGAGGACCCACGATATGAAACACTGAATAAGATTTCGCTGGTGCGGCCGTAGAACCTGTATACATATGTATATTCATGTCAAGTGCTGGCAACCTGAAGGAAGGCTACTTCTCACGAACAAAGTAACGGCTCTCTATCTGGCATCGCTAAGGACTAAAATTGGTATGTGGGTGACATACGACCCTACCAAAGTGACCTAACATAACTTAGTTTGTAATCCGTTTAGAATTTGCCATCAATCACCTATCTTGACGAACTGATTTTAATATTTTGGTGACTTAAGGGGTTACATGGGTTTACGGGTTTCAAATCATTTTTTCTTATCTTATTAAATTCTATAACACCTCTAGAATATTGTCCTAAATTTTCAAGTTGATCCGAGTAATAGTTTCGGAGGAAGGCTAAGTGCGCCGTCTTTAAACGCGTTTTTCTAGAAACCGTCTATTCGAAGTCGGTTGGAAAGATCTCTCGTCTTGGTCTTATATGTATATTACCGTCTTTTAGCGTTTACTGAACAAGCGAACTGAGGATTTTATTAGAGTTCGATTATAATCACACTGGTCTAGATATATGGATAAAGCAGAACCAAACTTGCTCTCACAAAGTCGTATTAAAGACAAAATAACTTGATAAACACTGATTGCTTAAAGTGAACATTCCTGCCAGTCTTATTGAGTTCCACTAAAAGCTTTTATGTCACATTCAAATATTTAAAGGAAAATGTTGGAACCTTTCAATACGATATAGTGATTTAAATCCGTACCTCAAACTATTTCAAAATATAATATTTGAAATTTGAATCGTTAAAATTCCATCTCGTTAACCCACAACCGAAAGCAATGCAATACTTAGCTAAAATATCAAACTCGGAAAATTCCAACTTTCATGGTTTGTCGCAATATTTATAAAAAAAAACATATCTACACATAACATTGAGCACATTCGACATTCAAGGACAACGCACGAACGGCAACAGATGTCACCAGCCAAGCTACATACATACCTTCGTGGCAGTGACACCGAGCATGTGATGACGACCCTCGTTGCCATCGACGCTATCATCTTCAAAGCGAAGGGAAAACATTAAACATTTTGCGGTTTTCGCATACCAAAAATGGCAAAGACATTTGCGCAGACAAAGACAAACACACATACCCTTCCATTCAAATATATAATAATGCATATGTGCGAAGTGTGGCAACGCTGGAATAGCTGTCTTATGCTGCCACGGGACACTTGTAATCATATATGAGAGTAGTGAGTTATTGCTGCGTCTATTGAGGGAATTGGCAGCACTTACACATATGTAAGTGTTCCTTGGAAACATATGTACATACATACATTCTTTATATACCGCAAATTGTAGCCGAATAGCTTTAAAATTATGCAAATAATGCCAACAATTACTATCAGTTCAGAAAGGTTATGTAGAAATCAGTCAGTCACCTTTATATGTGTTCAAATAATATGTATGTACCATGATTTTACCCAAGATACATACTATACATAAAGATTCAGTCGAATTCAGAAATAAAAATTTTGCTCTTCCACTTGAAAAAAATGCAGAATATGCCATACACATCCTTCGAATATTTTCTATTTAAATGCTAATTACAAGGGTCTCTTCAACGCTCATATTAAAAAGGTATTCTTATAACTTTTTCTTTTCTAGAGCACTACATTTACTCGTTCTCTAAAAACTTGATCACCTTTTGTTTAGTCTTTGTATATTTGAAATTACCAATTGATGATATTTGATTTGTTTTTAATAATACCATTCTACTCAGAAATACTTCCTTGACGGAAAGTACTTAGACCATAAAACATTTCAAAAAGAAATGCAGAAGAGAGAGGCGCGTGTTGCTGCTTACAAACCGTTTGTTATTTGACAAAATACTTCCAGCGGCTGTTGGGGTTTCTCAATATTTCATGCATTACTCAACTGCCCCGGGTAGAAGACAATTACATAAATGACGAATAAAATTTCTTTCAAGAAGCTTTCTGGCATTTTTATAGGGTAATCCATTTCACGGTTCCTTTACTTTTTTAAAGAAAAAACACAGAAACTTCAAATTTAATAGGTAATGTTTATTACCTTTCGAAATAACATTCTTTGGCATTTATTTTTTGAAGTTTCATTGGCATAAATTTTTAATAAATATGGACCGATGTTCCACTGATGACAAACCACACCAAACCGTTGTTTTTTTCTGGATCAAATGGCAGTTCTTGAATCTTTCCGGTTGCTATTCGTCCCAAATGCGGCAATTTTACTTGTTTACCTACCCATTAAGTCAGAAATGGGCCTCATCGCTGAACAAAATTTGGCTCGAAAATGTAGGATCTTCTCGGAAATTTTCAAGAGCCCATAGAGCTAAGAGAAGTCGTTTGGAAAGGTCGAGCGGTTTCAGTTCTTTCACAAGTCGTTCCATACGTCAGACTGCGTTGCTACGAACGGCGTCGAATCTACTCTCCACGGTCTTCGTGTACACCCGGAGGGTTGATATATTTTCTTCACTCTACTGAAAAAGTACATCTACTTGATTCATCCCTACCAAAATCAAGAGCTCTAAGAGTTCTTGAACATTGCCAGTAAGGAATATCTATTATGAATAGAGATTGAAAAATATTCTCGTTGAAAAAACGTTCCAATAACGGACACAGAATTACCAACTACGCTGAAGTTTCAAACAGCGTATAGTACCAGAAATATGTATATTCCTCATTTATTTATGCTCAGACATGTCCACCACGCGAGAGAATGCACTCACCAAATGTTTCCTTCAATATATTGATTGTTTCGTTGGCTGCATGTCATATAGCGCCGTCTTGTTGAAACCAAAGGTCTTCCACGTCAATATTCTCCTATTCAGGCACGGAAAATTCATCAATCATCACTTTATAGCAATCTCTTTCCATTTTTGCACGAGTTGGATTTTCTTAGCCTGTAAGCAAGATTCTTCTTCAAGATTTCCATAAAGTGGATGGGGAAAGCTTCAACTGTTGCACGCCATAGTGGATGCACTCGTTCGGGTTTTCTTCAATACTCTGCTTCGAAGCAGCATTAACGTCTTTTTCGGGTACTATACTAGAGCAAACGTGACAGTATATATTTTTGAGTACTAAGATTCATCCAATTTTCTGTGCAGTTCAAAGTAACGCCTGAAAATACTAGGAAAGCTTGTTGTTGGAACGATGAACTCTACGGAGTTGCAGTTACACTGTTATTATGGCAAAAAGGGTATAAAAATTAATATTATAGGGAATCAAATTCAACGATATGCGTCACTTCCCTCTAAATCCCCGTCGCCCACTCTGAAACCATTACTTCAGGGTGGCGATCTATTTTTCTTATTGAGAGAAAATTCCAAAATTGTTGTGTCTTTCTTGATAATCCTTCAGTTTGCTTCGCTCTCCAGAATAACGCCGATTAAATTGTTCGCGTTTATTAGGCCAACCACATCTTTGTATAGGCTTGACCACTCTTCGATTTTTCCCTTTCTGTAAAGGTACTTTTGGAAATGCCCGTAAGTCTGGCCGTCCGTTTGCCGCGACTCTCATTCTCGCATCTTTGTTGCCATGCGGATATCGTATCTTTCTTTATTTATTCAACTGTGATTTTGTTATTTTCATCTTCTTTCTTTAGCTTTCACAGCTTTTTCATTCGTTCGCTAGAAGGACGATTAGGGAATGACTATTATTTCGTCAGCTGACGCTGTTCGATATACTGTCTCAACTTTGGAGCCTTTGCGGTACGGTGCGCTCTGTCAACCTTTGCACCGGTTTTCCTGTTTTGGCACATCAACTCGTAGAGTAAAACACTGATGGGTTGGCCCCTCCTATGTTGGCCATTAGTTCGTTAAGATGGGAGATGATTTCCGCTGCTTTTTCTGCGGTGTGCTGGATTCGTTCCGGCAAAGTTAAGCTGAGGTTCAATTTTACGTCTAGGTAGTTTCCTGCCTTTTATGTGCTTAGAATGTCCGTTGTCGTTTGTATACTTACTTCGAGAAGTATGTGCTTATTTTTTAGCAATAGTAACTCTGTTTTTCCGCATCAAGGCTAAGATTCTGAAAGCCAACCATGTTTGTGTCCATGTCATAACCGATTCAGCTTTTTTTCGGGCTTTTTCTGTGTCTGAGGCTGTGAGGTAACCTCTATTTGCCGTAATCGCCCTCTGGTCTGTACAGCAGCTTTCTGTTACTAAGGTAACTTCGCACTAGAGTATTGAGGGGATTCTAAAACTTTTAAGTAGAGCATCGATCATATCCAACATCTCGCGCTGTTGGAAGGTTTTTCAACATTTGGGTTTGGCAGCAGAACTATTCTCTTTTATTTGCGGTATCTTCATTGTGTGACTTCTAAACTTTCAATAACGCTTCGGATAGCTTCTAAAGTTGACCTGCCGGGTTTAAAATTTTGCTGTCTGTGGGAGAGTCCATCAGCTTCATTAACAGTCGTTTCCAGTCTAGATTTAAGAAGTCTGCCATGGAGCTTTCTCGCTGTGGCAAGCATGCATAGTACCCTTGGATGAAGTACATACGTATAAAGCTTACGTGTATAATGTGTTTGATTTTGACAAAAAAATCTGAGGTCCGATAAGTTTTGTATTATCCTCTGACATATTGAAGCTTTCCTTTGGATTATCCTCTTTTTTTTTAAATATTCTTTTTTTTTGGGATCGTCTTCTGTTATATGTTAAGCTTTTCTTTATCAAAAGCATATTCAGAGGTTTGAAATGGCTTGCTGAGGACCAGCATGAATGCTATATGACATTATATTTTCCTATTAATTGACACGGATACACAGTGGAATTTGAATGATTTTCCTATAATAATTTCGATGAACTTCCTCACTTCGAAATTACTTTGTACAAAAACATTGAGAGGGTCAATTACAACTATGCCACAAGTATTGATATCATATCGATAGCAATTCCCCCAGCCGCCTCCTTGCCGACGAAAGCACCGTCTGGAGACTCGCTTGACCGCTTAGCTGTAGCTCGTAGCTTACAGCCGGCTATCGGGCAGCGTGCGTCCGTCAATGCAACCGTCAATTATGCATTTTGTGCATTCCGCATTGTTGCTGTCGGTGCTCTGCCATTGCACTTGAGCACTTGGGCGCTTGGCATGTGCAAAATTGCTGTGTGGCATGCAGCCTTGCAACGAGTCTCATCACAACACAACACAATGCCTCGACGCCGTCGAATGTGCAACGAATGTGCAGTTAACAATAATTGCCACATTTGATGAATTTATGCACCGACATTGGTAATAATTTTGTTTTGTAGTTACTTCTGTAAATCGATCGCTTTGCCACTATTTTGTTGGCGTTGTTGTTGTTGTTATGTATTATTGCTGAAACACTTATCGAAAAGCATTCATTTGTTTGTCATTTCGAAGCGATCAATTTGTCTACATCGTGCTTGTTGCTTTTGTTGTTGATAAGCAAAGTGTTGTGCTTGGCGGCAGAGAAACCTGTCGGCCACTAATCGAAATTAAATGACGTGTGAATATTGGCAGCTGCTAAGGCGAAATAGTCGAAATTGTCTGGACAATTGCACTCAAGCAGGTTTTATGAGGCTGATAGGCTGTTGCGAGCTTGCAATCGTTTACTTATGTGGCGAGCAGAAAAAAAAGTAATGTCATAACTCGACTATTCCGAGTACTTCTAATTGATGGCTTCGTCAGTGAGCAGAAAGACGCAGTTAATTATAATATTATGGTAGTTTTGTTCTATTATATAGAGTGTGGATTCCTAATTTTGTTGTACATTTGCTACCGAGTCCATTAAGTATCAGTATACACATCAGGTCAAGGAGTGCGTGACTTTATTAGCAATAGCTTCACGCTTCCTCCTTATAAGACTCGCAAGGTTGCCAAGTCACAGCGAAATAGCTGGAAACAGCTAAGCTGATATATCCCGATCACCGACCACCCTTTTCTCAATTTCATTCGAATGGAGTCGAATCGGTCTTACGCTTATGCTTGCGTTCTGGCCTTAAACCTTTGGAGCATTCGTGAGCTCAGCAACCACTGGTCAACAACCAGTACGGGTGCTACGCAAGATCTATGTGGCTTAGAGTAAACCGTAAAAAGTCATTCGAACTATTGGCTCTTAGTGAAGTCAATCTCTATACAATAATAGGTGTTTTGTCCAATAAGTTTATACGCCTTACGGCTAAATGTTCCTTAGCCAGTTTAGCGAAGTGGCTGGGATTGATATTAACCGCCTTCCTGGTAAATTCCTGGTAATCTTGATTTGTCAGTCGATTTGTTGATTAACTCTTACGAGTCCAAGTAAGGTTCATCAATATTGGATCAACCCCACGATCTAACCTAACCTAACCCGCTACCCTTATTAATTCAGAATCGTTGTTAGGGTCAGAAAGTCAAGGGGCACCTTGTTTTTTTAATATTTGACATGAATTTACATCTAATTTCGTAGTGTGCTAAGCATTCGAGAAACAGGTGATCCAGAGCTTCTGACATGGTTAGTCCATTAGCCAATTAATTCCCTGATAAATCCTAGCATTTTGGTACTCACTCCGGCATCATATTTGAAGAAATAAGTATGAACCGATGATTCCACCTACTAACAAACATCAACAAACCGTTGCTTTCTCTGGATGAAATGGCAATTCTTGAATCTCAAGTGCGATCTGTCAAAAACAGGCCTCTAGTTGGATCACTTGTTAATATGTAGACCCGGTATAACCTCCCCAATATACATATTTTTTATTATCAAAATTTATAAACTGACTATCAAGTTCGACCTAAATCCAACATTGGCAATGACATACAATTATTTGGCCTTATTATTGGCAATAAAATAGTAATATATCTGTATATACATATGTACATATGTATGCATATATTTCACCTTATTTTACTTATTGCATATAATTCCCAATGTTTATTCAGAACCACATTTGATTACTACTGATAACACACTATTTATTTGTAATAAATACGACACAATAACAGATAATAATTTACATATGCTCATACAATGCGATATGTGTTAGAAATATACTACCGTTATTTATGCAAATACATTCAGTAAGTAAACAAAGCTGAGAAATGCGATATCATTTGTGCAATTCAACGATTTATGACATCAATAAAAATGTAGTAGTCCGAATAACAAGTAATTATATTTTGTGGTAATATGTGAAATGAAATACGGGGTAAATATTGATAACATATTTGAGTATTCGGCGCATAAAAAACATATATGTCATAAGGCAATAAGTGAATTGTTTGATATAAATAAATGTAAATATCTACATTGATCGTGTATACGAGCTTTGACAATTAAGTAATGATATTGATTTTATTGTCGCGCTCCCTTTCTCTTTTTCCGGCATCCCTATCCTCTCCATTGATATATGTACCATCGCTCTAGCATGTTTAGTGCGCCTGCTGCGTCAAGTTGAGTAGACGTGTGTTTGTAGTGCTCGTCATCGCTCGTAACTGGGATCCTTTATCACGATAACGCGCCGTGCCACACCGCCCTCAGCGTGTCCGAGTATTTGGCCTCTAAAGGGACATGTCACCCTGTGACTTTTTTTGCTGGAATCGCTAGATAGCTGCCCAAGGGGACTACTCTGAAGGGGATGGCAGAGTTGTAGAATAATTTTCAAATATACGGTTCTTATTGAATCAGTCTCATTATTTAATTGTCATCCCTCGTAGATCTGCATGAATAGAAAGTCTTTGTGGAGAGGGAGACTTTTGTAAGGAGCCCACCGTCAAGCTTAGTTTTAGGATACCATACAACTCTGATATTTTTCAGTCGGAAATATGTAGCTCCTAGTTAGGTTGTAGTAGACTTATTGATCCGAATTGCAGCATGTTTCAGGGGGTATGCATTTACTCCGACAGCACAGCGGCAATAAGTTAAGGGTTAATCGTGTATCTTCACTAGATTTAGCGCAACTACTTGACTACCTGTCTTGTTTTGTTTTCTAGTCATAAATAGTTTCGGAAAAAATTCCAAAAAAGTTGTGAAGTAATTCGAAATCATATTTGAAAATTCTTCTGAAATTAGCCCAACATGTGACAAATTAAAAAAAAAAAGGTTTGTTTTCAGGGACCGAGGATTCCTGAAACAATACTTATTGGCCTAGACACCGCTTACGCGTCAGTCGGTGCGCCAGTCGTTCTTCTTCTTTGCTCTTTGGCACCAATTGGACATTCGAAGTGCTAGGTTCTTCTCCCCCTGATCCCTCCACAGAGTGGGGCTTGCTCTTCCTTTGCTTCCCCGGTTAGTACTGCGTCGAATACTCTCAGAACCAACGACATGATATAGCCAGTGTAGCCGCCTTTTCTTAATTCGCTGAACCATGTCAATGTCGCCGAATATCTCGTACAACTCATTGGTCCATCAACTGGAAAAAGCAGAACTAACGGCGCGGTTGTTATGGTCAATGATATCTATGCCCAGCAATTTTAAACTCTTGTAGAAGATTATATCTTTTGTGCTCGAACTATTTTCTCCAGTAACAAATTGAAGAAGCCGCACGTATCGAACGGCTCGGAAAGGTCCTTCCCGATCCTGACGGAGCTTTTAGTGTTGCTCAACGTCAGTTTACACAGCCGTTGTTTTGCGGAAATATCAAACTCAGACATAGCGAGCAACATGATAGTTGTCCGAGTCAGCGCAAGGACCTCGGAGCGCACATTTAATACACTGTAGACATTTCATCCATCTATCACAACGTGATCGATCTAGTAGTTGGCGGCTATTCAATCCGGAGACAGACAGGGATCCAGTACTACTGGACTGCTGGAATTTAGTACTACGGATAACCATGTATCTAGCTCCGGCGAAGTCAATCAGCATCAACCAATTTGGCGATGTTTCATGAAGGAGGCTGAATTTACCGACCACAGTGCCATAGAAGCCTTCTTTGCCCAACCTGGTGGTAGGGCAGCTCGTAAAGGTCACATCATCCTTTTCTTACGTCGGGGCGTGGGCACAAATCAGTGATATATTGAAAACCTTCGCTTTGATGCGGATGGAGTCTATCTCCCACTACGAGTCCCACACCGAATTTGCGCTTCTTTAGATGGCCACTGTAATACATTTTTCAAGGACTCGCCTCACTCCTTGTCTCTTCCATCGCATTTCTTGGATGGCGGTGATGTCAGCCTTTACTCTAACGAGGACATCTACCAGCTGGGCAGCGGCACCTTCCCAATTAAGGGACCAGACATTCCAGGTGCATGCCCTCAATTCGTAGTCCTTATTTCGCTTGCTACGGTCGTCATCAAAAGGAGGGTCTCTTCTCCGAGGCTGCTTATGCTTTTTCATTGGGGCCATTTTTTACGTGGCGGCCGTCAAACCCAGCGCACAACCCTGTGGAGGAGATGTTTCGCCTTCTCCCTTTAGCTCGCCTTCAAACAGATGTGTTCAAAGCTTTCATCTCTAGCCTACTTATTTCTGAAACTACATTATAAAAACTATGCTACTAATCTGTACAACAATAAGAACAGACATTTAGTACAGTCTCGAATGTTTTAAGTAAAATTCGTCACAGATACTTGAAATCCAAATACAAGTTGCCGAGTTCCCGTGAAGTACCGTACCTATCAATTTATGTTTGTATGATTACATACATATGTACAAACGATTACTAAAAGGTGAAAAAATATAGGCCAAATAAAGAAACGGCGTAAAAGTACACGGAAGCCAATTTTCTCACAGTTGGCGATCGCCAGCGGTCATCCAATCAACATCACTGATCACATCAAAAAGAAATGTTTAGCTAATAAATGAACATGATTGCAGAGCAAAGCTACATCGACTAATAAAACCGGAGCACGCCTATTTATCATAACCGCAGGTCATTATTTATGCCATTCCAATTGCAAGCGGGAAAGCAATCAGTTCACATTGGCCACACTCGTATCAAATATAAATAGAAAGAGTAATGATAATAAAGAAAATCACAGCGATAGGGCAACTACCGTACAGTGGTAAAAGTAATTAAAAAATTTATACGCACACTTCACAGGCTCTACAACTGCGGGGCTACTAGTTAAAATTTCTAGAGGTGTGAGAAAAAACAGCGTACAAATCTTCAAATAAATGATCATGAAGTCAAGTTTGAGTGAAGCTTTGGAAAACGGTTTTGGGTTTGAAAAACAAAAGCGAAAAACAATTAACTTACCACGAGCGAGGTCAGCAGGGGAGCTGTCCCCAATAGACAATAAGTTGGTCGCGTGGAATACTCACTGTGTTTTGAGAGCAGCAAATAAGCTACCACAATCAACTGGAACTGAGGATCACAGCAGCTGAGAAAACAAATTAACACAATTCGTACAAAAAGTTGTGATGACGCACTTGTTGGGTTTTATTAGGGTGGTTCTGTTGTATTCCAGAATAATGTTTTTATCAAAATTACAACCGATTAATGAGATTATCTCATCATGTGTTGGCATAATCAGTTTTTTAAGCTTTCCACGACAGCTTCCTTGGAGGCTCTATATAAAGAGTGATCCATTTCGAGGTTCCTTATTTGTTTTTTAAGAAAAACCACAGATTATATCTTTCAAATGTTGGCCGCGGCTACGTCTCTGTTGGCCTATCCTTGAGTCCAATTTTCGATGCCTCGAGCATTTCAACTGGTTACTGGTGAATGACACTCGTAATGTTTCAACCCAAGGTCTGAATCCAAGCGGGACTGTGATTCAGACTTGACATATCTCCACAGAAAAAAGTTTAACGGTGTGATATCACTCGATCTTGGTGACCAAACGATTGACCCAAGATGTGAAATTATCTGCTCAGCGAAGTGTTCTCTCAATAAATCCATTGAATGATGCGATGTGTGGGAAGTGGCACCGTCTTGTTGAAGCCAAATGTCGCCGAGATCAGAAGCTTCAATTAGGCATAAAATAGTCGGTTATCATGGCGCGATAACGGTCGCTATTAACGGTTACATTCTCACCAACATCATTTTTGAAGAAACAGATGATTCCACCAGCCCACAAACTACACTAAACCGTTGTTTCTGGATCTTCTTGGAACTTTTCAAAGATAGAGCAGAACAATGTCATTTGGGAAGGCCGAGCTGTCATACAAACTTTTTTATTGTAATATAATTTGTTTTTAAATTGTACCACCCTAATACATTATACATACGAATATGAATAGACCTAATGTGTGCCTTATGATATTGGCTACTGAATGCCCGCACAACTGACTCACTCGACTGACACTGACACCCTGAAATTGATGATGTTGCCGTCACTGCCCGCTTTCCTATCTTCGCTACATAGTGTTAATGCCCGTAAAATTTTATGTAGCACTTTAAGCATATTCTCGCAACTCTGCTCGTTGCTGCCACTTTGCTTGTTCTTACTACAACTTAAAGCACATTGTTTTTGCTTTTACTAAAGCTTCTTTGCCACATTATTCATTGCGTTCTCTGAGCTGTCGATATTGATGTTTCTGCTGATGTTATGCGCCGGCGCAACGGTCGCACGCTTTGATGTTGCACGCAGCAAATGAGCCGCATCCGAACGCATTGCCACACATGTGCGTAAAGCTTCAACTCCAGCAGATGGACAGCGCGATAGTTGGGCTGACACTTGGGCAATGTGCTTTTCTTAAGCCGATGTTCTCAAGCTGAGATTTGGGGGTCCGCGATGATCATTAATCAAATCAGTTGACTTAAATGGGACTTAAGTACATTTGAGTAGCGACACTTGTATAACTATTACGCGGTTGTGTTTATGAGTAAATTTATTTGTAAACCTTATATGTGTATATATAAGTATATCGTACTTAATTTATAAAAAAATATCTAGAATTTGCCAAAACTAATTATTAGACAAATTCTGATATATTGAATTTTTTGAATAAAACTGCAACTATGATTTATGATTTTCATTTCATATTAATATTTGGACCAAGCTTTCCAGTAGATAACGTTAAAACCTTGTCGAGAGTGCTTTGATCATCTCTGTTTGTACTTTCATCGAATACATATTTTTGGCAAGCAAACGTTCCAAAAATTTTTGTGTTGAAGGATCACTTGAATAAATAATTTTGCAACATGTCACCTGATATTCAAATGTTTTTGGAATACTGGGTTCTTATATTTTCATTATTCTTTTACGCCAGTTGTGATCTGAGGATCAAAAGTCTATATCTAGATCTAGAAAATGCTCCTGTGTGCTCAAATATTGTATATTTAAATGGTAAGTACTGCTTCGTCAATCTGGTAATCAATGTAAAGGGTTATCCATTTCGAGATTCCCGACTTTTTTAAAGAAAATACATTGAAACTACAAAATTAAATGGGGAAGGTTTACTTTCTTTCGAAAGAACATTATTTACCATTTATTTTTTGACGATTATCTCTTTCAAACGAACGGCACGCGTGATTTGCTTCAAAGCCTGAATCGAAGCCGAATTGCCGGCATAAACTTTAAACTTAACATGTCTCCACGGGAAAAAGACTAACTTTGTGATATAACACAATCTTGGTGGCATATCACCCGGCTCAAAATGTGAAATTATCTGCTCATCTAAGTGTTATCTCAATAAATTTATTTATTGATGCGATGTGTGGGAAGTGGTGCCATCTCATTTAAACCAAATGTCGCCGAGATCACGATAGTCGATTATCATGGCGCGATAACGGTCTCCATTGACGGTTACCTTTCTCAACGACATAATATTTGAAGAAATATGAACCGAGATTCCACCGGTCCCTGAACCACACTAAATCGTTGTTTTTTTCTATATGAAATGGTAGTTCTTGAATCTCTTCAGATTGCTCTTCGTCTCAAATGCGGTAATTTTGCTTATTTACAAACCTATTGAGCCAGAAATGGAACACTTCGCTGAATATAATTTAGCTCGAAAACGTCGGATCTTTTTGAAAGTTTTCAAGATCCCATAGAGCGAAGCGAGGTTGCTTAGGAAGGTCGTGGGCCTTCAGTTCATGAACAAGCTGTATTTTGTACGCTTTCATTTTCAAATCTCTTCCTAAAGTGGTCCAAGTCGTTTCGTACTTCAATCCGAGTTGGATTCGACTCTCCACGGTCTTCGTGTATATTCTCTATGGCTGCTGTATTTTCTTCACTGCGTGCTGGACGTGATCTGTTCGGTCGAATATTATCCAATAATGAATGCTGAGTCTCAAGATGGGCGATGGTGTTGCGAATAGTATTCTCAGCAGGCCGATTATGCTAACCGTAAGTTGAGTGAAGCGCGCGAAGCACATTCTTCACAGAACGTGAATTTTCGTGATAAAGTAGAACGATTTGTAATGTTGTTCAGGCGTAAGTCTTTCCATGATGGAAGGCCAAACAATACTAAACAAAAATAACATGTCTGTGTGTTTCATATGGGAAGAATCGGGTTAAAATTTCCCTTAGTCTCCATATACTTAATATACAGTTTTGGAATTTCCAGGTGACTTTATACCGCATATATCATCCAATATGCGAGTTATCTTAATAAAATTGAGAGAGTATGTTTTTCTATTAACAGTGAATTTTCCTGCAGGTTCTAATGTGACAATAAAACTTCTAACAGTGACCGACCAATTTTTGAACTGATCCAAAATCGAATTTTGTCTGACCAAAAACGTCAACAATTTTGTGTAAAAGGTTTTTTTTTTTAAACGCCGACCTTCTGTCAATTTGGGTTTTTTCAACCGTATCTAGCAGATATTTTTTTTTAGGTTTCTTCCAGAAAGAAGGCGGAATCACTGCAGATTTAGGGCGCTGTTTTTGGGGTTTACCTTCAGATCTCTTATATTATCTATATATACATTCAGTTCATAGTTAGGAATCTTATCTGTGATATTTTTAGTTGTTTGATAAGAGATAAATACAGTATGGGGAGGCTCTATAAAATAATAGGATCAGTCGATTTTTGTTGAATCTGCTAATGCTCAAAAATATGAATGTGGAGCTCGAAATGTTTCAAATGTTTTTTTCCAGAAAAAAACTATACAAATTATGTTTAGTAAAAACATCTGACTTACATCTGACATCTCTTAAAATAAATACCGCCTGAAAACGCCTAAGAGTATGCAACAAAATATAACCTTAACTCCTGATTTGCGGAAGAAACAGTCAACACAGTTTGACTTTGCTGTGACAAACTGGATATATACCAGACAACGCAGCTAAGTCTCAACGTAGCTAAGTGTAAGGGTTGGAAATTCGAAACCCACTGCGCATACATACAGCTTTCATTGTTTTTTTTTTTAGAATTATTATTATTGTACGTTTTTCCTTTTTTCCGCGGCATTAGTTTGCTGCGAAAAGTTCATAAATATGGAAGTGAGCATTTCATAGGAAATTCGTTGTTTCTATAGGACGAGGCAACATTTTCCATGCGCCAATGTTTGCACTCATTCATTCATGTGCACTTGTAGTTGTTGTTTCTTTTTTGGTGTTTTTGTGTTTTATTCTACTTTGGCGCCTTCGGTGATATTCCAGTTCGCTATTGTATTAGCATTGTGCCGGTAAATTGCACGTTATAAATGGATTATTGCAATTAGCCCTTCATGTCCCTGCGCGAGAGTGTGGCAACACCCCCCCCACCGACACATGCCGCACAAGCCGATACGAGGAAACCAAGGAAAAGCCGAAACAGAGCAAGGCAATAATAGCAAAAAACCACAAAAAACTGAAATATGCAGCAGAACGGAGGAGACGAAAAAGAGGAAAAGTTATGAAGCCAAAAGCGAGTTTATGCAATCATAAAAATGTATTAAAAGCGGCATTTGCCTACAGCACCCACCGCATGCTTGTGCCGCTTATGCCTTGGCAGTGGGTGGCCCTTGGCCCCTCGGTGTAAAGCACATTACCACATTTCAGACGGAGTTCTTGCTGCGCACTCAATTCGTTGTTATTTCTTATTCTACAACTTTTTGAGTTTTTTTTTTTTGCATTTATAAATATGTATGTAGATGTTTTGTATTTTTTTGTGGTTTTGTTACTTTATTCCATACATTCTCCTAGTTGTGTTGTCAAGAAAAATGGAAAATTATGTAAATTTCGCAATAAATGGGCTTTTATGCATTTAAGAAAGCATAATTTCATGTTACTCGGATATTCTTTTGTGTTTCACAGCGGCGAGAAGACATTAACTGCCTCACCTTATGCCTGCGTTTTTTCGGTTTTGTTCTCGGTTTTGTGGAATGGCACGAGTTTTGTGGTTGATTAGCACTACATGTTTTGCTATTATTATTGTTGTTGCTGTTGTCGTCATTAAAGAAGCTAATGCAGTTAGAAATAGTAATGGTTTTAGAAATTAAGCTCATGTAATTGAAACTAAGATTTTATTTATGGTAATTAAATATTTTTTACCCTAAAACGTGTGTGTTATAGGTGATCCAAGTAGAAGTACTTCTCACTTTACTCTTTTCATAGATCACGCGTGAGTCGTCTTTGTGTGTATATTTACAAGTCGTTCAACTTGTTTACGAAAGTTTACGTTCTGTAAAGAATGTGTTTCGCCCGCTTCGCTCAACTTATGGTTATTATAATCTTCCTACTGAACGACTATTCGCAACACCATCACCCATCTTGAGACCTACCATTCACTAATGGATAAGGTTCGACCGAATGGACCGCGCAGTGCAAATATAGAAGATGTAACTGAGAGTGTACACGAAACCGTGGAGAGTCGATTCGTCGACGTTCGCAGCAACTCTGAATGACGCATGGAACGACTTGATGCATTTTACGTAGAAATCTTAAGTTTAAAGCGTACAAAATACTAGCTTGTGCAGGAACTAAAGGCGCTCGATCTTCCCAAGAGGCATCGCTTCTTTCTACAGACTCTTGAAAAGTTCCAAGAAGATCCGACGTTTTTGAGCCAAATTTTTTTTGTCGAAGAGGCCAATTTCTGGCTCGTTTGGGACGAAGAGCAAACTGAAGAGATTTAATAGATGCTATTTCATCTTGAATAAGTAACGTTTTCGTGTGGTTTGGTTGATGGAATCATTAGTCCGTATTTGGTTTCAACAAAACGGCGGCACTTGCCACACATCGCATCGATCAAGGGATTTATTAAAAGAACACTTTCCGTTACACATTTTCTTGTGGAGATATGCAAAGTCTAGAGTCTATGTGGATAATCCCGCTGCGATTCAGGCCTTTAAGCAAAATATCACGCGTGTCACTCGCCAGTTACTAGTCGAAACGTCGAGCGAGTTGTCGAAAATTGGGCTCAACGGATAGTTCATCTGAGACGTAGCCGTGTCTTACATTTGAAAGATATAATCTTCAAAAAATAAATGCCAAAGAATGTTCCTTCGATTGATAATAAGCATTCTCCATTAAATTTGAAATGTATGTGATTTTTCTTTAAAAAGTAGGGAACCTCGAAATGGTTCAACTTTTATAAATAATCTCTTGAGGGGTAATGGTATCAAAAGACTTCGTTAGCAGGGGTTATAGTGATAGGAGTTATTGAGTTGGCCAAAAATTGTTTGATCATAAAGCCTCACAACCATATTGGCTTCATTGGGCCGTGGTAAATAATTTTGTTCCTTTTTGTTAAATCCCTTAAGGTGTTTTTTGCATAATTTTTTCCCATATACCCTAAAATATATAGATCACATCTATATATATTAAGACTTTTGTCTGGAGAAGACCATAGTACAGAGTTGAGGTTACAAGTATATGACATATAAGAAATAAACTTACTTTCGAATTAAATAACTTTGGAGATTAATTTCTTAACCGTAATGAAAGAATGTGCCTTTAGGTTAGGTTTAGTCCTTAAAGCTGTTGATGATCATTATTCAGACGTAATCCTTTTAAAAATTAATTCAGTACGATAAAAGGTCTCGGATTCAATAAATAAGCTCAAAAATATAAATAAATAATTTATCAGGAAAACAAAAATAAACAATATTTTTAAGGTAAAACCTTCATATCGACAAGGAACCATTTGATCTCAATACAGGCCACAAACCAACTTTCACCGCATCTCTATTATTATTTTTGTTCTAAGTACGACTAATCGGCTATTAATAATTGTAACGGCTTTATTAGTCTTGAAGTAAAATTAGATTTCTTGTGCTTAGAGTATTTAAGCTACTTGCAGAAGAATTCACACAATATGGAGTCAAAATTAGACACACCAAGCTGTGAATGTGCTCCAAATGCCTGAAAGCACTAATCAGCTGAAAATCCCTCACTAATTCACACATTTAAGCAGTAATTTTCAAATTTAAAACGCCAAAATGCCCGAACTAACGAAAAGTATTAATGCAAGTAGCAACCGAAAGCGAAGAAATCAAAACTCGAAAGGTTTTTACTCAGTTAATGAGTCGAAACTAATATTCGACATAACTACATGTGTAACCAACAGTGTGCTTGTGAGTATGTGTATGCGTGTGTGTATTTTTGACGTTCACATTGTCATAATTGATGATCGTTTTGAAAGATGCCGTTTTTTCGATTCGGCATTTGTACGACTGCCCGATCATTACGCGATGACTATGAAATTTGAGCAATCGCCAAGCAGTGCAATTATGAAAATGTTGAAGAAGCTAAACAACCGCTTGTAGATATGTAAGTGTGTATTTTTAAATAGTAGTCAAAACCATATGAGTAGCAAAACTAATTTGTATCGATGGTTTTGTAAAGTGGAAAAAGCAATGTATACAAGCCGCAGTACTTTTATTGACAGCCGCAAATGAGAGCGCGGCGATAAGTAAATGAGAATCGAAAATAAAGAAATTCACACCGTGAAATTGAACAAATAGTGAAACGAATGCAGAGGAGGAGGCGCCTTTCCCAATTCAAATAATTAATGATGCCGACGATTCAATCGATGGACTTGGACATACATACATATGTACATATGTATGGATCTGTGTATTCAGGTGTGTGCTTGTTCTATGGGAATTCAGAGGCAGTGAAGTTCAATGGAAAATATGATAAAAAATCGAAGAGTTCAAAATATGGCGTAAAGTGAACTAAAAAAAATATATAGATTTAAAAGTATTTAATACAAAAATAAATAATAGAAAATAAATTATCCGGACAGGATTTGCTAAATCTGACAAGTTGCCAATATTTTTAGTAAAAAGTCAACTGTAGGTGTTGTGGTCCAAATATTCGTTACCTGAAGCTTTAACAGTTTTTGTTGGATTTCGACAATTTTTGGCCATATTGTGTTATGCTTTTAAGGTATTATTCGTGCAAAGTTTTATCCCGTGACGCTCCATATTAGGTTATGTTAGGTCGTAGGGTTGATCCAAATCGTCGAATATCTTCTTCTTCTTTACTGGCGTAGACACCGCTTACGTGATTATAACTGAGTTAACAACAGCGCGCCCGTCATTTCTTCTTTTTGCAACGTGACGCCAATTGTTAATGCCAAGCGAAGCCGTGTCCTTCTCCTCTTGGTCCTTCCAACAGAGTGGAGGGTTCCTCTTCCTCTGCTTCCCGCGGTGGGTACTGCGTCGAATATTTTCAGAGCTGGAGTGTTTTCGTCCATACGTACGACATGACCTAGCCAGCGCAGCCGCTGCCTCTTGATTCGCTGAACTTTGTCAATGTCGTCGTATATCTCGTACAGCTCGTTCCATCGAATGCGATATTCGCCGTGACCAATGCGTAGAGGTCTCATCCGAGGCTGTCAATTAGTTTTCATTGGTAGTATTTTTACTTGGCGGATCCCAAACCCAGCGCACAACGCTGTGGAGGGGATGTTTCGCCTTCTCACATCCTCCTCTTGGACAGATATTGGTCTTTGAGTTACCCTTAAACTCTAGATCGTCATAGAGCCACGAACGTTCTGAGGCCAACCGTGATTTATTAAGGCGGTTTTACCGAGTTATTTGAATCTCAGTCTGGCAAAGCCGGGCAATAGAAAAAAATGTAACAAAATGAGTCCACTTCCGTCCGCAGCGTCCGATAGGATATTTATCCGCATAGCATGTGAATCTATTGGAAAGGGAACAGTGACTGTCAAAACACTTATTACTATAGCGAGATTGTTTTGCTAAAAGCAAGTAAGTGGAGGACTTGTTAGAGTTCACATTGGGCCAGAAAAATCTCTCAGTCGCATTAGTCCTGGTTGTTTGGCAGAGCTTGCTGAGCTGACGGGGGGTCCAAAGGTTCAACGCCAGAACGCAAGAAGACATCGGAAAAAAGATTAATTTCCAATTGGATGAAATTGGGGAAAAGATACCCTCCCTAACAAGCTTACCGGCTTTGCAGTTTCCGGTGATTCCGCTGTGACCATGCATTCGTACAAGTATAATATCGAAAAAGTTTGAAGCTATTGTTAATGAAGTTATGCACTCCTTGACTACTTTGGAGCGCATTGTAAGCAAGCTCGAAGTCAATATAGTCGTTCGCCTATCGGAGTGATACGTCTTTGAAGGAAGGTGCAGTACAGTTACGGCAACCTTAATGACAGCAATCTCTTCTTAAAATTATACTGGGGTCTGGTGGCCTTAAGCTGAAGTTAATGGAAAGCTCCCGATAGAAGACTCCACTTATTAAACTCATCCTTAACTTCGATCCATCCACAAAATATTCAGAACATTTTTTCTCCAACGGCTTCACCCGCCCACAAAACGCTTACAGATGTGTGAGTAGATAAGGAACTGCCAAGAGAAGGTTTCGCGATGCAGGGATCTATATTGCAAGGAGTTCAATCAAAGTAGTGTAAAATTTCAGTGCAGTCTTCGCCGCAAAGCACCTATCAGCTATGTCTACAGGGTATTTTTTCCAAGTGCCCTTCACCAGACAACGATCCCATAAAACATAATTGATTTTGGTTTTATAGAGCCGAACATCACTTTTGGTGAGAAGTCCCTCCTCTTCCCAAGTGCTCCTCCACAACAGTATAAGGCGATCGACAGTTTCCTTCGAAAAGAACTTCTTATCAAGGATGGCATTCCATGTAATTTGTCTTAAAGCTTACATGTCTTTACCTGAGTCCAAGACCTACCCAAAAATCCGAAGGTAATTTTAGCGTAACCAAGAGACCGCTGAAGTTGTACTCAATATGAAAAGTATTTCGGATTTCAATTGACGATGATGTCTGTATACATCCTGGGTATTATTAAATTAAGAACAAAATTTAAAAATGCCAAATTTACATTTTAAATTATTGAACAAATTTCGTCAATGAATTAGGTCACTCAGAAAACATGAAAAAAAATCTAATGAAATTGCAACCACATTCCACTTTCACTCCCCCCCAACTGCATGTCATAAAATTAAAAGGCAATTTTCAAATAGCCCAAACAGCTGTGCCACCACGCCGGCCACATAAATAGCCCCAAATCCGGCGGAAATTTATTTGTAAATAATAATTTCCGCTCATATTAATTTCACAAAATTCCTAGATTTATTACCAAAAGAAATAAAACAAAAAAAAAAAACAGAATTCCAAATAGAAAATTGAAAATGGCAAAAAGTTACAAAGAATATTTGCTAATAAAATTCAGAAGATAAACACAAATCAAAGTCCTAGACGGCCAATCCGAGGAACGAAAAAATAAGGGCAATGAAAAAATTTTGTGTTTGTGTAAGAATTAAGCAAAAATAGCAACAAAAAATCATAGTATCATGGCACATAAGTCGCAGCCACCCTCTGCCTTTAGAGCATTTGACTTATTATTGCTGTCCAAACACGTGTTGCAGGGAAGCGTAGCGCCGCGGCGTATTAAAAATACTCCCAATTTAGGGTAGAAAAGTGGAAAAATTTAATTTTGTGAAAATCTCCAGGCCGAGATTGTGCTTAGCACTTGTTATGTAATTGTGCGCAAAGACTTATTTACGTTTATTTGGAGATTAGCTTTAAATGCGATGAAATGCGGCACGAGATGAACTTGTTGTTGGCTTGATTAGAGGATATCGAATTTCTTTCTGTAACTTTATGAGTATTAGTAGATTGCTAAGGTGGGTTTTTGTTTATTTATTGATTTTGATATACCGATCCTTGTATTAAAACACTGAATAAAAGAACTCTGAAACTAAAACTAACTGCAAGAACTAAACTTTTCTATCTTTATCTAAGTCATACCAACCTCATTCTTAAGGTTTTCAAGGTACTACCTTGTTTAAGTCATTTTCATTCTGTTCTCTTTCATAACAAAAATATGTTACAGTTATATATGAGTAAGCCTTAAGATTATTCCATTTATTTGTATACCCTTGCAACACGTTGCTAGTGTTACCACTTAAAACTAAGAGAGATAGAAATAAGGTTATATATATTGCAAATAAATGATCCGGATGATGAGACGAGTTGCAATCCAGAAGTTTATCTGTCCGTCCGTGCGTTTTTGCTTCATTCTAGCCTTTTCGCGAGCTTTCAATGCTTCATCAATCTCTTAGTAAAACATAGTAACCTTATCGGAACTCTTTATATAATTCTTACTGCGGTTTAGGAAGAAGATCCAGCAGATTTCCAACTTAATCTGCTTCCCGTGAATGACAGTCTATGGCTTCCTTATTTGTCAGAGACCCTCATACATTCTTTCTAAAGTCTTGTAACTTGAAAGTGATTCGGACACCGACAATCGGGGGGCTTTAGATGATTATAATACTCTTCGAAAGCCTGCTATATCAGCCCAATAGCCTGGTAGTGAGCTGCTAAGCTTTTTACTAAAACTGATATGGTCATCTGGTCCTGAGTATTTTATTTTAGGGTTGTTACAGTTAGTTGCAACACGAAGATCTCATATACATACAAGAGGTCAATCCTAACAGGGACCTCGCTTAGACAGCTTAGAACACCGGCCTTCATGTTACCTAAAACCTTACAAACCACCATATCGTCGTCATTTCGTCTATGTCTTCTGGTTCACCGGAGGTACGACTGGCGAGATGTTTCGTATTCAGTCTTGTTAATGCTGCACAATAGGGGAAAAGTGTTTCCACCTTTGATAACTTGCGTCTGTCATGATTTTTATATTTACTGGATGAATGTATATTGCCCATTGTCCAGTAAAAAAAAACATTGCGCCAAGATAAACTTTACTGAGGGATGGTAATTCAGAAGATATCCTGCGTTCTACTCGAGGTCAAAACAACCATGCATTCGCACAGGAGCGAGTTGTCAACCAGAGCTCAAATGAGAGAACTCAGCGATAGTATAGTCGCTCTATTGTCGGAGTGAATGCTAGATTCCATTCCAAGAGGGTTCCCTCTGGCTAACTCGTCGGCTTTGCAGTTGCCAGCGATCCCATTATTATGTTATTTCAGTGAGGACAGACACTCCAGGACAAGCTTTGAGCGCATAGTTAGTGAACTGAAAAAGGCATTTAGCAGCAGGACATCTACCGCCACCTTAATAGCTGCCACTTCTGCCACTACAGTGGACCGTTAACCTCAAGCTAAGGTTGTCGGAAGCTCTTCAGAGAAAGCTCGACTCCAATGTTCACGTCTAGCTTCGACCCATCCGTGAAAGAGCTAACTGCGCCTCTTCTCCAGCGATTTCTTACCATCACATATCCCTCGTCGGTATGTGAGCAGAGAAAAAGTGGGCTATGCGGCGCAGTGTTTCAAGTTTTCAGGAATTCAGTTGAATGAGGAGAGAACCGCGACGTGTTCTTTTTTGGACACGTTCACCTTCGCTCTTTGGACACGTTCAAGCTTCTTGGTTAGGAAGTGTAGTTTTTTGGAGTGACCGCCCCAGACGAATACACCATAGAATATTAACGAAATGAATATAGTTTCGTAGAACTATAATACGAAGTCCAAGCCCAGCTTTCCCCTAAAGCTCCACTACAGCAATATAAGGAAACCAAAGTATTCTTTACTCTTTCCCCGATATTTGGAGTCCATGCAAGCTTTCTACCAAGGATGGGGCCCAGGTATTTCACATTTTCTACAGCTTAAAGACGTGAGCCTCCGAATGAGGAGAGAGGTGCTAAGCTCTAGTACAACATAAAGTTGCCTAATAAGAAACAGAGAGAGTTTACTATATCTGATACTACTTATAAAAGGTAGGGAGTAATGAATTTCTCTTTAATGCGTTAGGTCAGTCGAGAGCACTGAAAAAAGGCTAACGTATTCTGGGAGTTAAAAAAAATTAACTCCCTTCGTTGTGTAAAAAATGTCATTCTTAAGATTTTAAGGGGTTACATGGATTTCCTCGAGTTTTTTCAAAAAAAAAAATCTCGTATAAGAAATTAAATATAATATTTTATTACAATTTTTTATTGTTACAAACATACACTGTAGCAAAGAAATTCTGAAATTTTTGGAGAAAAATAACTCGGCCATTGCGACGCCATTTTCGGAAAAAAGATGCGTATTTAGCCTAGTTAGCCTCCAGCGCACAAGCTTTCAAGGCTGTATCTCCGAAACTATTACTCGGATCAATTTGAAATTTTAGGATAATAAACTAGAGGTGTTTTAGAATTTATTATGATAATAAAAAAGATCGATTTCTTGAAACCCGTAAGCCCATGTAACTTCTTAATACGAGGTTAGGGGCAGTGGCTCAATTTTCGTAATCACCTTTTTGAAGAGGACCTTTACGGATGGCAGAGATCACGGAAACTCATGGTGACTGAACAGAAAATGATATCGGAGTATGCATTACAAAAACAAACAGTAATAATAATTTCGAGCTTCGATTACTTTTTTCTGCGCTTTGTAATATAAAGTTTCCCGAAAAGTTTACATGCTGAATCGGACTGAACCAAACTTCGATTCCAGGGAACAGGGGAAACTTTTTTTATTTAAAATATTGATTTCATGATTCTAAAACGTGTATTTTGTCAATAAAAACTGGATTTTTAAGAAAATGCTAGATTAGCCTATCTCCAATTAAGAGAGAATGCCAAAATTATTTCTTAAGTCGCTAATCCTCGGTAAGCTGATATACAAGGTCTGTCGCAAAAGAAACAGGACTGTTACAAAAAAAAAAAAAACAACAAAAAATTAATATTTTTCAAAAGATATATTTTTTTATTCAAAGTAGTTTCCTTGTGCTTCGATACAGCGTTTAGCCCAGACGGAATGCTCTTGAGAATATCTGTCGTCGCCTTTTGGATAGCTGAAATGTCCTGAAACCAGTGTTCTTTCATGGGCAAATGACGTTTTCCAAATAGGTAAAAATCACAGGGTGCCAGATCAGGTGAGTAGGGTGAGTGATTAATGGTTAATGTGGTGTTTTTTGTCAAAAAATCAGTGACAAGCGTCGACCGATGACACGGCCGGCGCATTATCGTGCAACAGGCGGCAGGACCCTGCCTCACGGTATTGTGGTCGAGCACGACGAATGCGTGACAAAAGCCGCTTCATAACACCAAGGTAAAACACAGCATTAATCGTTTGGCCAGGTGGGACGAATTCTCGGTGTACAATTCCCTCGGAATCGTAAAAACAAATCAGCAAACGTCTTTATTTTTGACTTTTGAAGAAGACCGACTTTTGATCGTCACAGAGGTCCTCACGACCTTCTTGGAATCGCTTAAAGCACTCATGCACATTACCACGGAATAGGCACTGATCACCATAAACTTTTTTCGTTATTTGAAATGTTTCAGAAAACGTTTTCCCAAGTTTAAAACAAAATTTAATATTTGTTCTTTGTTCAAAATGCATTTTACGACCGATGACCAAAAGCTGCTGTCACTTTTTGATCGATAACCTGGGTTGTAGTTGTTCAATTGTCTTAAAATCTTTATGAAATGTCAACAAGAGATCAAACTTTTTATTTCATATACCCACCAATAAGTGGCGCCACCAGAAATAGTAGTTATATTTAAAAAGTTCTGTTTCTTTTGCGACAGACCTTGTATTTCTGGTTATTTAAATGCCTCACTATAGCAGTTATCTCAATTTAAAGATATCCTTGGGCTTTATCATGATTTTGTCCTTTTATTTCACATTGAAACCGACTATACTTAGATTCATAGATAATTTATATGTTCAGCTTGAATTAGTGTGATAAATAGCGCAAATAAGCTCTGATTAAGCAGCGTATATTTTCTATTTATTATACATATCTAACAAAACAGTTATATCTAAACAGTTTCCGATTGGCTTATTCCACGCTGCTGCCCTTCAAAAAGTGCAGTGTTGGAAAGGATTCTAATGAAAGTTGTTATTATTAGGTTAATTTCTGATAAATATATATACATATATTCTGACATACCTTTACAGAATATAAAATACACGCATACTTAGGAATATTAGATTTTAATTATAGCCGCTCCCTGGAGCTGAGAGCTGAGTTTCATACTCATACATATATGTATTTATACAGGTCACTATATATGTATATTTCTACGCATGTGTATATCGGTGAACTAAAAGGCCTATAAGACCACTCGAGCGGCCAAGGCTGTGCGTATTTCCTTCAACTGGACGCTGACTTTGAGCAAGGCAGGCTGTAAAATAGCGAAAGCAACAACAATAACAGTGCAATACTAACGCATTAAGCTGACAGCACGGAAATAGCTGAAATTCCTTTTGAAGTTCACATCGCTGAGCGCTCATTTACAGCCTCACATTGTTGTAGTTGCTATTTTTTCCATATGCATTGCCAGGTGTGTGTGTGGCTTTTGTGTGCACGGCATAGAAATGAAGCTCGGCGTTGAAGTAATGAGCGCAGAGGCCAACGCATGGCGGCAGGAGTTGACTGGATAATTAACGCAATAATCAATGATGAATGCGTGCGGGCGCGCGGCAACAACAACAATAGCGGCAAATGCCAGTTGAATGCCTTTCTGCCGACCTGCTGCTTACGGGACTGCCTGCCCGGGCGTATACGCATTAAAACGCAGTTGGCGCAATTCAGTCAGCTGTTGCCGGCAGGTAGCGGTGGGGTGATGCTCGTTTGGGTATGTGTGTGTGTGTAGCGTGAGTCCTGTTTGCAGGCTCACCTAGCGGAACGGGTTCAGTTGGCTGGTAAATGACCAGCGGCTATTTTTAAACATTTCACCAGCAAACTTTCACGCTTACGAATGCGCAGCACACGCCAGCACTGAAATATATCACACACACACAGTAAAGTGTTGTATTCGCCGTGTATGTGTGTCCATTTGTGTGCCACTCACATGAAAATATTTCTGTTAATATGCGTGAATGCCAAAAGGTGTTGTGGAATTTTGATTTTGACACGTGTTGAATGCGTTAACCGTTAAGTATGGAGCGAGGAACGAGGAGCGTGGAGCATTGTATGCGTATAATAAGACAATGAACTGACTGACCGGCGGTCAACAACGCACACTTGTATACATACATAAGCTCTGCAGAATTGAACACGGGCAGCGTTGCAGCAATACATATTTATATAGGATGTATTGCTGCAACGAGAAATGAAATTCATATGGCGAGAAGGATTAGCTATAATAAAACTATTTTATTTTTATAATTATTGTAAAAACAAGGAAACCCATTAACTTTGGCTGCGGCTAAGGTGTAGTACCCTTCACGGTTACATTGCTTATAGCATAAAAGACTATGAAAAGATCATTATTTTAATTTTGATTTGTCAATTTGTATGGCAGCTATATGCTATAGTCATCCGATTTGAATAATTTCCTCAAATATTGTAACGTTGTCTTAAATAATAACATATGCCAAATTTCCTGAAGATAGCTTACCAAATAAAAAAGTTTTGAACACAAGGATTTGAGTCCGATCGCTTAGTATGACAATTATGTATGTGGTATGAGCAGATATTGGAAAGAAATGGACTTGTGTAAAATTTCAAATGGAGATCTCCAAAACTGAGAAACTAGTTTGCGTATATATAGACAGACAGACCGACAGACAGACCAACAGACGGACAGTCGAGAGATCGTTAAAGATTTGTCTCTTTCTGGACGACCTTCGACCTCTTTCTCGAACTGAAGATAATATTAAAAAAGTGAAAAATATGGATATATGTGACCTGGTCTACGGAAAGGGGGCTTAGGTGTCAAAATATCATTTTTTTTTTTCGCACGTTTAGCTCCCTTTTCGTAGACCAGGTCACATACATATATTGAAATAGTCAGGCAAGTAATAGAGAAATGGAGAGCGCGACACATCTCGCGATTCCATTCGAATGATTTTGAGCGATGTTTTAGGTATGAAAGGCGTTATTGCTCCACTCGTCCTGATAAAGCCGAATTGTTTTTAAAAAGAATACCGTAAACGGGTCTCTTTGGACATGTTTGATCGTGTGAATTCCGATCCCATATTCATGGATAGCAGTATGACTGCCGATGAACATGGGTTATGAGTTTGATATGGAAAGAAGTCAACAATCATCGGAATGGAGAATAAAAAACATGCAATAAAGCCGCTCAAAACCGAAGGTGATACTCAATTTTTTCGATATTCGTGGATACATTATGAATTTTGCTCCAAAGGGACAGACGGTCAATAAGGAGTTCTATTTGACAGTATTGAGCCATTTGCGTGAGAATATCCGTCGAAAACGACCGGAATTCAGGAAGCACAATTCATGGATCGAGCAACGATTGTGATCGAATTTAAGACCAAAACCGCAATGAATACCATCGATAAATTTTTTCTTATTCCAGAATGTCCGATCGAAGAGATGAAACAAAATTGGCTAAAAGAGCTCCAGGTCATTCCAAAAAGTGGTTGTGAAAAGTGCTTCGATGGGAATTACTTTGAAGGCGGCAAAATAAATATTGTTGAATAATTTAATTGTTGGCGTTTTATTTACAATTTCCGGTCACAGTGTATGAATATCTAGATTTTCTAGAACACTTGAAGGCAATTTTTGAATTATTTCACAACTTTTTTTGTCTAAGTTTCGACCACCCAGTCCTCTCATTCACCCCAGAATAAGGCAAATGTTTTTCAAAAAACTTGCGCTCCGGTTTTTCGGGTGTTTATGTTGTTTTGACTAAAGCCCATTTTACGATCTACTAAACATTTTCCAATTGGTAGGATAGTGAAAAAATTGACACATTCGTTAAATATTTTTTCTCGAAACTCAATATTTAACACAGGGCAACGATGACTGACGTTTGTCTTTACGATCAAGTCCTTCGTAGATTAATATCTTGTTTTTTAGTTATTTTAGTTCATTTCGCAGAATCAATGACTTTTCCTACTCCAAGTAAAAATTGTCAAAGTTTCGCGTTTTCGTGACTTAAACCGACCTAACGGGTTTAACTATGCTTGTCGCCGGGTTATGACCGATGTTATGACTTCATTTAAAGAAAGTTTTTTGATTTGATTTGTTGGTCTGAAATTTTAGAAATATTCTCGATAACTTATGAGGATGGTTTCCGTCTGCGACAACCAATTTTTATATGCTGATGAGAATATAATAAGTTTGTCTAAAAGAGGGGAACTTCGGAGACCCTATATATATTTTTCCTATCAAACGCAGACCAAAAAAGTAACGGAGTAAAGCTGAGGAATTATGCAAGCTTACGACAGCTTCACTTCACAACCTTTTTGGGCTGCGCTTGACAGGAAAAATATAAGAATTCAAGAAATAAGGTAGAGTAAAATTATTAAATCAAATTCCAATGCCAAAGATTACTCGATTTGATTTTTGATAATATTTGCAATCATTCTGAGCTCTCTAGAAGTTTTACTTCTTTAATTATATGCTTTCAAGTGCAGAATTCTATTAATAGTAAATTTAATTCATCAATACTTCGCTCTAAAAGACGATTTCATTGAAGTATTTTTTTTTTTTTTGAAATTGAAAATATTTTCTGTCTGAAATTAACTCTCTTCTGACTTAAAATTATTAAACTTTCTGTGTACTAACACCTTTGAGCTCAATCTCATTACCAACTATTTTAGGGCTAATTTTGTCCCTTCGTTAGTCAGTTTCATCTAAAGAATATTTTCATTTTACCTTCATCGAATTTCCTTAAACGCATCTGCCGCTTCTTCTACAAGCTTTTCTGCATGGCATTTACAATAACTGCTATTTATTATAATCTATTATTATTTGTTGCCTTTGCTGTAATAATTCAATTTGAGACTCTTCAAATTATGCGCCTCGCCTTTCCGCATAATATTTATGCACATAATAATATAGAATGATTCGCTGCAATTTTCCTGACGCTCATGCAGCACATTTCCGCACAACAACAACGGCAACAGCAACAACAACATTTAAGTGTCATTGCCACATGCAACAACTATGCGCGTCCCGCTTCGCAAAAAAATAAATAAATACTCCAAACAACAACAACATGCGCGATCACTCAAACAACAACACGAACGAATTTGTTTGTTGAAAAGAGTCGAGTACTTGAAGATTGCATTACACGACTTTTGTGGCATGCAATGCCCTTTCGCGCGACCAGCAATTGACGAGTGGCCGTTTTCACGAGCCGATCGAGTCATTCGAGTCATGAACATAAAATTTATTAAATTAAATTGCAATGTCTTCAATACAATTTCCACTGCCAACTGCAGTTTGACTCGTATTCCAGTGATGACTCCCTCTCTGCTGCTGTCACATACATATTTACAGTTATATATGTATTTATATATGTTATACACATACTTGCAACACTTGCTTTCATTGCATCCAGCTGCCATCCAGTTGTCCAAGCAAAATGCCCACTGAAATATGAGGTTTGAGTTTGTTTGTGGCGCAGCGGCATCTGCGTTGAAGGGGAGGTGTTGGGGAGAGGAGATGGAGAGTAAGCATGTACGTCTTTCATTTAGTTGGCTAGTCAGTTCTGTGCGCCAGTTAGTCGGTTTGGCGAATTTTTCGCTTGTCGAATGTTCTTTCATGTTTACTGTTGTTGCTGTTGCTCTTGCTTGCCCCATTGCAGCGAAATGGCACAATGCAATGTGCAAAACTGCAATTACCGCCCAAAACAATTACCAACAGTTGTTGCAATGTGCAACATGATAACAATTTCATATGCACATGCTTGCATACTTGCCACATATCTGGCAATAATACATACATACACATATGGTAAAGGGATTTTTGCGCGTTTTGGCGTTTATTTGCGTTATAGATTGTCTGCTCGAAATTGGCACTGAAGCCATACATTTTTTTTTTTTTGAAACTAGAGTTAGTCTAGGGTAACTAGAATTTCTTGATTTCATGTTTAAAAGCAAAATGTAAATATATATTCTCAAGATCAAATTTGACCAGAACTATATAAGAGCAAGAAAATACCTAAACTTTAGCTGCACCGAAGCTACAAGGTGCGTTCCAAAGTAAACAGGACTTTTTGAATTTAGTTTCCCTGGTGGAGCCATCTATGTATATGTCAACTGGTGCATTAGAATCTGCTTAATCTCCCTTTATCGGTTGTCCAGTGAGCATTTCATGACATTTCATTGATTGGAAGCGAAGTTATTGCGTTTTAAGTGTCAGTATGTTTGTGTTATCGGTGCGAAAATGAGCTTCGAACAAAGAGCCAACATTAAATTTTGTTTTAAAATTGGTAAAACTTTTACCGAAACGTTTCAATTGATGAAACAAGTTTATGGCGATGATTGCCTATCCCGTAGCAGAGCGCACGAGTGGTTTCAACGTTTTCAAAATGGTCGTGAGAACATATGTAAATGACGATCAACATGTGGACCAATCAAAATCCGTGATCACCGGAAGTTCCATCGAAACTGTGCGTGATTTCATCAAAAATCAGCCGAAATCATCATTGAAATTCATGGAAATGGAATTGAACAACTCCAAAACATCGATTTATCGCATTTTGACCGAACATTTGGGCTTACGGAACAATTGACTGACGACCAAAAATTGCTCAGAATCCAACAACGAAAGACGCCTTTGACCGATTATTTGACCAAAAATCACCTTTTAACCATTAATCACCCCCCGTATTCACCTGATATTGCACCGTGCGACTTCTTCCTTTTTGGCAAAATGCATTTGACCATGAAAGGAAAACGTTATGCAGACGTGGAGGCCATTCAAAAGGCTTGCACCGGCATATTGGCGCCCATACCAGCCAACGAGCTAAAACACTCGTTCGATATGCTTTTGGACCGTGAAAAAATCTGTATTGAAGCAAAAGGGGACCATTTTGGATAAAATAAATTGATTTTGCCGAAAAACCCATTTGTTCTGTTTTTTTAAGTCCTGTTTACTTCTGAAAACCATTTTTTGCAAGACCCGAAGTATGTGTCGGGTCGCTCTCGTGTTGGAATTGCCAAAATGCAAGGCGAATTCCATTCAGCATTTGGGAGTATGACCTTATCTAAAACCTTAACGTATACATGGCGGTCTATGTTTTCTTGCATCCAAAATATAGGTTCCGGAACACAATATGAGAAACAATACTAAACCATTATATTGCCGCCACGGGGTTTGAGGGACCTAGTCGTGTAGCGGACGCACATTTCTTTGTTTTTTGGACGTCGGACTCACGCGCAAATATCATTTTCTATCATATTAATTTTGCTTTGAGACCATAAAATGTCGAACCATTCTTTTTAATTTTGAGCTCCGCCCTAATTAATGTGCAGTTTTGGAAACTGAATACGATTGCATCTATGCCATTTTGGCACCTTTCGGGACCATATACCAAACCAATTTTTCTCCACAAGTCGTCTTCTTACTGTTCTTGAAGAAGTTTTTGCACATAATTCTTATTGAATGGCTGCAGAGGCCTTAAACGGTACGCGCATCGGCAATCATGCAATATTTCGAAGGACTTGCGCAGTCATTTTTTTGTGGTCAGTATATTTTTTCAACCTTTTTCGGAAATTTTAAGGCATCAAACAAAAATGTTTGAGACATATTTCATATATTTACAATTTGCCTTTACGCGCGACCCATTCCTTTGGACGTACAATCTTTCCTCCTCTAAACAATGTTTTGCTCGACCCATTTTTTTATATAAATTCATAATTGATACAATTGTTCATTCCACAGATCTAATTAAGTTAACATAACTACATTTTAGGCTTTTTAAATTCAACATGATTCATTTATGAAACTATTTCGCTATTGATTCTATTATTTTGTCACTAAGCACGAGGCACGCTATTAACACTTTTTAAATTACAGTTAACTGTATAACTCGACAATCCTATCTTTTCCTCATTTTTAAAAGTACATATTATTGCCTTTGTTGTTATGCAGAAAAGTTACCACATAGATGAAAAATTTCCAAAAAATTATGCCATTGTTTCAAAGCAACACCTTTGATTCAATTTTATTGTCCGTAACTGTATATGTCGGCCAGAAGATATGAATTATCTCAATGGAATTGGTGGAGCGTGTTTTACTTATAACAGTATGTATATCATTGCGACTAAAATAGATAAAATTGGGGGAAAACTTGTCTTAGCGCCCACATAACATGCGGGTGATAAAATTGGGTCGATACTACCCTCAACTCCCATATACTATGTATGATTTTCGTTTTTCTAACAAACCATTTGGCCAATATGTCGGTCAGTGTATGTGTTGATCTTCCACAACTCGAACCTATATAATTCCAACTCTTGAATTGGCAATAGAATTCGAATTTTACACAAATTTCTTTCCATAACTCGAAATGTCTCTAACTCGAAATTTATTTTTGGATTACTGTGAATCGAGTTAAGGAAGTTCAACTGTACATATGTATATATAATTGCTTGGATTCCGATTCTTTGGTTGACTGTTTGCACCTTAAGGTATTTGCTTGACTTTGATTCTTGCTAGTTACAACAGTATAAAATGTTCGATTGTACCCGAGCTTAGCACTTCCTTACTTGTTTATCTTAGTTTGGCTATCCTTAAGTTTGTATTGATAGCATTGAATCAAAGAGTATAGTTATGTGGTGAAAATAAAAAATATCAATTCTTTATCAGTCGGTACTCTCCAGCTACTGCTTTGCTACTATACCTTGTCGAATGGGGTACAGATGCTGATTTTATGGTGACCAACTAAATTTTAATTTCTTCATAGTTAATTATCTTGCTATATATGTATGTATATAGTTTCCACATAAATAATCGAAATTCGAAATGAAAATATAAAATAATGTAACATAAATACACGAAAATTCCTTAAATGCCCTGTTCAAAATCTTAACAAATTTGAGTTATGCTTTTATAAAGTGTAACCACAAACGTTTTTCGTAATTCTTCAAGTCGAAGGAATATTGTGTACTACAACTGCAAATCGCATGTAAATTTTTACATACGATTCTGTACCATTCTTTTATTGTTCCCTACTGTTTATATGTGTATGTACTTTCGATGTGTTTGTGGGCATTTAGTCAGTATATGAACCTCCCCTTACAAACTGTGAGCAGCCAAACGCCATGAAGCGTGCTTTTAGCCGACGGCGAAGTGCAATTATGAGAAATGTTTAAATGTTGTAAAAGATTTTTGTCAGTACACAGATTTCTTATCAGCAAAATTTGTAGCAGAAATGTTGAGGCAAAGGTTGCTAGGTAGTGAAGTGAGCAAAGCAAAATGTGGAGCGAAAAAATACAATGCAATGCAGGAAAAATTATAAAAAATAGAGAAATAAAAGAAAATAAATTTTAATGAAGAAATGGAAATACTGCCAATGTATATACATATGTATGTATGTATGTACATATGTGTGTTTGGATGTACATATACATATATTTACTCCTTGTAAGCAAACCAAGTTCGAGACCAGAGCATGAAAATCACAATAGCAAAGCTGTAAAGCGAAAAAAGACAGCGACAACCTCGTCACTAGCTAATTGCTACTACAAAATTGTTAATTTTCAAGCACACCAAGAACAAAAAAAAGACATTGTTGTGTAAAAATGCACAAGACAGCAAAAGCAGCTACTAACTAGCAGCAGTAGCAAGCAACAGCAGCGCGAGAAATATGAAAAATATGATCAACAACCACAACAGTAACAATATTTGTGAAAATGTTTGCAACAACCAAGCCAAGCAGGTAGCCATCGAGTGCAAGTTGAACTGCGCTCGCCTTCCTTGCCGGCGGCAATCCGCATTGTTCCGCGGCTACACGCTAGTTACATATATAAATAAGCCACTAACAAATAGTAAAACTGATAAATTTGCAGAATTTCTTAACGAAATAAATAGCACAACCGGAAATCAGTAAAATTGTAATGTGATACCATTTCCTGTGCTATCGCAAAACTTAAATTAAAAGATACAAAACAAAATCATTTTATTAACAATATTTCCGAGAATCTGTAAAGTTATGAGGTTATCACTTTAGTCAGCATTTAAGTAAACATATGTAATAAGTATAATAAGTATTTGTGATTTGTAAGCAATAATTCATTGCAATAGTAACTTTGAACGATTATAATTAATAAAGTGAAAGTTAGTCTGATTCAAATATCCAAACCTTCTGGTTTCATTTCTTTAGGGCTAATTCGGTACAAACTTTTTTTAAAAACGCTCGAACGCGACGTAAATACAAAATTGGCGCAGTCGGTAGGATCCTTAAAAAGTATTAAGGATTCAGTGAAACGAACCGCATTCGAGAAATAAAATTTTTTTTCCTTCCGGAAATCGTTATAAATAGTTTTTTTTATTAATCCCCAAACTAATTCTGCGATTCTGTAGCCAACTCAGGAGTTGACCAGACCCTCCAGAATATAATTAACTATATACAAATCCGGAAAGACACAATAATCGACACCACCGAGGTGCAGTGAACGTTAATTGTTAAAGGAAAAAACTAAATCAAAAAGTTCAGAAGTGAAAACGACCTTAGAATTTAAAAGGCGTTAATTTACCTGAACAAGTGAAAAAAAACAACAAAAGTTTTTGTGAAAGTTTTTTGCAGTGAACACGACTCAAAACAAGAAGAGCGTGAATTCACCAAAAAAAATAAAGTTTATAAAGTAACCGAAACCATTGAAAAGATAACTAAATCGTCAAGGCACCGAGCCTACGATAACAACAGAAACATGGAGAACGAGCAGACTCAGATGGCGGCAGTCAACTTGGTAGAGGAGCTTGCTCGCAGAGAGCAACAATTAGAGCAAATGCGGCAAGCTTACCTTGAGTTGAGAAACCGGACGGAAGAAAACAACAGTAGCAGACATACGAGTACACTCATAAAAACAGTAAATGACCTGCCGATATTTACGGGGACAGGCGAGATTTCCATAAATTCCTTCTTCAGCAGCATTGAATACCTGCTATCAACAACAAATGATGCAGAGCTACAAAAGGAAGTGACGCGAACCATATATTACAGGACCATCCAGGGAGAGGCGAAAAGCACCATCATCAATATACCTCAACCAGACAACTGGCAGTTAATAAAAGAAACGTTAAAATTGAGATATCGACCCGAAGTGGAGCCACATCATCTATATAAAAAGATTGGGAATCTTAAGGTAAGTTCTGTTAATGAACTTATGAAAGAAATTCAAAATATTAAATATAAGTCGGACGAATTGACAGTGTACTATAGGGGTGACAGCTACATTGACTTAAGTAACATGGACAGTTTGTTAGTGAATACAGTAAAGGAGATGACTCAAGGAGTATTACTAGATAAAATTTATAAAGAAGGGAACCTAAATGAAATAATAAGGATAATGGCTAGTAGAAGATTTGAAGACAGTAATATTAGGCCAGAATACATGAAATTTAAAACAAAAGGAGATAACTCAGCAGAAAAATATAGTAACAGGTATCATGATCGAGGACAAAGACATAATATAAATTATAGAAGTAGAGAAAATCAAGGTTCATATAATCAAATATACGAAAATAATGTTAAACATAATACATCAGGCCAATTTAAACAATATAATAGTGGAAGATTTAATAATAATTATAAACCAAATTCGGGTAATTTTCAAAGACCACAAGCGGTAGGGAACCCTAGGCCAAGTTTTAATCAAAACCAACCAAATCAATATAATCCAAACTTTGGTCAAAATCAATCAAACCAATATAGACAGAACTATGGTCGAAATAATCAATTTAAACAAAACCAAGGCGAACCGATGGAGATAGATAATATCCAATATAGTTCAATGAGCCCTCAATTGGCAGGACACCCTAATTCCCAGTATAGCCAAGATCGCTTATACTCGAGTAGGCAAAGCCAGGTAGGAGCTTCACGAACTGATATAGCAAGAGAAGAAGAAGAAGTTAATAATAGTATTTTTTTTATGAAGCAGCCTCGGAATCATTACCTAAAATAAAAATTAAAATTAATAAAAAGAATTATATCGCACTAATTGATACAGGAGCTAGTTTAAGCCTGATTAATAGCGAGATCGATGATTTTCCAAAAATTAAGTTGAAAAATCCTTTAACATTTAGTACAATTACAAATGAAGATAAAATAAATTATGAGGTACATACATTAGCACCAGAAGAATTTAACTTACCTAGTAACGCGAGAACAAGATGGAAAGTTACACCATTAAGAGGACGAAAATATGACTTTATAATAGGTATGGACATGCTTACTTTTCTCAATACGTATATTGATATAGAAAAAGGGAAAATAACTTTAAACAGAAAAGAAAGTTCGATTTTAAATAAACTAAATGACTTAAATCATATTTGTAATCTTGAAACTGCAGAATTAAAATTGGAGAGATTAAACCTAGATCATTTAAATGAGGAAGAAAATAGAGAAATAATTAAATTGCTCAAAAGATATAATAAATTATTATTTAAAGACGGTGACAAATTGACTAACACAACGGAAATCCAACATGAAATTAAAACCACAACGCAGCAACAGATTAATTCAAAATTGTATAGGTATCCACCTCAGCATGAAACTGAAGTTAGAAAACAAATTAAGGAAATGGAAGAGCAGGGAATAATCCAAAAAAGTCACTCAAGATATTCGAGCCCATTAATAGTAGTGCCGAAAAAAATAGATAATTCAGGTGAAAAGAAATACAGAATTGTAATAGACTATAGAAAATTGAATGAGGTTACAATAGATGACAAATATCCCCTTCCAAATATTGATTCTATTTTAGACAAATTAGGAAGAGCACAATATTTTACTACTTTAGATTTAGCGAAAGGATACCATCAAATCCTTGTAAAAGAGGAAGATCGTGAAAAAACAGCTTTTGTAACACCACATGGACTTTATGAATTCGTAAGAATGCCTTTTGGACTGAAAAATGCACCAGCCACATTTCAGCGGTTAATGAATGAAATACTTAGAGATTATATAAATAAAACATGTGTAGTGTATTTAGACGACATTCTAATATTTAGCACATCATTGAATGAACATATTAGGGCGATAGGCGAAATTTTTAAAATCCTTGAAAGTAAAAATCTTAAAATCCAAATTGACAAATGTAATTTTTTGAAGAAAGAAACAGAGTTCTTAGGACACATTTTAACGGAGGAAGGCATGAAGCCAAATCCTAATAAAATTAAAGTTATAGAAAATTTACAAATCCCAAAAACAGAAAGACAAATTAAAAGTTTTCTAGGAATCACCGGTTACTATCGTAAATTCGTAAAAGACTACGCTAGAATAGCCCAACCTATAACCAAGTATTTGAAAAAAGGAGTTAAAATTAATCTTAAAGATCCAACGTATATTGAAGCATTTGAAAAATTAAAAATACTAATAAGTACTCATCCAATATTACGTTATCCAGATTTCGAAAAACAATTTATTATAACAACTGATGCATCCAATTATGCGATTGGTGCAGTATTATCACAAGAGGGACACCCAGTGTGTTACGCCTCAAGAACTTTGAATAACCACGAAAGAAACTATTCCGCAACAGATAAAGAATTTCTTGCGATAATGTGGAGTATAAACTATTTTAGACCATACCTCTATGGAAATAAATTCAAAATTTTTACTGACCACCAACCGATAAAATTCTTACATTCTAAATACAAGGGAAAAGATATATCAGCTCGACATCAAAGATGGTTATTAAAACTTGGAGAATACCAATTTGACATTGAATATTTAAAAGGCAAAGAAAATAAAGTAGCAGATTTTTTAAGTAGGATAAAAGAAAATGAGGATATTATTTCAGAAAATATGGACGAAACAATTTCCAATAGTTCAAATTATTCTATAAACAATATGGAAGAGGAAGATGAAGAAACTTTAGCAACAGTGCATTCAGCAGAAGAAGAATTAGACGACCATTTTTATATCAAAGAGGAAATTGTTAACAAATATAAAACGCAAATTATTTTAACAAACAACAAAATTGAAGAGTTAAAAATTATACACGGTAAAAGAATTATTTTCATTTCGGAATATGATTTTGATAATATGAGTGAGATATTTAGGAAATATATCACAAAAGGTAAAATAGGAATATTTTCAGAAATTTCAGAACATCAATATAATATAGTACAGGAAAAATTAATCCAAATGTTTTCTAATGATAGTCAATTAGAATTTATAAAATGTACAATGAGAGCACAAGATATTGAGACAGAAGTAGAAGCAGTCAAACAGATTTCTTTATATCACGTTAGGGAAAGCTTTCATTCAGGCATTCAGGAAACATATAACCAAATAAAGAATAAAATATATTATCCAAAGTTATTGCAATTAATTCAAATTGTAATTAATCAATGTGATATATGTCAGGAAGTAAAGTACGATAGAAATCCCATTAAACCAAAATTGAAACTTTCGGAGACACCTTCAAAAATTAATGATATTATACATATAGATACGTATGTAATGAAAGGGCATAATTTTTTGACAGTAGTAGATAAATTTTCTAAGTTCGGTGCAGCATACTCGTTAAATGATAGAAACCACATAACCATTATTGAGCAGCTAGAAGATCATTTCACTAAAGTAGGGAAACCCAGAAAAATTATTGCAGACAATGAATTTAAAGCAGTAAGAATAAAAGAATTCTTAGATAATGAAAATGTTGAAATCCACCTAACAAAACCCAATAGTCATACAGGTAATGCAGATGTAGAAAGATTCCATAATACTATAGCAGAAAAATTTAGAATCTTATATAAACTAAATAAAGGGTTATCAATAAAACAACTAATACAAAAAGCAATTAGAAATTATAATGAAAGATGTCACTCAACAATAAAATGTACGCCAAATAAGGTACAGCATAATGAAGTAGATTTAGAAATAATAAAAAACAATTTAATAGCGGCCAAGAATAAAATTATAAATAAAATAAATCAGAAAAAAGAAAACTATGAAGAAAAGAGAGAAGAAGGATTTATAAAAAATTATAAAGCTGTTAGGCATAAGGAACAACCTAGATACAAGAAAGAAAAGTTAGAAAATATTCATCCTTCTAATATAAAAAGACCTTTAAAATTTACAGATTTGGATAATGTGGACAATAATAGCTCTAATGACACAACATTGTAACGGGACAATAGATTTAACAGAAATAAAAGAACAAAACGGATTTATAGATTTACAGATTAGAGATCAAGCAATACCAAAAGATAGCGATATAGTACTACATATTATTGACATTCAACAATTAGAAAATATTATAAATGCTATGACAGATAATGTAATTTTGATGAAATTGGAAAATAAAGAAATATTGCAAAGAGAGTTGTTAGATACAAGAAATAAACTACTGACACTTACGACAGTTAGAGATAGAAATAAAAGAGGACTGATTAATGCAATTGGCAGTATGTCAAAATGGCTTTTTGGTACAATGGACGAAGACGACAGACAAAATATACAGACATATTTTTTGAAAACGAACGACTCAATTAACGAACAAATTAGAATTAACGATTATTTCTCATCAGCTATCGAACACTTAAAAGAGATTGTTAAAAGTGACAGAGTAAAAATTGAAAGAGAGCTTAATTCAATAAATAAATTTATATATGAGGAATACAAACAAACGTTATATTTAGATCAGTACACCAAAATTCAGTTATTAAAAAGTAAAGTAGAACACATACAAGAAAATGTGGTATCAGCTAAATATGGGATAATACACCCGAATATTTTAACCAATGAAGAAATTATGAAATATAAGATTGATTATAATAAATTAAAATATCTACAACTAGGAACAGTAATTGTTAATAATACATTTCTAGTATTTGGAATAAAAATACCAAAAAATTTTGAAAATGTAAAACTACGAAAAATTATTCCAATACCTAACAGAGAAAAGAATGAAATAGATGAAAAAATAGAAGAAATATTTAATTACAAAAATAAAACGCTGATATTTGAAAATAATAAATCATTAAAACAAATGAAAACAAGCAAACATTGTATTTTAAAAAATAATTGTAATCTTGTTAAATTTACAGAACTCGAAATAATACAATTAAATATAAAAACAATACTTATTAAAAATGCAAATACCCTAAAAATCAATAATACATGTAATCAAGAACTACCATTAATAAGTGGAAACTATGTAATAAGATTTAATAATTGTTCAATTAAAATTAATGACTACTATTTTTCAAATTTTGTTGAAGATATAAAGGAAAATATTGTAACTGTAAAATATAAAGACAATCAGAATTTCAGGAAAAAATTACATTTGATGAAATTGTAGAAGAACATAAGTCAAATATAGAAAACATTTTTAAACTGAAAATACATACGAATGTATCATATATTTGCAATATATTAAGCATAATTATAATTTTGTTAGTAGCTACTGTCCTTATTAAAAAACACAAATATATAAAAATAATATTAAATAAAAGAATTCAGGAGAATTCTAATCTAAAAGGGGGAGTAGTTACATATATAAATAAGCCACTAACAAATAGTAAAACTGATAAATTTGCAGAATTTCTTAACGAAATAAATAGCACAACCGGAAATCAGTAAAATTGTAATGTGATACCATTTCCTGTGCTATCGCAAAACTTAAATTAAAAGATACAAAACAAAATCATTTTATTAACAATATTTCCGAGAATCTGTAAAGTTATGAGGTTATCACTTTAGTCAGCATTTAAGTAAACATATGTAATAAGTATAATAAGTATTTGTGATTTGTAAGCAATAATTCATTGCAATAGTAACTTTGAACGATTATAATTAATAAAGTGAAAGTTAGTCTGATTCAAATATCCAAACCTTCTGGTTTCATTTCTTTAGGGCTAATTCGGTACAAACTTTTTTTAAAAACGCTCGAACGCGACGTAAATACAAAATTCGCTCGATAGTGAGCAGTATTTCTTCGTAGCTAAGGTTTGGCTTAAAAAACTGCGCTAGCAGATGAAAAGAGAAAAGCAGAAGCAGCGGAATTAAAGAATATGCCTAGATGATAAGAAAAATATATTTAAAAAATAATTTTTTTTAAGAAAAAAAAATATTAAAAAAATATATAAATCAAAAAATTTAAATTAAATAAAAAATAAATTAAAAGCAAAAATATCAAACGCTCAATATACCAACTCTCCTACACCGACTTCAATTTGCACTGAACTCAATGCTGACTGCCAATTTTATTTCGCTCAGCAAATAAACTTGCAACAAAAAAGCACACGTATACAACAATAACAACTGCATACACCAACAAAAATCGTAATTTCCCCTCCAACGCACACACACTTACAACATTTCCATCACAAGCTCTTCATCGGTCTGTATGTGTGTGTTTGTGCCCGCTCTTTCCTCGTTTATCATGCCGTCTCTTTCGCAGTTAAATTTGTATTTGTATTTGTCATTTGCGTTTTGTCGTTTCCATTTCAATTTCATTTCCACTCCAGCGTTGCATTTCCGTTGCGTTCCCGCAAACACACAGGCAAGTAACCACCATTCTTATTGCGCGCACTCTCTCTCGCTCGAGCTTAACAACTAACGGTCGCCATATTCCACCCGTTTCGTTGGCGCTCTCTCTGCGCAAGACTCCGCCCCTTTGGCGTGTTTCACATGCCAGTGTGTTTTATTTACTAGCGCAGCGTATTTGAAATCCTCTGCTTATGTGTTGTTTTAATTGTGCGCTTGTGTTTGCTCGTGTAGGTGTGTGTGTGTGTGCATTTCTGACATTGCTGGTAAATAAATACGAGCGCAATTTTGTTGATTTCATTTTGGATTTGGGATTTCGTTATTTTTATTATTTCTGCCTTAATACATTTTTTGCTGTTGTTGCAGTTATTTTGCACATTGCTGTTGTTGTTGCTTGTTTTTAACAATTTTTTGTTGCTTAAATTCGCATATTGAGTGTTGTTTGCTTTGTTTCGCTGTTGCTTAGCTGTTTTGGCATGTGAAAAGCAACGAATTTTGTTGGCAGCAAACACAGACTTGATTATAGATATATGAATGCCTATATATTTATGTGAAGATGCCCTGTGCGTTTCTATACATTCGTGTTTTTGTATTTTTGCCATTAGAATTAAGATTTTGCAGTTCATTGATGCAAAAGGCAATAGAATTGTGAACTTACATGCATACATACATACACACATGCATATGCATTTGAATGATATACGAGGTATATATGTACGTATTCATATTTGTATATTTGTTTATTAGTATGCAAATTAGATTTTAGTTTCGACTATTTCGAATAAAATTTCTCTGCGAGCAGATGCTCGAATATTTTGATGGGTTAGTTAGGTGTAGCATTTATACATATGTACATACATATGTGTTCAGTATTATTGATATGCGCTCTATTATATGCAAATATTCCAAGAAAATGGCGTCACAAATACATTTTTTGAGAAATAATAACCCAGCATAGCTTCACTTAAAATATTCATATTGATTGTAGTATGTTTTGTTTGTTTTTATCAATTGTAAAAAATATACATAAGTATACATACAAATATAAATGTACATAGATACATATCTGAGGGAAAATAACATTTTTAATAATTAGTCCTAAATTCTCAAACAAAAAAAAAAAAATGAAAAAATATAACTTTCAGCGGCACCGAAACTATAACACCCTTCACAAATGCATTTCTTATGTCATATAAAAATTATAAAAATATGTTTATCTTGATTTTGATCGTATCGTCCGTTGTGAACAATTTATTCGAAGATTGTGGCCTTGTCTGTGTTCAAAATAATAGCAGTGGTATAACCAGAAATTTAAATGAAGCAAAAAATGATGTAATTGATTTTTATTATGTTTTATCATTATTGTATTTAATTCACCCATGTTCAAGTTTAAAAGAAATACGATATCTTTAAAGAATAACATAAAGTGTTTTTTTTTTTAAATCCAGCTACGCATCTCCTATGCATGGAGTCCACCAAACGCTTACTTTTCCCGAGAAGAATGACCTTCCACGCCTTCTTCACAACACTCCATAATTGTTTCGAATTCTCAATTAGTTTAAGGGGGGGATACCTTTAGTACCATTTTTACCTGTGTTTTTCGACATCAAAATAGTTTAACCGTAGTTAAACCGTCAAAATGGCATTTTTCTCGGAAAAGCGTTCTATCACGCACTTGAGTATAAAATTGTCTGTAAAATACGCTTTAGTTCATGTAAATTGGCTAAATAATTGGCTCGCAATTTTGACGACCGCATGAAAAAAGTTAGTTTCGAAGAAACGAGCCTCAAAGTTCTCCGGTTGTATACACGCAGCATGAAGTGCAATTGTTTTGGGGCCTATTTCTTCGAAAATATTCGGAGTAAACCAATGAAACTTCGGGACTATATTTTTGAATAGTTTTTCAATTGATTCATGATTAATGAATGATAATGGAATTCTAAAGGGCCAACCCATAACCTCATCTACATTTAGAGCAAACCAATTTTTTTCCAACCTGCTGTTATGCTTGGTTGATGGACCAATTTCGACGACGTTTTCCACCCAGCGTATGGTAGCATAGTAGACTCCATTATTTTAACATACAATTTGGCGTCAATGTTTTATTTAATAAAAAATAACGTTCCTGTATCATAATAAGAAAAGCACCGCCATACGTTGTTTTTGCCACCTCCATGCTTTACCGTCCGTGAAACATATTTAGGATCAAATCAAGCGCTTACTGGTCTCCGTACATACTGTCGGCGTCCTCGAGAAGCAAGTAAAACAAGTTTGGTTTCGTCGGACCACAATATGCCATTTTCCGACTGACCAATGCAGGTGGCCCTCAGCAAAGTGAACTCTGGCCTGCATATGCCGGGGCTTAAGTAATGACACATTTCTTGGGTTCCAGCCATAAAGTTTAGCTGTTATCAACTTGTTTCTTATTGTGGAAGTAGTAACACTAAGATTTAACTCATCTCTAATTTTTTTGAGGCAAAAAATGTTTTTTTTTTCTAGACAAAAGCCACAACTTTTCCGCGACAGAGTTTCTTTTCGTTTCCTTGTTTCGGAATTTGGTTTCCATTTTTTTGATAAACTTCTGAGATTTTCCTTCCTTAGTTCGCGTACATCCAGGAAGACATGCGAAAATCGACTCAGTTCGTCACACAGATTATTGATACATGTATATTTTTTAAAGGGTCTTCTTGATAATATATGGTTAAAAAATTGGTTACAAAACCGGTAATTTTTTTCTAAAAAAAAACAAACACAAAGCCACGAAAATTTATTATTTGGAAGCTAAAAAGTAAAATTAGAAATGATGTTTAAACAAAAAAATATGGGGTAGCCGGCATCTGGAACCTTGCCTTTGTTCTGGATGACTTATCCTTCTTGTCGATCGCTTCTAGCGTATACCTCCGCAACCTTGACCATTGCGGCCTTCTAATGTTGGACCGATCTCTCGTCGTCACATGTTATCAATTTGATTTGGCCCTGATACCAGCCGGCAACTATACATGCTTAATAGTACTGCCAGCCCAAAGCTTGTCAGCGCTGCTTGCGCTCATTTCCACGGGGCTCCGGAAAATTTTTCTTCGCGATTTTCGTCATGCAACACACTGTTGTTAATGCGATTCCGGGCCACAACACCAAATGATTTAACAGATACCACGTCCTTTGTCTTCGCGATTTGGCCGACGGCTCAGCCTTTTCAGCTGACCTCAGTCTCTTAGCTGCCGCTGCTGGCAGTCCATCTTAAAATTGCGTAGAACTACTTTCGCACAATCAAGGCACTGCTGGAGCACCTTTTTAAGCGCCTCATTAGTTGGCGGTTGTTGCTCCATCCTTCTTTGCAGGTAGCCAACATGGCGCTTTTCGGCATACCTTGCATTCGCATGGTCATAGACCTTGAAAATAGATTATTCCTTGACAGACTCACTCGCTAATAGAAGTGAAACTTTCTCCCTGCTTTGTAGCCATATTTGCCTACGATCCAAATAGCCTAATTTGGCCTCAGAGTTTGGTTTCAGCTGCTGCTGTTGTTATTACGCACCTAGCTAGCTTAGCTTCAGTTCCAGTGTTAGTGCCAGTCCTTGCACCTAGACCAAGCTCTGTTTTGTACCGACTGCTTTCGGATTCATTTCAAACGGTCTCCATTTCTCGTAACCAACTATTTGTTTCTGGCTTTTTTTTCAGGAGATCCAGAATCTTTTATCCTTCGTTTTTGTTTTTAAAGTTTTATTTCATATTTTGGACCCACGAGTTAAGCGGGAAGCTTTTCCGCTTACGCAGTAAGACTGTCTTATTACGGACGATGCCTGGTATCCGTAAATTCCGTTTGAGACAAAGATATTTAACGGCCACCAGTCGGGCTGATCCTCCGCAGGGGTCACATGGCACCTGCATCCAGCCCTGTTTGTACGCTCAACCATAGTAAGACTCAATAGTACAGCAGTCGGATGGAAGCCCCCAGATAAAAAGTCAGACTTTCCAACTGCAACTGGGGCGAACTGTCCTGCCCGTCCCTGGCATTGGCGTGATACTATGGTATCTGGTACAAGTTGGCACCCTCGGGAACAACTACTTGAAAATCTTCTCAATGTATATTTTAGGAGCAATATATTATTATTTTCGACAAAATTTTTAATTTTTTCTGTATATTTTAGTTAATCATGTACTACTGGCTCCAAATCTCATTATTAGTTTTCGTTAAAAATTGTGTAAACTCCGTAAATTTACAACACCAACAGTTTCATTTCTGTATAGCATGTGCAACACGCACACCAACGCACGTGCAAAACAAAACTCGCCCCAAGCCATTTCCACCTAATCAAACTAAATCAGAATCCTTGCACAGCTTTACAGCGCCGCGCACAAAGTAAGTAGTAGAAGCTAGCAAACTTAGTGTCTTATGTAATCTAGAAATTGCCACACTTCGTTCGCACAACATGCAACTACTTTGTAATTTTGAAATTTCGCAACATTTGCATCTTACAACCAGCAACTGGCGGCAACTAGCAACACAAGTACGCGAGTAATTTCCTTATTTGCAGCCACGAAGAGTTAGAGAAAATAATGAAAATGAAAAACTTTGCAAAAGCTTGAAAGCCAAGCTGGTGATTTGCGCATTTGCGCGCACGTAACTCAATGCCACATTCAGGTGGCAAGATGCTTGCAAGTGCTAGGTGGCAAGATAGTCACACTCCCCCGCGCCATGTAGCGATTTTCGAACTTTGTGTGTGTGGGCGCCAGTTCCGTGAAGGCTGCCTTGTCTACTACACAAGCGCCTACATTAGAACATCGTTGAAAAATGCTGGAAACTAACAAAGTGGCTTATACGTGTATATATGTGCGTATATATATGTAAGTATATGCTTGTATATAAAAAATTGCAATGGTGGCAACAGATCTGAGAACAAATACATTGACACTGTGAAGCCAAATTTTGAATTTCGGAATATTTTTGTTGTGTAACAAAATTACTTTGTCGTGGTTCAAATTCATCATTTGTTGTTTGTACCGTTTGGTGTTAACAGCTTCATCAGGCTCTAGAAGCTCATGATACACACCCTGCTGATCCCACCAAACACAGAGCATTGCCTTCTTATATCGAATCGAGTTGATTTTGGAGTCGATGTTGATGGTTTCATATTAATCCAAAATTTTTTTCGTTTAGGAATCTTAAGGGGGTATTCTAGTCTAGAAATCAAATTTTGGGCAGTTTTTTGAATTTTATTTAAAAAAAAAAACAAAAAATATTTTCACTATCAATTTTTTTATGGTGTTTTTATTGATATCTTAAGAATACAGAAAAAAAATTTTACAAAAAAATATTAAAAATAAAAATAATTAGAGGAGGGAGAGACAGGTGTAAAAAAACTGGCGCATCCTGGTGACATTGATCCTGACTCTCCTGGTGGTCTGAAAGAAATCAAAAGAAATTCTTAATCAGTAAGGGAACACGAAACATTTTTTTTTTTTTTGAAAAATCGCGACTGCCTGAAAATAAAAATCATTTTTTACGCTTTTTTTTGAAATTCCTGAATTTTTTAAAATATTAAAAACAAACATTTTGACACGATGCTGGTAGGAACGATAAAGAATTGTATAAAGAAGATTCATACAAAATTTCAAGTAAAACGGTTGTATAGAACTTGAGATAATGCCGGCACCGTCTGGAAAAAAGTAGTTTTGAGAAAAACGCGTTTAAAAAAGTGAGTCTACCTACTAACCGGGCTAGGTACTCCGTCACTAAAGTAACTGTAGCTCTTAAAATAATTTTAATTTTTAAAAATCCTTTGGGGGATATGTTCTTAAGGGTCTAAACTTTAAATATATAAAAAAATCGCAAATTAAAAATTCTAGAGTAGAATACCCACTTAAGTTAATTCAATTCTTCATCGCCAGTGACAATTCGGTGCAAAATTGACTTTCTTTCATGTCTTTGAAGCAAAATATCACAAGTGCTTTTTCTGTTGTCCATTTGCTTTTCATTCAATTCATGTGGCCCCCTTTTCCACACTTCTGGATCCTTACCATAGCTTTCAAATGGTCTGAAATTGTTTTTTGTGCTTCATGTAATGTTACTGTCATTTGTTTTTGACTCAAATTATCATCTTTTTTATCCAATATTGCGTCTTCCGATTTTTTTTGGAGATCTTCCACGTTCTTCATTTCTCACATCAAAATATCTGAAGCGTTGCTTGTTACTTCTGAAAGAGCATTATCTCAATATGTCTAGACAATCATTCCATTAGCAAAATGCCTACCGTATCATCATTGGGTAGTTTCCCCTGAGACTTTGCCATTTGCGGATACTACCCTTAGATCAGCTGCCTGATACTTTTTTCTAGGGTTTTACCATTGTTAATTACCTCAATGAGTGCCCATATTTCTGCTCCGTAGAGCAAGACATTAAGTGTGGTCAATATTAGAAGCAAGTGTTTCTTCTGTGCCAGTAGTCCCTTGTTCGCAATCAGCCTGCTAAGTCGGAAAATTATATTAGATGCATTTTCAGCAGCATGCGGAAGTTTTGCCTAGTAGGTAGGCCTAGAGACTAACCTTACATCATGATATGATATTTCAAAATGGCTTACACTGATACTACTGATATTCCAACAATGCCGGTAAGATCTCTGACTGTTAATCGTCGATTTTCATGTACCAATTCTATTATTCCATAGACGTGTTGATCAATAGTTGATGTTGATGGCCGTGCTGGACGTGATTCGTTGTCAAAGCGTTCTTAGTCAACCCTCTTTGAATAATATGTACCAATCGAAAACACTTTCTCGCGACAATCTATTATCACCGCAGATATTTTCCAGCATTCCGAACGTTTCGGTAACAGAAATTTGATCCCGCACCCAAAATTTAATAAAACTTCTTTGTTAAATAATTTCACTCATCGTAAAAATCAAGGATTGCACTTAAAGCACTTCAGAAAGACAAGTGTACTACTGTGCCCAAAAAATGAGGTGACATTATATTTTTTTTTAAAATTCTTTATTTATTCTTCCAAATCAAGCAAGCGAAGTTCTAGTCTGTCACAATATGATGGGAAACTATCTGGAAGATAGTAATCCCCTCCTGATGCAATGCACTTATGCCAACGAATTTTCCAATCTTCGAAACACTGGTTGTAGTCACTTTCCAGGATGGCCTTCAGTTCCGTCTTCGCTGTGTCTTGAATCTCCTCTATCGTATAAAAACGGTGTCCCCGGAACGGTCTTTTGAGCTTGCCAAATCAGGTGAATATGGTGGAAGGTTGGAAGGAATTCATAATGCACAACACCACGACAATCGAAGAAAACAGTCAACATGACCTTGATTATGGAGCGACTTTGGCGCGATTTTTTTGGTCTCGGCTCTCTTTTGGCACGATATTCGCTCGATTGATCGGTTGTTTCGGGGTCGTAAGCATAAATCCAAGTCTCATCGCCAGTTATAATGCATTTCATGACACCCTGGTAGTCGGAAAGCATCGTTTCACGCACTTAAACGCGATGCCTTTTTTCCAAAAAATTCAATATTTTCGGTACCAGTCGAGATTTGACGCGCTTGAGGCCCAAAACATCCTTCAAAATGGTATTGGCTCAGCCTTTCGATATGCTTCATCAGCAAGGTCTCTAATTGTTAATCGACGGTTTTCCAACACCAAATCTTTGATTTGTTGAACGTGAGCTTCGTCGGTTGAGGTTGATGGTCGCCCTGGACGCTCTTCGTCTTCGACACGTTCACGGCCGGCTTGGAACTCACTATATCACTTGTAAACATTTTTTTTTTAGACATAGCCTCATCACCAAAGGCTTTCTGCACCATCCTCAACGTATCCGCAGCAGAAAATTGATTCCGTAAACAAAATTTAATGCAAATTCTTTGCTCAACAAATTTCGACATAGCAAAAAACGAAAAACTCACTTTTAGCAGCTCACAAAACGACACGTCTCTCAAACACTAATGAATATTTTGACATTAAATTTGACATAAATATGGCTGAAAGTACTACCAACCTAAAAAAAAAAAAATAATTCTCCAAATCCTTCAACGCGCGCAGTTTAAATTCAAATGTCACCTTATTTTTTGTAGTATACTAAACATTAATGATTATTTTCAGGTGACATTTGGCACAGATGTTACTGATAGCCATACCAACCAGAAAAAAAAAAAATATTTCGACGAATGTGTTTTAATTGAAATTTAAATTAAAAAGTATTACTATACTTTGCCCACAGGTAGCATCACCATATAAAAATGTATGTGTGCTAGCATAAGATTTGTTAAGTTATACAAATATACATGTACAAATACATACACACATTAAACATAACTTTAAAAATGTATTAGCTAATTAACGGAATCCTTTGGTAGTTTCAGAGCCAAAATATTCCAAGTACGATACGATTACATACTTATTTACTATATATACATATATATATGTTAGGTAACCACTCTAAATATATGCATTACCACTGTTACTTTTCATTCATTTCAGCTCTCTAACTTTTTCTTTTTATGTATACTCATATTGTATATACTGCATTGGGGTATGTAAACGCATGTTCACATAAAATTGCAAAACTTTCTTTCTACACTCCATCTTTATTTTTCACGCCCCACCACCCACTGCTTTTTGTCTCTTACATAAAATGCAAGTGTTCTTAGTACCCATGCGAGATCCAGCAGCCGCGCTCTATCTATATAAATCAGCCGCCTTCGTGCATTTTTCGCCTGCTTGCGACAAAAGCAGCTGCAGAATGCAATCTCCAGCTTTTGTTGTAGTAGCAGTAAATCCCCGACATCCTTCGGCGCCGCCAACAAAGTAAGGAGATCTTGAATGTAGAGAGACAGATAAATATATAAATATGTATGTAAACATATACGACAATTATGTATGTACATATGTATATATATATATATATAAATGCATGTATACATATGTATGTATGTGTGTTAGCGCTTACTCCTTTGCTTTTGCTTTTACTTTTTATTTTATTGCAAACTGTTTTCTCTGTGTTTAATTTTCTTTGTCGGCGCTTGTTGTTGTTACTGCATACCCACTTGCATGCTCCCCTGCCGCACTGCTTTGCCCTTCCCTTCCCTCATTGCTTTCTCCGTTGTTGCCATCACTTTGCCTTTTAATTTTGCACTCGTGCGCTTTCGTCCCTCCCGTTGCCCCTCTCGCCAGCGCTCAGTTTTTGTCTTTCGCTACGAAAATTCACTTGGCAGGATGTCTGCCAGCGGGATTTTCATTTTGCTCCGACGAAAAAACTGCAGTAATAAAAACGAGTAATACCAACAACAAGGCACGAAAATGCATTCGTTTCCAACTTCAATGCGCGGCCACGCCCTTTAGTTTTTATTCTATTCCTTCACGTTTTACTGCTTGCGAAATTACTATAATGGCTGTTTTAGTTGTTGTGGTTCCTTTGGTGGATTGATTTTTTGCTACATTTTCTTTGCGCACAAATTTTTTGTTTGTTTTCCCTTTCAGATGTCATTAAATGGCAGCCGTTGCAATGATGGCAGTTTTAGGGATTTTCAATTTGAGTGCAGAAACAAAAAAAAATGAAAAGAAATATTGCAGAAAATCGTTGAATAAAAGGAAAATCATTAGAAAGCCATTAGGTGGTATCTCTTTTTTTTATTTTCCTCCGTATGTATGTCTGTTTGTATGGATGTATTTATTAAGAACAAAGGTTACAAAAGAGTTCAATAATTTTGTAGGTACTTTCTACTTTAGATTTGCTTTGAAAAATACCGAAGAATAAATGCAAATAAATATAAAAAGTCTTTATAAGCATATACTTGGTAGTCGATAAAGTCTTTTCGTATTTCTAATCAAACTTCAACTACCCAAGATATATACAGAAATACATATATACTTACTAAATTTCTATGATTTTGAATCCAACAAAACAAAGCAATATTGCTTAAATTGTTTCTGGAACGAACAAATTTGGTTGAGTAGGTGCTTAGATTAGCCTAGAGCTCTTAAAAAGATCTTACTTCGAAAATTTATTTTGGGAGTAAGGACAGTCTTTCAAAAATGTTGTATTTGAGTATAGAATTAAATATGTTATACTGACTTTTTGTTACAAATTACTGATTAATTGGTCAGTATTCGAAGTCCCCCCACCAAGAGGGTCTCTACGAACGATGACAATTCCATAGACGCGTGCCGCCTGAAACAAAATAAAAAGCGGGATCTTAACCTGTATAAGACTTGCTAATAAAGCATTGAAGCTTTTAGGTTTGCAATAATTTTTCGCAAAATCGTGGATTTGTAAAAAAGTTCAATTTTTTAACAAAACAAAACAAAAATTGTAATAATTACAAAGACTGCAGTCGTATATGTACGTAACTTACTAGTTACTACTGTGAAACTACTGAATTTCAAGGAAAACGTGCGATAGATTCCATATGACAACGTTACCAGTTGGGAAAACACAGTCTCGAGAAAAGCTCTTTAACATAAAAATAGATTAGGCTGGGAACACATATTTATTCAGTATTGTATCTTCTAAATAATTGCTTGTTGACCATAATATGTACTTTATGCTAAAAAATGGCGTCTAAAGACTGTGCTAAGAGAAAAATTTTGAGGTTAAAAAACACTAAAAACTATAGAAGCTTGAATGGACTCATAGCACGGATTTTTCAGTTTCAATAAACAGAAAAAAGGCATGCAAACCAAATCTGCTGAGAATGGTAGCTCTCCGATATTCACATGACGATTTTCAAGCAATGTTTCTTTAACCTTTTCCCATGTTATAGTCCTTAACAAGTTTTCGATGACTTCACGACCGTCACTGAATTTTTATACTAATGAAATAGCACCATTTCGACGTTTCCTCCTTTTTTAAAGAAAAACCACAGAAACTTCGAATTTAATGTGCAATGTGTACTATCATTCGAACACTCTTTGGCATACATTTTTCGAAGATTATCTCTTTCAAATGTTGGCCGCAGCTACGTCTTCGGTGGTCCATACGTTGAATCCAATTTTCGTTGACTCGTTCGTTTCGACTTCGAATAGGGATTGTCCGCATATAATTCAGACTTTACGTATCTCCACAGGTAAAAGCCGAATGGTGTGATATCAAACGATCTTAGAGTCCAATCGACCACCCAAACGTGAAATTATTTGGTCTATTCGGTCAAATGTTATCCAATAATTTATTATGGGTCCCAAGATGGCAGATGGTGGTGCGAATAGTACGCTCAGTAGGCCGATTATGTTGACCATAAGTTGAGCGAAGCGACACACCGAGAATTTTCGTAATAAAGTTGAAAGATTTGTAGACGTTGTGGAGGCGTAAGAATTTTCATCATGAAATTACATACAGTACTGAAGAAAAATAACATGGCACCTTGGCACGACTCAGGCGTGAACTGTCAAAAAAGACTATTGAAAAAGTACCTCTATTTGAATCACCCGTTATATATGTAGGGTTCTATTTAAAATGCCGTTTTTCTTTATACTTCCATAATATTTATTCACAAAATCTAATTTAAATTAAGTTAAGTTGCGTTAAGTGGTCCGTGGCTGCCGGTGGTCTTGCGTGGTCTGTCCGTTTGTCTGTCCTTAAATCATCTTCGTACCTACTGTTCCATTGTCATTCCGGTCCGTCCGCTGCTGTCACATCTGTTCCTACACAGTGTTGCATTTCTGTTTTAGTCTTACTGTCCGTTTACACAGTCCTACATTCGGCTATCCTGACTGTTCATTCGGCCCCGAATGATGGGTTCCACTTCTTCATAAATTCCGCAATTGTTATTGTACGTCTTGGTCCTTCATGATCACCGACCTTCTCGACTTCATATCTTCCGTGTGCCATCTTCTTAACAATTCTATATGGCCCGAAGAATTTTGCTTTAAGTCTCAATCCTGCGCCATACTGCGTTCGCTTGATGGCTACTAGCTCGTTTTTACTATAGTCGACCTCTACTCTTCGCCTTTTGTTGAATGTTCTCCTATTTTCCTGCTGAATCCTAGCAATATTGTGTCGTGTCTCCTGACGAATTACCTCGCGTTCTGCGTCGAGCTCTTCGATGGCTGATTGCTCCAGCAGTTCGAGTAAAGGTGGTACTCCTTTCAATCGCATCTCAAGTCCAGTCATAATCCTAAAAGGTGATTGTCTAGTGCTTCTTGGCGGCGTGCTGTTGATTATTTGCTGCACACGATCCACGTGCTTATACCAGTTTCCCGAACTCTCGTTTCCCAACTTAGCTATCATCGGGATAATAATCTGGTGCATACGCTCTACTTGCCCGTTTGCTCGTGGCACTCCCGTGGCTATCAATAAATGCTGGACTTCCTCATCCGCGCAGTACTGTTTGAACGAATTCGACGTAAAGGCCGCGCCTCTGTCTGTTATGAATCGTCTTGGATTTCCGAAAACAGCTGCTCTTTTCTTTAAGCATTCGACGACTGCATCAGCTCCTGTGTTCTTAGTTGGATATAGCCAAACGAACTTGGAGAATGCGTCCACCATCACAAGGATGTAGTTATATGCCTTCTTTGTCGACTCCAGCGGCCCAACGTGATCGAGATGTAGTGTTCCCAAAGGCTTGTCCTCTTTACTAATGGGATTTAGAAAACCTTCTTTCTTTCCTGACTTCGTATCGTTGACGATACACTCTACGCAGCTTCTTACGACCTTCGTTGCCTTCCTATTTAAATTTGGTATATAGAATGATTTTCCTACTGCTTCTTCCGTTTTCTTGATGGAAAAGTGTCCTTGCCTATGTGCCATGTTGATGATTTCGTTTTCCATAACTGATGGAACTACTAGGAGTTCTCTTGTTGAATCCTTATACAGTACTCCATGTTTGATATAAAAGTCTTCGTAGTCGCTTTTCTCCAGAACTTTCAACACAGCTCGTATCCAATCGTCTTCTTCCTGTGCTTGCTTCAGCCGGTGGATTAGGGAATCTTCTATAATGAGACAAGATACCCTACTCAACGCATCTACATGTCGCATTTTTGAACCGTTTCTATGTTCTATCTCGTAACAAAAGTCTTGTAGGAACATTGCCCAACGAGATACTCTTAATGGCACATCTCGTTTCCGCATCGTCATTGCGAATGCATTACAATCGGTTACTATCTTAAAACTTATCCCCAACAAATATACTCTCCATTTCTTGAGTGCTTCTATGATCGCTAGTACCTCGAGTTCGTACGAATGGTACTTCTCCTCTGCTGGCCTCGTCTTCCGACTCATGTATTGAACTGGATGGAACGCTTGATCGTCGAAATCCTTCTGTAGTAGCACTGCTCCGTACCCGGACATACAAGCGTCTGTATGTACCTCAGTCACTGCTTTCGGATTGTATAACATTAGGACTGGTGCGCTGATCAATGCTGACTTCAACTTCTGGAATGCCTCCAACTGCTTGTCGCGCAACTCGAACTTAGCCTCTTTCCTGAGTAGATCCGACAGCGGTTTGGCTATTACGGCATATCCATCGACAAATCTTCTAAAGTATGATGTCAATCCCAGGAATCTCTGCAAAGCCTTCTGGTCACGTGGCAATGGGAAATTCCTAATCGCTTTCGTTTTTGCATCGGATGGTTTTATTGAACCGTCTTCTATAACATAGCCTAGAAAATCTATTTTACTTATAAGAAACTGACATTTGTCCCATTTAATCCGCAAGCCATATTCTTCAGCTCTTCGAAGAACTCGTTCTAAACTGTGTACGCCTTCAGTGTAATCCTTGGAGGGAATAACTAAATCGTCCATGTAGGCCACCACAATATCGTCTTGTATAAGATCTCTAAATACTGCTGAAATAAATCTTGAAAAAACTGCCGGTGAATTCGATATGCCAAAAGGCACGTATTGGAATTCATATTGTCCGTTGTATGTAACGAATGCGGTATACTTCCTTGAGGAAGGCTCCACTGGGACATGGAAAAATCCATTCCTAAGATCCAGTGTCGTAAATACATTAGCACCCTGTAGCTTTTCGATAACATCGTCGATATTTGGCATCGGGAAGTTATCGCGAACTATCTTTGTGTTTAATCGCCGATAATCGCAACATAAACGTTTCTTTCCATCTTTCTTCGAGACTAACACTACTGGTGATGCATAATTTGAATTACTGGGTTTAATGATCCCATCCTTCAACCACTCCTTAACTTGTTCATCCACTTCCTGTCTATCGGTATATGACATCCGTCTGGGATTTTCATATACTGGGGTGTCATCCGAAAGTAAGATCTTCATCTCTACTGGCGAATTCGAATTGCTTGTAGGCTTATAATTCGCTACCATTCTTCTTACTATAGTTGCTTGCTCTTTGTTGAGGTGTGAAAGATCGACTTCGCCCACAGGTACCTTCTCCATCCCTGCGACCATACACAGGGTTCCAAACTCTTCACTCAGTTCAACAATCCTGTTATCACCTTCATTAATTGGGTTGTTCCTAGCATCAGTGCCCATCTCCGCAGTCTCATGAACCAACTTCAAACTCGCTTCTGAAATCCTGAACTCTCTCGGCTCCTTAGCCACAACAGCGCCCTCGCTCTCATTGTTTGCTACTTCCAAAGCCCTTCTATCACGGATTTTCCTGCGATCCTTCCCAACGGCTCCCATATACTGCTCCTCATCTTCATGCACCCTTGTGCCCACGTTTAATTCCACATCGAACTTCTTACGCTTCACTGACCCAACACTACGATCTTTCCTTACTGCTCCAGTATTCACCTCCTCCTTGCTCTGTGGCTTTTCCTCCACCTTCTTCTGTCTGAACTCGGCGCCATCTTGCGTAACGAATAAATCGACTTGCCTCAGAACGTCGTTGCCAATCACGAGTGCATATTTGATGTCTCGCTCTCTCACTACGTGGAATTTTACTTCCAACCTTATGTTGTCTACCTCGATGGATGTGGTAAGGCTACCTATTGTTGTAAGTTTGCCGCTACCGATACCCATCAACTGTCGCTGTTCACTACTTAAATCAACATCCAGACTAAGTATGTTTAATGTATCGTAACGTATAATACATAAGTCGCTACCTGTGTCGATTAATGCCGACGCAGATTTTCCGTTGAAACGTACATCCTTAAAAATCAATCCACTTCGCTTCTCCGATTTTACGATTTCTCCTTCATCCGTCATATTATTGACGCTGCTACGTTCCGGTTTAGGAGTTTTCCTTCCTGCCTTACAGTTGGCTGCACGATGACCCTCTTCACCGCAATTGTAACACGATGTCTTATTGCGTGGACAACTTCTAGCGAGATGTGATGAATCCCCGCAGACAAAACATTTCCTGCTAAATGGAACTGCTTTCTGGAAATCCTTGTTTGACGACAATGCCTTCTCCTGGTTCCCATTCACGGGTTGTGACTGGCTGTGACGAATCTTCTCGTATACTTTGATCTGCTCCTTCAAATCCTGTATAGTTTTCGCCTGGTATAGGTTGCTTTTGTTCGATCTTGAATCCGGTATGCCTTCGATGAAATATTCTATTAGGCTTGAGTCATCTAGCTCTATCGGTTTCCCCAACTCCATTAAGACGTATAGATATTCTCGAAGATCTTCCCCATGTCGCTTCCGACGACTACGTAAAGTACGGTGTACTTCAATCGATGAAAGTGCTATACCAAATTCCTGCCGCAGCGCTAGTTTTAATGAACTCCAGCTGCTTATTCCTCTCTGGCTTCTTATAAAAATCTTTGCCGCACCCTTCAATAGCTGTTTTGCGTAGATGAATTTCTGCAGCTCGTTCCAATGCACTGCCGATGCGTTTGCCTCAAAATCCTCAAGCCATTGTTCGAAACTTGGACGACCTGTTCCTTTAAACGAAGTCATTGAGTCCTCAACATCTCGGAGAGTAAAGTTGTGGTATTCGACTCTAACCTCACGCACACTTCGTTGGCTTGCTACCTCTTCCACATCAGTTTCGGAACCGTCACTCACAGTCAGGCCGAAATGCTCCATCAGTCTGTCTTGTAGTGTCGCTTTCCGTCCAACAGTCGATAGCCCTAAATCACCCAACCTTTCCTTCAAACCGTCAACAGTCAGCTCAAAAATTTCGGTGCGGTTCATAATTTACAATGTTGTACAAAAAAATCGATAATATTCTAAAAAAAGCTTAATTTCAATAATAATATTTCCTTTTAGCTTGCGTTACAGTATTCACTTTTTCCCGCATACAATTCTGATAACTTTTATGTTATTCAATTTGATCACAATATCCGCGTTTACAATTTCCGTATACAATTTTAATAACTTGTTTGTTAAACGAACTTTATTACAATATTCGTTTTAATCTTTCGTATACAAATGAAGTAAAATATTTTCTGTAACTCGGATTTTATTACAATATCCGCATATCCGCATTTAACTTCTTATATTCTTATAAATCTCACGTAAGAATTTTAAAAACGTATTTTCACCCATAAAGGTTTGTTGCGATATTCGCCATAAATTTCACAAAATTTTCACAAAATATTCGATATCTTATTTTACGTTAAACTGTACAATTGTATATCAAAAGGACTTATCTGTTTTTCCAACGATGAACCGTACTTTTACCGTACGCACTGTGTATACCCGCCGTTATTGCTGCTGTTACTGTTACTGACGCTGATGCTGCTGCTTCTGCTGATGCTGCTGCTTCTGCTGATGCTGTTGTTACTGGCGCTGATGCTGCTGCTACTGCTACTCCTGCTGGTGCTGTTACTGACGGTGATGCTGCTGCTACTGCTGATGCTGTTGTTACTGCTACTGCTGCTACTACTAACTGGTGCTATTACTGACGCTGATGCTACTACTGATGCTGCTGCTACTGCTGATGCTGTTGTTACTGGTGCTGATGCTGCTGCTACTGTACTACTGCTGGTGCTATTACCGCCACTGCTGCTAGCGCTTCCCGTTGCACCACTCCGTTATGCGGTTTGAGTACCGCAATTTTGCACACCACGGACCACTTATACGAACGCGTTTCGATTTATCAAAAAGTTTCACTTAAAATCGCACTTATCTCACTTCTGCCACCACTTGTAGGGTTCTATTTAAAATGCCGTTTTTCTTTATACTTCCATAATATTTATTCACAAAATCTAATTTAAATTAAGTTAAGTTGCGTTAAGTGGTCCGTGGCTGCCGGTGGTCTTGCGTGGTCTGTCCGTTTGTCTGTCCTTAAATCATCTTCGTACCTACTGTTCCATTGTCATTCCGGTCCGTCCGCTGCTGTCACATCTGTTCCTACACAGTGTTGCATTTCTGTTTTAGTCTTACTGTCCGTTTACACAGTCCTACATATATGTTATTCGTGACAGGCTGTGTTGATATCCGTCTAACTCTTTGTCTGTATATACCCAACCCAGTTTTTGAGATATCGATCAGAACTTTCGCACCCATCATTTTCACCAGCAGAGACTGCTATTTTGTCAAATTCGGCGGTTTTGGTTCGTAGCTGGCATTCAAACTTAGCGATCGTAATCAAGTCCTTATATGGAAATTTTTTTATTTGTCGAGGCATCTTCACCAAAGTTGGCATGATTTTTTGTCTAATGTAAGAATAAAAAATCTGAAGAAATTTTATAAGTCAGATTACTGTGGCTCATGCTGCCTTACAAACTGATCGATCGAAATTGAGTTTTTGTATGGAAATTTCTTTTACTTGACAAAGTACTGTCACGAAATTTAGTATGATTTATTTGCTAAGACAACAATACACACAATCTCCGAATAAATAGTTCAGATCGGACCACTACATAGATCATACTGCCATACAAACTGACTGATTAAAACTATAACCTGTGAAGAGCATTATAGCTTTGGTGTTAGCGAAGTTAACATTTTTCTTGTTTAATATAACAGAGACATACTCTTTACGTACTTATATAGGTTTTACCTATTAGATATTATTTCCCCCCCCCCCCCCCCCCCATTTCGCCTGCTTTTCATTTAAGTCATTTAAGTGAAGAGCATTATAGCTTTGGTGTTAGCGAAGTTAACATTTTTCTTGTTTAATATAACAGAGACATACTCTTTACGTACTTATATAGGTTTTACCTATTAGATATTATTTCCCCCCCCCCCCCATTTCGCCTGCTTTTCATTTAAGTCACATATTACTGACTTAAACGCGTTTCATTTTTCAATTTTCAATTTACACAAATGTTATAATTTGAACGCTACCGAAGAGCAAAAAAATATTGAACCGGCGAAAAATGCAAACTGACACACACATACAAATGCAACACGAAGCTAGAAAAGCCGGTAGCTGGCAGTAGACAGCGCGCCAAGCGAGCAAATAAAATACAAGTTTTGACGGGAGTGTTTAAACTCAATTAGCATAAAATGCAATCCATCATTGGAAATGTCAAAAACTGCTGCGGTTAAGCCGAAGCGGGCGAGTCAATGCGGCCCAACAACTTGTGAGGCGCAACGAACTATGTTTGTGTGTATGTATGCAATTATATTTATAAGTGTATGTGTGCGTGTAATTCTTGTGTATATTAAATATATAAAATAAATAGCAATATCAGAATATTGAGAACAGTGAAAGCTAAAAATAGCTTGAAGAAACAACAACTACAACCACATAGAGATAGAATTTTTTCTTCAACAAATTAAATAAATATGTTAATCAAAAGGCAAGTGTGCCTGTGCGCTGTTAAAGCGGCTATAAAAAGCACTAAATCGTATGCGTATGCTCGGCCATTATTTGGCTTGTGAACGACGATACTTGGACCCGAACTATGATTACTTTGTGCGCGAAAGCCTGCGAAGGGACAATGTGTGGCAATTGACATTAGCCGGATGTTCTTTTCTGCCTTACTTTGTAAAAAATAATATAAAAAAAAAAATTATTTAAAAAGAAGTAAGGCAGATCTATGTTCGGGTGCAACTCTATATTTCATATTTTTCCAATTTTCATAGACCAAGGTGGAATTGTGGAGGGATTAAAGTCGTATGTGGTATCTGATTAATTTATAATGCAAGTCCGAGTCCTACTTAGTTTCATAACTTCATTTTTCTGTAAATCCAAGATATCATCGACACTCACTCAACAATAGAAATAAAATGTGATGTGTTGAGATTTGGGAGAAAAGTATTCCGAAGACGAAAATTTAGGTTTTTGGGGCTTAAAATAGATCATAATTTAGATATTATCTATCCTATCTTTTAAGTTGGATCAAATTTGGTATAGTGAGCTCAATTTTATTAAAATTGGTTGAGTAGTTTAAGGGACTACTCGGACAAAATGTGATCTGAAGGTCCTAAATCGCTATATCGGGTTATTGGGGCAGTTATCTGCCTGTACTGATTGGATTAATGTCTGGCATTACTCCAACTATAATCGAGCACATGTTTTTTTGTAATTTTATTAAGATAACGCAAAATTTTATTAATATGTTTGACTTAAAATCAACCATAATCACGAAAATATTTGTAAGCGCGGAGTAATTCGTAGGCTAATAAAATAAAAATATTCCCTAAGGCCGTTATTTTCGATAAAAAGTCAAATTTAAGCACTGATCTCTTCAAAAACGGTATCTCCTTTTTCTTTACTGGCGTGGATACCGGTGACGTCGTTAACAAAATCGATAGTCGTTTCTTCTTCTCGCTATTTGACGCGAAAATTCGAGATAAGAAGTTCAGCCAGGTCCTTCTCCACCTAATCTTTCCAACGGATTGGAGAACTTCTTCTTCCTCTACTTCCACCGACGTGTACTGAATCGAAAATCCACAAAGCTGGAATGTTCTCTTCGATCCGTCGAGAGGGCCTAGCCAGTATAGCCACTGTCTCTTGATTCTCTGAACTATTTCAAAGTCGCCGTGTATCTCGTATAGCTCATCGATCCATCGACTGGAGTATTCGAAGTTATTAATGCTTCTAGGACAATAAATCTTCCGCTGTCATAGAGCTGAAAAAGTTAGGACCCAGTTTCGCCAATATTTTGACGGGAGTTGCAGAATCTCGGGAACACTAAACTAAAAAAATATGATAGAACTTAATACTATGTTCTATGTGAAGTAGGCGTGGTTATAGCTCGATTTTTAAATATGGATCCAAGAACAAAATCATAAACCAAATTTGGTTTAAATTGGTCGAGCATTTGCCGAGATATGGAATTTCCCCTAGAAGTGGACATTGCCACATCCGAATAGACTTCACTTTCAACACATTTCGTCAACCCGATCATTTTGATATACATAGTACACAGCTCTATATCTATCCCCTTTGTTTTCCTTATTTACAAACAACTGTTAGACGAACAAACCTATTGTACCCTCGGCAACATGTTGCGATCGTATAAAAATGTAAAAATAAAGGTGGCACATAAAGATATGGCAAGTGTTGCAAGGGACTGCAGCGATATTACAGTTATAGCCACACACAATTCTCCATACGGATGTGCAAATGCATGCTGTTGTCCATCAGCGTAAGCGCACTCACCTCCTTTCGGTCATAAAAATCGAATAGCATTTTATAGAAAATATTCAGCAAATAAAAAAAAGTTGGATTCTTTTTCAAAAATTTATGCGCTTCCGCTATAAAAGAGCAAAGCATTTGCGTAGATAACTGCTAACTGCTAGCTGCTGGTCAAACACATGCAAAGCGTGTGTGCGGAGACTAACAAAGCGTTGCTGTGAGTGTGTGTGCGAGCGGCTTGCAGGATATGCGGTGTGTGTCCTTTTGTGTCTGCAGGTGAATTTATTGCAAATTCTTGCAGCAACAGCAGCATAATGTCTCATAAACTTTTGCCAGCTAGCCATGTAACAAAAGAGCACACACACACACATACACAAACACACAGAGGCACTTGCAGTTGTATGCATGCAGCTTGAGCCTTTTTACAACCCACCTGAGTGGCCTCGAAGCCTTAAAATTATCGCTTTCAATCTTGAAAGTCAATAAAAAATGTGAGGAAGGAAGCTGAGCACAGGCACACACACATACACGCACACACACACACACATATCTGCAATCACTTTGGTTAAGTGTGTGTGCCATGGCAATAATCGTATGTTCTTGCTGACGCTTTACCAGCGTTCATAGATTCTTAACGGATATCATCGCTTGGAAAATATGTTTAGGATTTTTGGGATTTTCATATCTAAATTACGCATATCCTGCATATAAAACGCACTTAAGCGCTGCACACGCACATTTTATGCCTCAATTTGCTGTTGGAAAGTTCAAAGTAAATGCAAAAACACAAAAAAAAAAACAACGAAAAAAGACAAGTGGAAAGTGAAAATTTCAATAGCTCTAATCCCGCACATGTGCATATGTACAATGGCTGAGTTGCTGAAATATGTAAACTCACACACACGCACACATCCATACATATGTAAGATATTCATTTCGCAGAAGTGTGGATTTTGTTTTTTTTTCTAATTTTATGCCAAAATTTTGCTTACGAAAATTATTGTGTTCAACTTTTAAATGGCATAACATTAGAGTCTTTACCGTTATGTATGAAAACCTTCCTACTTTATAGGCAAAAAAACATGTAGTATATGTATAGAATAACTTATAACGGTCATGTTATATAATCAATTTTTTGCTTTCGAAACTAAACTAGAAAATCATGACTTCTTTGCTATAAAAATATGTTTAAGGAACTTAGTGTAACCCTCAACTACCCAGTTATTTGCTATGCAAATATTTTCTCATTTTTTTCACTAAGGAAAAGTTTTCTCAAAGGGTTTTGAATGATTTCGCTGTGTTGGCAGTCTTTGACCGGGTAAAAATTCGGTTAAGAATCCGGTCTTTTCCGGTTTTATATATACCCAAATGTTAAGGAATCGTATAATATTTTTCGCTACACACTGAGAAATTGGTCTTAGAAAATCTTCTAAGTATGAGTGCTTATTATTATATTTATATAAAGATGTTGCGTTTTTCAGTTTCTTATTTTTTCTTTATTACTACAAAGAAACATCCATATTTTCTAACTTCTATTGTCTGCCATATTTGTAGGAAACAGATTTCTATACAAGGGTGATATATTTTCATTAACCCCGCCGTTCGGACGTTATTAATGTAATCATAATAGTTTTTCTCTAATTTTAGACAGTCTTATTCACAGAAATCCTTAAGGTTTTCTAATTAATTTAACCTCGTCATTTTATTACCAAAACTATTGGTTATCAAATATATAGTTAAAATATCAACAAAATGTCGTTTTGGCTTCTCCAATTCCCCAATTTCAAAAACCATGGTCATTACCTCTGTTACAGAAGAGAGTATTAAGCTCCGTATAGTTATCAATAATTCTTAGCGAGCGCGGTCTTATTTTTACATCTACTACTGACTTGGCAACTCGTCTGGGTTTTTGATGGTGAAAATTTTCCAGTGATAGGCAACCCAACCCTGGATAACTGGAGTTGACCTACCAGCGAGTTTACAGCCTATATTTGTTGACTAAGCTGAAATTACGACGACAATGCAAGCGATGGCGTAGTTATTCAGTAGGATTCCACAAGCCTAATGATCCTTGGAGTAACCCACACTTTCTACTTCGCAGTGCATTTTAGACGTTGACATACATTAAGATAGTATCCTCGTCCCTTATTAAACATCTTCTCCAATCACTTCAACAGGATATTCTCACTTTAAAATAACTATAGATTCTAATTCTGGGAGGATATATTCTCATTTATTTAGAATTGTTTTGAGTTGGTTCATGAACAAAAAATAGTGAGACGTTGTTGTTATAATATTAAAATTCTTAATTTATTTTTCAAAATCTGTGGTGTCTCCTCAAAGTAATCCCTCTTGGCCCCAATACACTTGTTCCAACGTTTTTTCCAATTCTCGAAACAGTTGTTAAAGTCAATAGCCATAAATGCGCGTAGCGATGCGCCTCATCGATGCATAACACTCAAACAGTACTCCTTGTTGACAGCTTGGTCGGTCGAAAAGAATTCGGAGTGCACAACACCTCAATAATCGAAGAAAACTGTCAACATGACCATGATTTTTGGCCTGCTTTTTTCGGATTCGGCTCACCTTTGCCCCGTTATTCGGCCGATCGATTGTCTGTTTCCAGATCGTAATCATAGATTCAAGACTCATTGCCAGTAACAATACGTTTCATGACATCCTGGTAGTCGGAAAGCATTGTTTCACAGACATTATCGCGACACTGTTTTTCGAAAAAAATTTAGTAATTTTTGAACCAAGCGTCCTTTCACTTTGCTTAGGCCACATGATATTTCAAAATGGTTCTCACTGATCCTTTCGATATTTCAACGATGCCATTAAGATCTCTGACTGTTAATCGTCGACTCTTAAGAACTAAGTACCTACCTTCATTTTATTGAAGTGTTGATCATCAGTTGATGTTGCTGGACGGCTTGAACGTGGTTTGTCGTTAACACGCTCTCGGCCCTCTTTGAATAATTCGTATCATTGAAGGTCTTTTCTAATATTTTGAACGTTTCGGCACCAGAACTTCTTTGATGAATAATTTCATTCATCGTAAAAATCGCCGGATTTATTTTTATAGTAAATACTAATGTTTATTTTCAGGTGACATTTGGCACAGATGTCACTGACGGTCATACCAACCTGGAAAAAAAATTCGGCGAATGGGTTTTCCGCAAAATTTAAATTAAAAAGTTTTACTTTATTTTGCCCTCAATGGTTTATTCTGATTATAATCATTGATAAATATCAATGAAGCCTGAATGGTTCATTTACTACCGCTATTTTTGAGATTGTTTGTTCCTTCCTCAGATTGAAGATAATAAACCTATTTTTACTAGTGTAGTCAAATTAATTTTCTAACAAATATTCCTAAAGAAAGTATCAATTATAATGAGCCGATATATGCAAAACAATGATATATACATATTATATACATATGTATACATATATTAAAAGCACGAAAGCATATCCTTTCTGATTCTTATCCTCGTATACTTATGTTCATATACTTATGTACATATATAGTATGAGTTCATATCAAAGGAATGCAATTAAAATGATACAAAAGTCGAAAACTCGATTTCAATACTCAACACACAACTCATGCAACCAGTAATTAAGTCCCTTGTGCCTAATTGTCAACTACAACTTTTAACTATTTGTGTAAATTAAATGAAGAAAATGTGTAATTTATAATGTCACGCATATTAGAGAAGTGTGTGTGTGTAGTAGCAGCATGCGGTAAAAGTCATATAAACACATGTCTACTTAACTATATATCATCGTCTATATTTGTCTGTATATATTCACCATAGTCAGTTATATACGTTTATGCATATCTGTATATCTGTAAAGCTGGCTTACGAAAGGATACGCTTGGTAAAGGATAAACAAATGTATGTAATTAAGTTGAAAGTTGGCTGTGTAAATTTATTATTCCACACATGAGTGTGTGTGTGTGTTTGTGCGGAAAACTAGTATTAACACAACAGTATATATTACAGCTTTTGCTATAGTTCTATTGCCGCAAGATTATATTATAATTAAGTCGAATTTCGGAAAGAGCGTTAAATTACGTGATGATTGTGCGGAGCAGAAGGATTGGTCGAAACCGTTAATAAGTGCTGGCACATTAGGGATGGGTACTAAAATGTGAGACATATATTTTGAAAATATATATGTATATGTAGGAAAAAGTTGTGATATCAAATTTAATCCAGACTTTAATTCTGGTAATTAAGTTCCATGAACTTACGGTCAACTGATAATATAGAATCCGAAAAGATGATGAATTCGAAACTAATTGATATTGTAATGGTAATTTTATTTTTTAGGCTCCTTAATTGAAGTTTATTATGATTATCAATGAAGACTAAATGGTTCCTTCACCACTGTTGGTATAAAGAGCTCATCCACTATGAATCGACTAGCGTTCTAATAATTAGTTGGAAATCGTATTTCAATATGATATAAAGTCAGAATGCCACTGAAGACCGAATTTCTCAGACTCTCAGACTGTTTGCTCTTTTCTTAGATGGTTCCAGGGCTATTTCTGTAATTAAAAAGACAATCGAAGGTTAAAACATTGGTGTAAAACCACATCGATGGGAATATACCCCGACTCGCACATAGTTTTTGCCAAAGAGCAATGTCGAAAACCGTCTTTGTTAGAATGTCTGAACACAGACCAAATGATTTTCCTTAGGATTAGTTACTTTTCATTGTAGGACCTGGTTTATGCCAGTGATTTATCCATGATAAGAGGCACAACAGGTTAGTGGGGCTAAATATTACTTTATTTCATGTGCACAAATCCCCGTTAATCAAAAACTTAAAAAAAAAATCGTCAAAAGTAATACCCAAATTATATGTAACACTCTAATGCGTTGCAATGAATTACATTAACATGGGAAGCTTACGATTGGAAAATCTAAAACTTGAAAAAGAGGGCATGGTTCCGCCTCTTATCAGGTTTAATGCATAGATATATCTCCTAAGCTATTCGTGTAATAATAGATAAAATCGGTTGAAATCTCCGCCCAATCCCCATACAAGGGTTTTGTTGAAAAATACTAAAAGCAGGATAAATCAATGACGAAATGCACGCACGACATACGATTTTACACCAGAGATGGTACGAAAGATCTTTATAGGAGTTGGTATCAAATTTCGATGATGGGCATGGCACCGCCCACATTCAGGTGAAAACCCATATATCGGTAAACAGTATTATTCTAAAATACTACTATTGCGAAAAAATTATTATTCTCAGAAATTTTTTTCATTTTTATTGAAAAAATTCCAAATCACTACATTTAATTGCCTTATTGAGATAATCAAACTTTGTGGCAGAAATTTTTCAAGTTTGAAAAGTCAACTTTCTGAATATGTGTAGTTATTTTTAGGGAACGAAAATGAATTGGTGAAATTTTAGGTTGAATAAAAAAAAGGAAATTCCTATGTTAAACGTATGGGAACCTAAAAAATAAATAGCAACCCCCTAGAGTTAAGCTACAGTCCCTGGTTTGAGGGAAGATTTTTTTTTTGTCAATCACTAACATTTGAGGGGGTAAGAGTTGAAAAAAAAATTCAAAATTTTTTTTGAAGCACCCTAGTATATATAATATATTCTAAATTACATCTTACTTTTTTTTATCTACAATATTCAAATCAAGAGCCAATTAGTGTATCTGAATAAAACTTTGCACAAATAGTGCCCTTGAGGTGTGCCACTTTGTGCACAAAAAATTGCGAACTTTTACCGAAAATCTTAGTCAACCTGTCAGACATACTACTGAAAATTTTCCAGCTTTGACTCTTGCAAGATGCAAGAATTTAAAATGTTCGGTTATATCCGAACTTAGATCTTGCTTATTTGTTTTGTTTTATTTCTTTTGCGGTATATAATTTGAATAGTCTGTTCAAAGTACATTAATTTTGCAACGAAGTTTGTAAGACCCAGCGGGAGATGTCGTAGACCCTATAAAGTATATATGTATATAAATGATCAGCTCGTTATGAACTGAGTCGATTTAGGCATGTTCATCTGCCTGTCCGTCTGTTCTTCCGCCTATTGGTATCACCGTCCGTTTGTCCGTATATACCAGTCTCTCAGTTTTTAGGTATCGATTTGAAATTTAGCTCATATCCTTTACAAGTTACTTTGTGTGAATTGCCGATATCAATTTCCACACAAAAAAATTGTTGAAATTGGATTACAATAGCATATAGCTGCCATGCAAACTGAATGATCAGTATCAAGTATAGAAGTATCGTCTATGGGAAACTTTGCAATTGCAACTGAAATTTTTTCTTTCTTGTTGTAAGATTGCCTATATAAGATGTATAAGTGCCTCTGTGAGGCTCTCCAAATTCTATTGTACTAGAAATATGGAATAATTTCGTTAGACTCAAATACCTGTAACTTTATTTGTTTACAATTGGTTATGGTATTTTATAGTTCTTACCCGATTATTCTATTATAACCTTCTGTTTATCGTTCTCGCTAGCTTGCCAAACTACCGTGGGGGAATAGTTCTAAGACAGAAGGTTAGCTGGTCATGGTTGCTACCGATGGCTCATTAAGCTTCTCTGTTTTTAATGAATATCTGTAATGATCATTTTGACTTATTTGAAGTTCAAAAAAGTATCTTTTGTGCAAAAAATTGAAAACAATATATTTTGCGGTGTCTTAAAAAAATTATTCTAAATCGAATCAACTATGATAAATATAAATCTAGAATGAACTGTTAATAAAAGTGATGATTAGTTATATGAAGTAGCAGAAAAGTAGGTAATATCAACGTTTTTTGATTATATAGACCATTTTTGGGAATGATACGCCTAAAACTATAATATGATAGTAAAGTATTAAAGTACCATTAGAGCCATTATCAAGAGCAATTAAATAAAAAGAAACTCTAAATTTTAAAATTTTGTTTCCAATCGGATTCTAAGCCACGACATACCGAGTCTGCATACTCTCGTCTCTTGTTATACATTAACTGATATGTGATACAGGAGACTGATATATATGCCTGTGTTTATAGAACTCTCAAATGTATGAATACTTCTTAAAAAGGGAAAACCTAACAACAAATGACTAATAGGGCATCCATCAAAAGACTTGCCATTGTTCCGAACTTCATCAATACTTTCGGCAAACATTTCTGAATAAACAATGAATTAAGCCACAAAAACGGCGCTGAAGTCATTTGCCAACAATTCAAACACAAATACACGCCGCCAGAAATTTGTTTGTTGTTGCAACGGTTGCAGGATTAGACAGATTAGAAGGCGCTCAGGCTCACTGCGGCGTGATTCCGCACGAAAGCAAATGCAAATGCGCCGCTCAGCTGTCAAAAGCAAAACGCAAATGAGTTTCAAAAAGAATTAGAAGAATGGTTGTGCACACACACATACAAATGTGTTAATTTAAGAACTGTTATTTGTGGCATAGTGTGTCCTTTCGTCACATTGTCATGGCGCACGCGCTCAAAAGCAAGCCACAACAATCAACGTCGATCACAGCTCGTCCCTCACGCCTGCCAACTGTAATATTAGATATGCATATGCTCACATACACACACACAAATACATAATTATGCACACATTGTTTTTGAAAGTATTTTACATTCACGCCATTCGTTGCATTTGAATATTATTTCCACACTTGCATATTTTGTGTCATTTGGTGGCTTTGCCTTCATATTTGTTCTTTGTTTCGCATATCTCTTTCCTTCTGTATTTGTCACACACTTTCGTTTTATTGTTTGTTATGTAATTAGTCGACTGATCAATCATAATTCATCATTTGCTTGGGCCGAAGTGTCTTTGTTGGCTTCCTCTTTATGTCTATTTTTGCCTATAATGCAAATGTGTCACGCACGCACACATTCACATCTTCCCATAAGGACACAGAGTACATCGAAAATAATATTCGGTAATTTTGAGTTGTTTTTAAATTTACTTTGCATACATTGTGGCGCTAGGGATAGGCACATGAGCTTAAACTCCAATCAATCTACTTATTTCTAAATATTTTTTAAAGGGTTTGAAATGAGATTTGAGCTCAGAGTTTTTGAATATGATTTCTGAATACTTAAAAAAAAAAAATTATTCACACATAAAACATATTCCGGTCAGCATGAGTTTCTACGGTATATCCCATTTCCTGGTGGTGGTTTGATGTGTTCTTCATCTGTATGTGATTTCGTTAGACTACATTATCGCGGCTGAACTCGAAACGCGATATTAAAATTAGATAATTTGTAGTTTTTTATAATGCCCGATTATATATAAATATGGAAATAATATATAATAAAACTGAAAGTTGACTGTTTTTGCATAGATGAAGAGGCGAGAACCAATGCACTTTATGTTAATGAGATGATTTTTTCACGATCTCCAGACTAGTTTAGCATTGAGTTAGGTTACACTTGTTGGCTGTCACTCCTTACATAGACTTACAGATCCTTTCTAATGTCATATGGGGTTCATTGTTAGTATGAGCTAAAGCAATAGGGACTTAAGGGGCATTCTAGTCTAGAAGCTTGAATTTCAGGTAATTTTTAAAGTGACGTAAAAAAGGCAATTAATATTTTTACTATCCATTTTTTTATTAGTTATTTATTATTTTTTGAAGAGTATAGAAAAAGAGTAAAAATTTAAAAAAGTAAAAAGTTTCAAAAATTATGAGCTGACGTAGTGGGAGGTCTCTAAAAATTTCCACGTGACCATGCCCATGATTTCAACCCTCCTAGTTATCTGAAACCAAAAAAAAAAAAAAATATTATTAATCTAGAATAATGTCGCAATGGTCGGAACTACGGAAAAGTGGGAAACATTTTTTCACAAAATGGCGACTGCCTGAAAAAAAATTTTTTTTGATCACTTTTTCTGACTATCTTGAATTTTTTTAAAAATAATAAAAATAAAAATTTTGGGATGGAGCTAGTTGCAACCATAGACAAGCCTATAAAGAAGACTCTATACAAATTTTAAGTAAATCGGTCCAGTAGAACCTGAGAAATCGTGGGCATCGTTCCGAAAAAGTCAGTTTTGAGAAAAACGCGTATAAAGTTTCGCGTTCCGGCCGAACCAGTTTGGATGCCGGGTCAAAAAAATGCGTATATCTCCCAAAATAATTTGAATTTTGAAAAATCCTCTTGTACACATATTCTTGAATAGTTAAACTTTGAAAATATAAAACAAAAGAATTTCGATTTTTTTAAATTTCTAGACTAGAATACCCCCTTAATATCTAATTCTGATTCCAGTTTCTTGAACTGTGATAGATAAGGTCGGACATAAGTACAGAAGGTGTTCCAGCGTCTCTCTCTCCTAGTTACTGGCATGTGCCATCATCAATAATACCCATACGGCTCCCATGTGAAGCCAGTAAGTTGTGAACTGGGACTAGGGCAACCACGGTTTTGCAGTCTGCTTGAGACCGTGTGAGTAGAAAGCTTGCGTATTCTCCTTCTGTTCTTTTGTATATGATCTGAGAATCCTGCATGCTCCTAAGACATTCCATCTCACCCTGATCCATTGCGTATCATTCTTAGCGATTTGCATATTATATTTCCTGAACTGTGGAGACTGTGGAAAAGCGAATGCCTTTTTTGGCAACTTCATCAGAAATTTCGTTTCCTGGAACACCTTTGAGGCTTGGAACCCAGTCTATATGCAGTCTCTTTATATACTGCCTTACCGCTTCTAAAGACATTCTCTGTCCAAATACGATCTGAGATTATGACTTCAATTGCCGCTTGGCTATCAGCGAACGTATATTCTTTATCAGCAGCTGACCTCAAAGACTTCTACATGAAAGATAATGCAGTATTCTGGCAGTTTGAAGTGTTGCTTGAGATCAAACTCCACGCAATAGAACCCCGGGAGCTTATTTTTTCGGCATTAGGAGCTGCGAAAAAGGGTTTGCCTTACTGCTTGGAAACCAAATCAGACGCCGGGGAAGCAGAATCCTTATTATTAGTGAATAAACATTATACTGAGCAAAAATAGCACATTAGTGCTTCTACAGACCTTTCTCTAGACTGACAAGTACTGATAATTCTGGCTACCCTTCCTTGCAAACTTCCCACCAAACTTTACAAACTTCTCCCGACAGGTACTCCGTCGAATACTCTCACAGCTGGAGTTTTTTCATCCATTCGGACAACGTGATCTAGCCAGCGTAGCTGCTGTCTCTTTATTCGCTGAACTACATACATATGTCAATGTCGTCGTATATCTTATACAGCACACCGTTCCATCCATCTTTCTTTCGAAACTCTTAACGCTGACTCATCCGATCTTGTCATCTTTGATGCCTTTGTATCAAAAAGCAGGCGAGGGTGATGAATGACTTGTAGAATTTGGTATTTTTTTTTATCGAGAGCGAACTTTATTTCTCAATTGCCTACTCAGTCTGAAGTAGTACCTGTTCGCAAAAGTAATTCAGGGTTTGGATTTCGAGGCTGACATTGTGGTTCGTGTTTACGCGGGTCCAAGTTAGACGAAATTCATGGGGCTTTTCCAAGATTTGGCGCATCGTAAATAACTAGTCAGGTGTTGATTTTCCAGGCTTGAAGTTACACTGATAAGGTCCAATCAGTTTGTTGACGGTGGGCTTTAGTCTTTCACACAGTACGCTCTATAGAACATTATACTTGTATACGATGTTAAGGAGACTTATCCTACGGTAGTTGGTGCAGATTGTGGGCTCTCACTTTTTGTAGATTTTGCAGAGCACACTTAAATTCCAATCGTCGGGCGTGCTTTCGTCCGACCATATTCTACAAGAAGCTGATGCTAGCTCCTTATGAGTTCTTCGCCGCCGTGTTTGATTAGCTCGACCAGCAATCCTTCGACCCTCGCTGCTTTGTTATTCTACACACGGGTAATTGCTTTTCGAACTTCTGCATGTTTGGGCAATGAACCGTCTGCTGCAACGTCATCGATTGGAGAATCGGGTTCACTATCTTCTGGTGTTATGCTTTCACTGCTATTAAGCAGGCTGGAGAAGCGTTCGCTCCATAGTTTCAGGATGATGCGGCATCAGTCACCAAAATACTGGTTATGGTAAAATGGTATAAAAGGTTATAGATCTCTTGTAATGGAAGCTTTTCTTTTTCACCTTGAGAATATTGGGGAATAACTTAAAAATAATCTAAAAATACTTCACCTAAACAGCAAAAGCTGAATCACCTGAAACTCTCACGCAGATCTGCGAAATCATAAATCAAATTTTCGTCTTCTTATAAATTAGTACATTTAAGTATACTTTGAGCAACCTAGTTGGCATATTTCTTATTGTAAGTTTATTCTGCAATGTGCCATGAGAACCAAAACAAAAGAAAGAACCTTAAAATTTGCCCCTCACACAAAAATACCATATCTGGCATGCCAAAATGAATGTATCGCCTTTTACTTGTTAATAAAAATGCTACCTTTGATTGATCTCCAATCAAAAGGTTTCGAGGCAATTGGCAGAAAGCATTTGCCTTTCTTTCGACATTCGTTTCTCCATCTGCTCGGTCATGCGCTACACACACAGTTACTATATACTATATACCAATGTTTGGTATTATACTTTTGGAAAGCGTTTGCACATATCAGATTGGCAGATCGGTTCGCCTGATGGTGCATGTTCGTCAACGCCTTAAAATTATTATTTTCTCTTCGGTTTGTAGTGTTTTTATTTTTGAATTTATTTTGGCAGAAAACAGCATTTGCTCTCGAAAATTCTTGTCACGTACGCAACATTTTAATTGAACCATTTTCTTGGCTGGTCGTCATATTAGATGTGAAATTGCCGGTTTGCGCAGACGAATGACTGATTCCGGCTGTGCGCGTCTGGGTAGAGCGAATAGTAGGCGGGCACCATGACGAAATGTGTACCCTCTCTAACTAATACTAATTTGTGGTGTGCTTATCTGATCTGTGTTGAGCATTTATATTGATTCGTTCACTTTGAATTCGCTTGATATTATTCAATTTGGTTAAATTAATTTTATTTAGTTTGATAAAGTTTTTTATGTATGTGTATAATTTAATTTCATTGTTAAGGGATATGCTCGAAATAGACAATGTAGAGCAGCTTATGAAGTCCAGAAAATGGTGACCAGTCATTAACTTTTCGGTGGATTGGACAGTTTTATAGTAAAGTCCACTGATTCGGCCATTCCTCGGGTTTCGATGTCTCAAGTTTTGAGAATATGCAACATGCAAGAACTCTATGATGTCGTTGCGGTATTTTCTTTCTAAAGATAACTTTCGAAACACCGATAGATATTGTTTTCCTTCCATTTTTCTAAAATACGCACTCGCTTCCACACCCGATCATAACGAAACTGCTGCTCATAACGAAATGCTCAGGTTGAAATTTTATAAGCAACCGTCTATGTGATTGTGTTTATTGGACTTTCTTCATATTTCGAGTTGTTTATAGGGTTATACTGCGGTATTTTCTTTCTAAAGATATGGTACGAAACGCCGATATATATTGTTTTCCTTCCATTTTGCTAAAATCCGCTTAGGAACTCTGATTTGGCTAAAGTTTTGAAAACAACCGTCTGTGTGATTGTACTTATTGGACTTCCTTACGTATGCCGAGGTATTTCTAGTGTTATAGCAGTTCGAGTCTTTAAAAATTGCATTATGAACTTAGCACCGTCTACTTCTAGTTATAATTGTATAACTTGGCCACAATAGACCTAAAGTCATGGTGCAATCCTCATCTATGTATCTATCTATCAATCACAAGCCCTTCGATCAAATAAAGTTTTTCATATAAATCTTCAAAAGTTCATTTAGTACAGCTCAGAAGTGGTTCTGCGCGTGCTACATACAGTTCTATCTCTCAACAATACTATTTAACGATTCGCAGATATGTGGCAACACTCTGCTAAAAATTTATTAAATAGTTGTTTATCTTCTCCATAGCCCCATATTTCGATTCAAACTATTTCCAATTCTTATATCTCCATTTTTCTCGAATAACGGGCCGAATGGTTCTTCTGAATACACGATTATAGCCAAGTTTACAACAGCGTGCCAGTCGATCTTCGTTTTCGCTGTTTGGTTGGCGTCAGGAGATTGCAAATGTTTCCAGGTCCTTCTCCACCTGGTCTTTTCAACGGAGTAAAGGTCTTCCTCTTCTTCCCCCGGCGGGTACTGCGTCGAATGCTTTCAGAGCTGGAATGTTTTCATCCACTCATTCAACGTGGCCTAGCTAGAGATCTTACTGGTATCGTTGGAATATCGGAAAACCATTTTGTAAGATCATTTTAGTAAAAGTATGGTCGGTTCCAAAATCACTAAATTTTTTCGAACAACTGGCTTTCCGACTACCAGAATGTCATGAAACGTATTAATATTAGGGATGAGTATTGGATCTATGCTCACGATGTGGAAACAGACGATCATTCGGCCGAATATCGTGACAAGTGGAGCCGAAACCGAAAAAGCCACGTCAAAGCAGATCAAAAATCAAGGTTATGTTGACAGTTTTCTTCGAGTATCGAAGTGTGGTGCAGTCCAAATTCCTTCCGACTGGCCAAACATTCAAAATATACAAAAAATCACTCCGATGGTGCAAGGTAAGGGCAATATGATGGATTCATCAAAACTCCCCAGCCAAGTTCTTCTAGTTTTGCCGAGTCACCAAAGGTGTGTGTGATCTAGCGTTGTTTTGAAGGGAGACGAAGAATATTGTCGTATTTGATCCACTTTTCGTCTCCTGTAACCATTCGCTTCAGAAATGGTTCAATTTAATTTAGTTTCGGCAAAAAATCGCAGATGTTAATTAGGTCCATTAAGTTTTTTACAGACAATTCATGTGGTACCCAAAAATCTTGCTTCTTTTTGTAACCAACCTTTTTTAAATGCTTCAAAACTGTTAGATGATGAATGTTAAGTTCCTATTTCAACGATAGGTCGACCAGAGCGAGGTGCATCTTTCACATCGAAATTTCCAGAACGGAAATGCATAGCATTCTTCCCTTGTTTATATAAAAATTTCAAAATATAGCGAATTTCTTCATTATTTTCACTAATTTTTGAACAACTGTAACTTTTTCCAACTTCTCCGAATTTAATTTTAAATTTTGGTTGAATGAAGTTAAAATCTCACTTTTCCAACAATTTATCGTATGACACTATATGATTGGTAGCACTGGAGAAATACGACTGCAACGACATCTATTAACAAAATACGAAAAAACTTGATTGACTACCCTATATATATATATTTTTTTTTTATTATGCGCTTCGAGGTCCTAGTAGTATATATATTCATCCAAATCCTTAAAAATGCTTAAACTGGCCTATGTACATCCTGCTCCAGACCTCATATGATGAATATATGTATTGATACCCGTACGATTCGATCTATGTATAACAACCATTTAGTATTGTTATACATATGTATGTATGGTTCAGTAAATCATTAAAATAACACATCACCAAATCAAAACCGTTAGAACAATAACTACAGGTACTCAAGCTACCCACATGACTGCGTTACCATTCCCATCACACACCACAACTCATTTCACACATTACCTTTGTGTTAACGCTGTGAATAGATAACCGACAATATTGCACAATGTATTTGTATTGGTCCACAGAGGCGTAAATAACGCTACACATACGCTGCCTATTTAACGGTTGTCCGGCGTGGTATTTAGTAGGGGACATAACAAATCTCACTGCAGCAGGATTATCCAGATGTGCTCGCCACAACAAAGTGCCAGATGGGGCGCGTACAACGCGTACAAATAGGCTCACATGGTACCGTTATAGATAACTGAATAGCTAAATGATTGAGTAAGCCGCTTGGACGGTGGTAGGACTTATACAAATGAATGTGTGTGAAGCTGGGAGTGATGGAACATAAGTATGTATGTTACCCATCTATACTTTTGGAGTCGATGTGGCTGGACACGGTGTTGTTGTACATCAAAGTCAATTGGTCAGTGAAGTTGAAAGGTAAAGCCGGTGTTTTTGTTATACAAATGTGTGTATCTACACATGTGAGTATGTGCGTAAAGGTAATAGACTTTCAGCAGTGGTCAACGAATTCGCTGTAGGGTGCTGGCTGTCGAATATGAACTTCATCACGTTTGTGTTTTATTTACTGTTACAAATATAACTTCTGGTATGAGTCCAAACTTTCCGAACTTTTTGTGACAGCTCACCACTATACAGTTGTTTTTTGGTTTTAAATAAATAGTGGTGCGCAACATGAATATTTGGCCATTCCCATATTATTTAAGATAAAGTGTGATCCATTCGAGGTTCCTTAATTTTTTAAAGGAAAAACCCAGAAACTTCAAATTTAATTGGAAAAGTTCACTATCATTCGAAAGAACATTCTTAAGGACTTATTTTTTTAATAGTATATATTTGAAATGTTGGCCGTGTCTCAGATGGTCCATCCGTTGAGTTCAATTCTCAATGACTCGTTCAAGCACTTGGACTGGTAACTGGTGAATGATACGCGTGATGTAATGCTCAATCAAAGCTATCCTTCAATAACATATCATCATTATCTTTGAAGAAAACGGGACCGATAATTCCACCGGACCTCAGACTACACCAAACCATTGTTTTTTCTGAATGAATTTTCCTGCGTCAATTTTGCTTGTTTACATACCGATTGAGCTAGAAATGGACCGCATCGATAAAAAAAATTAGGCTCGAAAACTTCGGATCTTCTTTTGCAACATTTTTAGAGTCCATAGAGCGAAGCGATGTCGATTGAGAGGGTCGAGCGGCTTCAGTTCTTGCATAAGCTATTTCGTACGCCTTCAATTCAAGATCTGGATGTAAAATGCTCCAAGTTGTTTCAAGTCGTTCCATGCGTTCCATGCGTCCCATACGACTCTCAACGGTCTTCGTATAGAGTCTCGGTAACGGCTTAGTGCTGGACGTGGTCTATTCGATCGAATATTATCCAATAATGAATGCTGGTACGATCGGTAGACCGATTATGAACTCATACATAAATACTATAAAGCAGATCGTTTCGTCTAGAAGGATAAATGCAGAAGATATCCAAAGATAGTTTCATAAAATTTGGTTTCCGTTTTCATTGAATTATTGGTTAGTTTTGATGAAACAGCACATCCGTTTGCTTAAAATAGAGCCGGTTTTGGGGAGTTCATCCAACAACGCTCAAAAATACTCGTCGAAGAAAATTATTCTATATTATTATTCTAGTTCTAATTATTTTTCTATGAGGTTAAAACATTTCGGTAGACGCACCTTCCGCAAATCTGACGAAGTATCTTATATTGATATAGGTCCCTTAATAAATTTTCAAAACCTTTCTTCATTCTATAAGGGTTTGGTGACTCTAATGCTTTCCAAGTAGGATCCTGTGTTAGTTTTGGGTTAGGGCCAGTCTTATAACTTATCGTACTTTAACTAATCTAATGTAACCTAAACTAACCTAACCTAATCTAATATTATCTAATTTAAATCAAATATACCTCTATTATTCAGCAGAAAAATATCAATTATATATTTTTTAAAATTTTTTAAATATCCAAGAATCTCCGCACCCTTTATTGGTATTGTTTATTGAATTTGTTCCAACTTTTAATTACAAAAATTCACTAAGCAAAAGCACTCTACGACACTCGTGTCACCCTTTCTAGAAAAATGCCTCCAAAGGTGCATTTGCTACATGTGTATGTATGTAGCTATGCTTGTGTCCTTATTGAAAAAACAGTGGCGATAAACATGGCACATATAGATTTTGAAAAGTAAAAATTATTTATAATAACTGCGCTGGAGTTAACAAAACATGCGCAACACTCCTTCGAAACTTTAATTGAATTGAAATGTCTTTTAGACATGGTAGGAAAATGTTGCGGCAAGCACAATGAACGCTGCCACCAAACAACATAAAAGCACAACAACAATAGCATTACTTGTTGCCGATTGCAGCAAATAGTAATGGCGATGGCGGTATTACTGCTTGGGACTGACTAGGGCGGCGAGTTTGGGGCAAAAAGAGGGCGAACAGCGGATACAAAGCGCGTTGTGGTCGCTGTGGAAAAACTATTTTGCATATTATGCGCGAAACTTTTTCCACACTAATTTAATATCGTAAAATAACGCAAATGCCGAGTGAGCACACAATGCGGTGAATGCGAAGGTAAATATATAGGTGGGTACCATAGGCATTTCTGTCTGTATATGTGGGTATACATAAAAATATATGTAGATGGATTAATTTAATACATATAATATATATGAATGTGTTGCTGTAAAAATTTATTTTAGATATGTAGATATGTATGTATATAAGTACATATATTAGAGTGGGTAAAAAAAACAATATTACTTTATAATTTTTCGATAAAGTTGAGCGTTTATTATGAGCTATCCATCGTCAAACATAAAAAAAATTTCAAAGAACAAAAGATATAAAAATATAAAAATAATAAATAAATAAAAAATATACAAAAACAAAAAACAAATTAAAAATAAAAATAATTAACGAAGGGCTAAGTTCATGTGCAACTACACATTTTATACTCTTACACCTTGAAAGAATCAAAGGCAGAGAAATACCATAAGGTGTAAAATGTCAATCAGAGGATAGAAATTCAAGCAATTTTACAAGGGGCTTTCCAAAGTAAACAGGACTTAACAAAAAGAGAAAAAAAATTTTTTCGGCTAAATCAATTTATTTTTTCAAAATAGTCTCCTTTTGCTTCAATACAGCTTTTTGCACGGTCCACAACCATGTCGAACGAGTGTTTTAGCTCGTTGGCCGTTATGGCCGCCAGTATGCTGGTGCAAGCCTTTTTAATGGCCTCTATGTCTGCATAACGCTTTCCTTTCATGGGCAAATGATCTGATCAATTTTCGGTCTTCAGTTAATTTGTGCGGAACAATCCGTGCACACACCTTTCGTTAGCCCAAATGTTCGGTCAGAATGCGATAAGTCGATGTTTTGGAGATGTTCAACTCAATTTCCATGAGTTTCAATGATGATTTCTGCTTATGTTTGATGTATTCACGCACAGTTTCAATGGAATATCCGGTGATCACGGATTTTGATTGGCCTACAAGTTGATCGTCTGTTATGTCCTCACGACCACTTTGAAAACGTTGAAACTACGGTCCTTGTATGTATACATTTACCATTTATAACTCATACACTGACCGACATATTCGACATCATTGTATGAAGTATATGGGAGTTGGGGTGCTTTCGACCCCATTTTATATATTATCATGCCACAAAGTATCTCTAATATAAACACCAATCATATGATCAAAACCAGCCGAATGTTCGAAAATCCTGATATAGTTATATAGTGGCTATATCCTTTGCGATACCAGATGGAGTTCGGTTGCTGGATTCAAGAGGAGTAGTAATCATTTAGGATGACTGCGCTTGACGCGAATTTTAACAGACTCTGCGGCCTCACTATCGACCCCTCCTTCAGTGTATCATATAGTGGGGGTCCCAGATGCTTACAGCGTAGTCTTGCCAATGCGGGACAAGAGATGCTCCATTGTTTCCATGGTGCCTTGCTGTAGACATTTTCTGCAGTCTTCTTGATCTGACAGCCCCATTCTGTGGACGTGTGTCGTTTTGATTTTCTTTTCCATGCTTCTATCTAGATGCATGGGTTTTTCAATGTTGACCGCGTTTTCGGATGCCTACGTAGACTTTGATTTTGGAATTGCCTGCAGGTGCAGGTTGAAATACATTTTCAATTGGGGAACTTAAAAGTTTGCCTTATGCCTAACTCTGGTTAGAATATTCCCGCTCAATTCCATCGTCCATTTTCTATCCCAGGTTCCGAAGGTTCTATATGTACATACTCCTGCAGCCAGTAGTAGTTTCGCCGATTTTGCTGCGCAGTTTTCAGCGAAGAGGTCTTTAGGTGGCAGGCCGCCGTTGGAGCGAGCCTCTGAACCCTTTTCATTGGGTTCTGGTAGGTAGATTTCACTTCGCCTGTCCACCATATTACTGCAGCGTAGAGAAGAACCGGTTATACCGAGCAGAGGCATATTCAGACATAGGAGCTTGAACAGCTTTGGTTCGATTTGGATAATTTTTGATCATAAGGTGGCATAATCTAAAAGTATTATTAGTGGAAGGTTTTAAACCGTTATATTATTTACTTTTTGATTTATATATTATAATAGAAAGTGAAGAAAACATAAGGATGTTTACAATTGTGTTATATGGGAAGGAGACGTGGTTGTTATTCGAGCACCTTTTCATTCGTCGAAAATTTCTTTCAAGCGAGCATACTTTTGAGATCTGAGAGCAGAAAATAGTCGCAGGGGTTCAGATCTAGAGAACACGGTGAATGCGGAAGCAATTGTTTAAGGGATTTGTCCTGAACGAATTTTAATTTTATAGATTAAGTGGTTTAGGTTATATGTATGTTAAAAAAATAGAGTCCGGGATCAAAAATAAAAAAAACTGTAGCCTTAAAATAATCAAACTTCAACCGTTAAAACTTTTAAATGGTTAAGTTTACGAAAAAATCGTGGAGACTATTTTGTAGAGCATTTAATCTCCTATACAATTTATGAAAGAGAGATATTTTTTCAAGTAGCTGGAAGCGAAGCATTTTTCTATATGACATTAAAAAAAAATTAAAACTGCAAGAGGGAGGACCTTCCCGTAACCATTAAGAGATCATCCTTGGAGAGGTTATCCTAGAGGTGTCTAAGAATTTTTTTTAATGTACCCAGTAAAAAAAAAATAACGATTTTTGACCCACCTTAATATCTATATATTTTCTGTAGGCATTACACACACATACTATATTCATGCACATCCAACAAATGGCCGCCAAAAACGAACGTATGCGTACAATTTTTTAACAAAAAAAAAAAAAAAAAAAAAATTTACACATATCTACATTGTATGCACACCGCGTCATATTCAAATGAGCTGCCTTGGCAATTATTGCGGGAAATTGCTGAAAGAAAATTAAAATCATAAAAAAAACGCGCCTGCAATTCTCACCTAGGCATATATTTAATTCACTTTGTACCTTGCTCTCGCTAATCATTTCAACTAATTTGGCGTTGCCACAGTGCGCGCTTCACTTGCCACTTGCGCGCTAGGCAAGCGCCCCTCCTACTCTCGCGTACCACACAAACTATGCGGCTCGGCGGCCGGTCTACGAACTCCATTGCGGCAAACTGTTGATTTGCATGTTCGACGTTTATTAAGAATAAAATTAAATAATTAAAATATTTCTCGTTGTTTGTTGTTGCTTTTCATTATTTTTTTTTTCTTTGCGCACCAAAAATGCAAATATCTCGCCGAGCAATTAAAATGTATAGCAACTAGCAACTAACGCTGGCAAGTGGCTTTTTTAAATGCAAAATTTTTATTGAGCCAATTTTTAGTTGTGCACACTCGCCTTCAACTCACGCTGCATACTTGCAACAAACTTGCAAGCTTATGCATGTGTGCTGCAACAATTACTATTTTTGCTACTGCCTCTTCTTCTGCTTCATCCTCCCTCTCTTCCTCATCTTACTCGTCATATGCCTGCTTTTGAAGCCAGTGCTGTTAGCGCAGCTGGGACCCCTCTCCGGCTATTTGTCGGGGTGACGGCGCGCGCTTGGCTATTTAATGAGGCCGCACAAATTATTGCGAAAAAGCGCCAAGTTTCATGTTGCATTGGCATTAAATTCTTTAAAGTCTTAGTTTTTCTACATATCCACATACAATTTTTCTCCTTATACTCGTAGTACAAAGCCCACAATGAAAAGTGTATGCAATAATTGTTCAATAATCTCACTTTGGCGTGATTTGTGGCAGTAATAAAGAAGTGGTGGAAAATTTCATTTCGAGATATCGCCAACTTCACATAAACTTCACTTCACTTCACTTTTTAAGCGTGGAAATTAAATAGACTTCAATCAAAATTTATTAGTAAATTAAAGCAGATAGGAAACCCTTCTTTTTTATACTTCTACAATTGAAAGTTTGTGTGATAAACTTTTCACTATTCACTGAATTGCTGACATCGACATATTATTTGAGACTTCACATTGTCAAACGTACATTGTGACAAATAATCAGTCGGAAATTGTAATTTCAATTCTCCGGGTATATAGTATTTCAAAAATATGTATTTTGCTAAGTTGGTTGCACTGTCTTTAAATACTATACCAAATATGACCACGATCTGTCCACCAGTTTGTTTACCACAGCTGCTTAAGCCGGTACATCTCAGTATTCAATGGATGAAAATAGCGAACAAAGCATTTGTCTCAAATTTGCGTTTCTAATCAAATTTCATATTCGGAATCATTGCGAATGTTGGAAAAGACTGTAATTCAGTTTTATCAAAAACACAAGCCTACGAGTGGTACAAAGCCTTCAAAGATGGTCGAGCGATCGTTGAAGACATGCCTCGCTCTGACCGACCTTCGACCTCTTCACTTGATGCAAATATTAAAAAAGTGTAGAATATGGTGCTTGAGAATCGTCAGACAGGTGTTAGAGAGATGACAAGAGAGCTCAACATTTCTCGCGAGTACGTTGGCATGTTTTTGGAGGATATTATGGGTATAAAGCAAGTTCCTGTGTGACTCGACCCAATAAAGCTGTATTTTTTTCAAATTCTGGGTACTATTTTGTCACAATGTATGTTTTGTTATATAGTATGTTTCACAAACTATCAGCAATTTCAATCACGAAAAAATGTGTAAATATTGGATATAAAGGGTTTTCAATAGGAGCGCTATAAAAGTTGAAAAAAGTTTAAATAAAACGAAAACGATTTGGGATATCAATGAAATTCTTTATTTTTGTGAAAGTATAAGCTGGATAATAAGTGGTTATCTAAGTACACATCATCCAATTCGGAACAAAGATATGAGTTATAACGATACTCATTCACAGTAACGTGCCGGTCTTGATCGTCACGGAAGCAGTACGGCCCAATGATGCCGTATAAATCGCACCAAACCGCATTTTTTTCGGAATGCAATGGTGACTCATGGAGTACGTGTATATTTTGCTTATTGACCAGAACCAGAAATGAGCCTCATCGCAGAAGATGATTTTACGTTGAAAATCCGGATCATTTTCAAGTTGTTGCTCAGTCCAATTCATGAATATATGACGATTCTGGCAGTCAAGCGACTTTAGTTATTGCGTCAATTTGATCTTGTAAGGATGTAGGTTAAGATCTCTCCTCTAAATTCGACACAACGAAGTCACAGAGTTGCCCAACGCTTGAGAACAACGTGTGAGAGACCGACTTGGGTATTCCTCAATTGACGAACTAGCGGCAATATTCTCGATACTACGGATACTTCTTTGTCTTAATGTTACGGGAACATTTTGTACTGTGCCTATGGTTTCAAAATTTTCCACCAGACGCTCAATTGATGATCTGACAGGACGATTAGGACGACCACAAATTGGACGTAGCGCACTTAAAGTTGAGACCACTGACTCTGAATTTCGGTAGTAATTTTTAATAATTTCGACTCGCTGTTGGATCTTATTTCTTTCCTACAGAAGAGAAATGTCGAAAGGGTGGGAAAAAAATGTGACACCGTTTTCTGTCTCTATTGGTCTGCCATTGTAGGGTCTCTATTGAAAAAATTTGCTATATAAAAGTATTATTCAAAGGTTTGCTTCTGGCAATTTCTTCAAAACTCTTCTCATGAGATCCATAACAATAAAACACATATTTTTGGCAATATTCGTTTGTTCTTTGCTTCAAAAGAAACCTCAGTTTCGGAAATCACTTTCTCATTCGACGAAAATTTCTTCCTTGCAAGCCCGATCTAGAGAATATGGTGGATGTGTAAGCAATTTGAAGCCAAATTTATAGGTTTTTGTCGTGGTTTTCACTGTCACTATAACCTTACCAGCCAACTGTTTTGTTCTTCCACGTTTTGGAGCGTTCTCATAGTGTGCAGTCCATTCGGTTGACTGTTGATTGGAACTTGGAGTAAAATTAAGCTAAGTTGCAACAGTTGTCACATTTCAATGGAAAAATCGGTTTTATTACGCTTGAACAACGCCAAGCACTGCTCCGAATTATCAACACGTCGTTGTTTTTGGTCAAAAGTGAGTTCGTGCGGCACCCACTTTGCACATAGTTTTCTCTTACCAAAATAATCGTGAATGTTATGAGGTACACATTCAGTTGATATTCTTGGAGTGTCTGCTATCTCCAACAACTTCACTTTCATTGGTCCTCCAAAATTTTTTTCTGGACTTTTTTGATGAATGAAAATTGTAATTTTGGAAGACATATTTGCAAAAAAAAAAAATATAATTTCAGTGAAAATTTCGCGACGTTTTTTTCAAATAGTTGAAATCGAAAAAAAACCCTTTGTCCAAATCTTTAAGAATTGTATCTCAAAGGCCCATGTAAAATTTCATGAAAATCGGTTGAGAAGTTCTCGACATATTTAGCCAAGATAGCCTCGAGCGCACAAGTTCCAAAGGCTGTATCTCCGAAACTATTACTCGGATCAACTTGCAAATTTAGGACAATATTCTAGAGGTGTTGTAGAATTTAATAAGACAATAAAAACATCGATTTATTTTTTTAACGGTTTTTTAAAACTGTTCTCACAACATTCGGCTCAAAGTTCCGACGACGGATCCGGGTTTATCTTCGACCAAAACCTGTGTCCTAAATTCAGGTATGGCTTAAGTCTCTACAAAAAATTATCAAATGCTATATTTGTTGCAAATTATATCATCATATCCAGATGTTAAACGATGAAATCGGTGTAACCAAGATGGTTGTCCAAAAATGTAAATATTTTTACTGCCCTTAATTAAGATGCTCTAATAAACTACTTTTTACGTTTTGGGAAAACAGACCAAATTACAATAAGTAACTATAACGTAGTACAGTATCTTTTACATAAATTTCGACCTCAAGCTCATAGATTTACGCGTCGCCAACTCACACAGCCACTCTCATTAATTTCTCCAAAACCCATACAATTACATTTCTGCACATATCGCCATCTATAGTACTCGTATATATACTGGTACTTGTAAACGAACACCTCTCACACGCGTTTGGGTCACCACACAGTCGCGTAGGCAGACCAGCCGTAGACCAAGTCATATGAGGTGAAATAAATAAATTGCTGGCAATTACTCCGTTAACAAGTTTTATTGACTCTTAAATGTTATTTTTTCGTCATGTCTATTAGCGATAAAATAAAAGGGACTCCGTACACGTTTCGAGGCCGCCAAATTTCGGTTGAATGGCTGAGCCAGCGGCGATAAGGGACGTGTATGTACTGTGTCGTGTCGCTACGATTTTTGTTTATGGAGTCAATGGCTGTAAGACTCAAACACACACATGCTCGTTCATATAGAAAAGTGACCAGACAATCGCACACAGACATACTAGAAAGACAGACGGACATTTTGCCCCAAAATGTATGTGGGGACAAGCAATGAGCGCGCGGACAAAAGCCTGACACTTCGTCGCGCGTCCATTCGGCTGATATTGTTGCCTTTTCTACTTTGCTTCGGAATTTATGTGTGCGTTTGTAGCCGTGTTGAAGGTGGGGGTGGGTGGTAGACGGTGAACGCGCCCTCCACAGCAGATTTATTACATTTTTGTTTTCGTTTTTCTTTTGGATCCACAGTGACCACCACTTTTCCGAGATTTTGATTGTTGCTTACATTTGTTGGTTGCACAAAGGGACAACAACAAAGCACCATTGGACTGTTTTGTTGGCGGCGTGACATTGGATATACATACATATGTATTCACGTTTGGTGGTTGGTTGTATATACTTACTTAAAGGTTATTTGGCTTTGATTTAGTTGGAGTGACCGCAAGACTCAATGAATATTTTTGCACTTCAACTAGGAGTATGAAATCTGAACATACGTATATTGAGCCATGTATCAGTCATTCGATCAGTGCAAAAAGCTGTTTTTCTTGTTGGTTTCAAAGTCACTTTGATTTGAGAATTTGGTTGAACTTTTGTTTTAACATAAAAACAATATTATTTTAAGTTTTAAAACAGACTAAGGATCCATATCCGATTAAAATTCTGAATCCCAAATTTCCAATAAAAAATAATATTTCGGCACACTAACATATGTTAAATCGATTCTAATATTCTAATCGGTCGAGATTTTTCAATTTCCATAAATCTCCAGTGCTACCAATCACATTGTATCATACCATATAGTGTTGGAAAATAGTTGCAGCAGTTCAAAAATAAGTGAAAATAAAAAAGAAATTCGACATATTTTGAAATTTGTGTATAAAAAGGGAAGAATATCATGCAAGCCACCAATGGACTTTGTGAAATTTACGGAGACGATACTGTATCAGTTCGTGTAGTGCAACAATGGTTCGTTCGCTTCCGTTATGAAAATTTTGATGTGAAATATTCACCTCACTCTGGTCGACCTTTCGTTGAAAAACACGATGAAATTATGGAAACGACTGACCAGGTCAGTCACATACGCCATTGTGACAACGCTAAGGAACTTCAAATTTATTACCAAACGGTTTTAACAATTTAAAAAGATTGATTCTTTATTTTACTGAGATTGAAGCAAGCAATCGAAAAAAAAATGACCAGAACTTATCAACAGAAAGGGCTTCGTCTTTCGTCAGGATAACGCTAGACCACACACATCTTTGATGACTCGGCAAAAACTGGGAGAACTTGGCTGGGAAGTTTTGATGCATCTGATATATAGCCTTGACCTAGCATTATCGGACTAATATTTGTTGCCGCATTTTTTCGCCGAGAAACCAGAAAAGTTTGACACTGATGGAATAATGTCTCTAGCGGAAAAATGGCAAAAAGTGGTTGACTAAAATGGTACATACTTGGTTCATTAAAGCTCATTATAAATATAAAAAAATAAATTGAAGCTTGGTTAGAAATACGAAAAGGCTTTTCGACAACTAATTAGTTAATTTTCCTTCCATTGAGAAATATTTTTCACAGAAAAAAAAAAAAAAAACAATTCAAGAAAAATGTTTAGAAGAAATTTTATTATGAAATATGTATTTTGTAGTATATGATGGAGGTATATAGTTCATTCCTCATGGGCATTGAAGTTCGATGTTGCATTGTTAATTACTCTTATAAAGTTATTATGACAAAGTTCTTGGTAACTTGGTTAGAGCTGTTGAGTAAGCAAGACCTATGTTTGATATCTGCTCCGACGAGTACCAAAAAAGATGTATTCATAATTTCATGGAAACATTAGTCCTTCGAAGTTCCGTAAGTAGGTTGGTAATTTCTCACCGAATTTTAAGGTGTTCACAGCTAACGTGAGGAGGTTGGCGAAAGATCTAAGAAAGATATAAGCTGAAACTAGATATTTATATTATAAGATCCAATTCTTTATGTTCAACGAAAGCAAGCTTTCAGAAAGATGAACTCTTATATATCAGTGTTGATTAAGGAAGTCTAAATATTAATTTCCACTCCAAATGTTTATAGAAAAATATGTTTAATTAAAAATAGTTCAGGATCCATTAACAATTTAAGTGGGTGTGATTTATGAATTGTTGAACTTGTTGGTCATATTTTCGTGCTCTTTAAAAATCAAATTAATGAACGGAGTTTCATTTCTATGATGTAGTAATGGAATTCTGGGTTATAGCTGTTACGTTATAGACGAGAAATCATTGTGTGATAATACTTCTATATATTGTTCAGCAGGTTACTTATGCTCCACTGAATGAATCCTTTTCACTTTATCTGCATTATACTTTCGTGATCTCTACACCCGATCCGGTGTTAGAAGAAAAGTTTAATATACTGAATGTCTATTTGAGTCGATAAACAAAAAGCGAATCACTTATGAATTCAGCAAGAATATAGCGAGTCTAATTTAGTGCTTAAGTCAGTGGTGGGTCCTTGGGTAGTTGCCAGAGGACACGGGCACCAGATAGGTATGCACATGGGTAGAGCGATACACCTTGGAGGCCCCATTTTGAAACCATCGGGGCTAAAATCTCTTCATTCTATAATATTATCTCTTCTCTGTACCACGCCGTGCTTCAGATGAAGTTCATCAGTGCTAAAACTTTCATCAGAGCAACCTTCGAAATATTGTCAATAACTCATCGAACAATAGTTGAGACTCGTTTCCCATACGGAGCTTAGCATTCGGCCAATAAATTACATTCCCATAGGAGTTTATAGTCTACTCTTCATTTACCACCTGACAGCTGATACAAAAGCTATTATACGGTGTTCCGAGTCAGTTGACATGTCTGCCAATTTTGAGTTTTAAAAGTCTTCATGTGCGGCCCATATTCCATTCATGACACTTTTAGAAATTGTTGAGCAAGTTAAGGATTGACTCCACCGACTCCCAAGTATATTTGTAACATGATTGTCAATTAAATATCTACAAATAGCTAGAGGCATAACATTTTCCGGAGTCTAATTGTATCTGTTGTAACTAGTTCATCTTCATTGTGAAATAGGATGTTAGATCCATTTAGAGATCAAGAAATTTCTTCATTATTTTTGACGAAAGTTTAAGAGACTTTACTGATTTTAAGGTCGCTGGGCCATCTATCTATCTGAATTATCCAAAATCATTAAAATTAATTCGTCGATCAGAATAGTTGCGCTAGTGAGTTGAGTGCAGCTTATAGTTTTAAGATGCTTTTTTATTTAAAATTTTAATAAAAAAAGTTAAGGGTATCAGAAACTTTTAAGGACCATAGTTATTATTTTTCGAAACAGTATCGTTATCCGTTCTCATATAGAATATTCTAAAGAAATACTTGGTCCAGTAATAATATTTACATACTATATGTATGAATGAATATACTTAATACTCGTAGGAGGAATACATAAATAAATATGAGAGGTTTGAAAAATCACATTATATCTAGATCTCAAATTTTCTGTAAAAGTACGCTTTTTTCTTAATTATCATATCTTTTGAGTTATCTTGCTGAAAAAGAAAGTTGAAAGAGAAAAATTTAGCACTTAAACTCCAAACTGATCAAGAAAGCCAATTTATTCCATGGATTAATACTGCTAGGTGTCTCCAATAACAGAATCAATGCTTCAAAGAAATATAAAAAATAAAAGAACAAAATCAACGCTCTTTTAGAAGCATTTCAGAAATTCAGTTAGAAACCTTTTTAAAATGCTGAAAATACTAGATCACAGAGCGCTTATATCAAGCTTCTAAAAATAAACTCATATTTCCGAAAAGATAAAGAAACCATACTAAGCAGGTACATATGTACATACGTTATACTCGTATGAGTAAGTACGTGAACCCCTACGACCAACGCTTCATTCGAGTACATAATAACTTCATAAAATGTCAGAGAGAGCAAATATGCACGCATTAATTTCATTAATATGCATAAATTCTCATTTAAAAATCTTCACACCACTTTGTCCTTATTTAAACAACTCCCACCGATTCCCGACAAAAAGGAAAAGGCGCGAATGGCATAGCCATGAAATTGGCGTTTGGCGACGAAAGCGCCATTAAATCTGGCATTGGCAGGCGCAGACAACAATCTGCTGTTAAATCGCATCAAACAGAAACATAAATCGATTAAATTTGCTGTCATTTAAAATTTGACACATGAAAAACACCGACGAGTGCAAACCAGAGCATGAGGGAGGGTTAACATGGAGGCAAATGAAGTGTGAGGGGTATAAAGCGCACGAAAATTGTAGCGGGAGTGAGCGATAGCTATTAACAAAGTGACTATTTATGCGATTGTCTAACTGAGAAGCACGCGTTGTGTGGGGGAGAGTGCGGGAGAGCGTATGTAAGTGGACTGGGTGCTTGCGGTGAGCGCTTCGATTGAGTGTGAACACCCTTTTACATGTGACAATGAAAGGCGACAAAAGTTGACGTCGCTTGAGAAACGGCATACGTGGTGCCTGTATTTTCACTGGTGCTCGGGAGTTGATGCGACTTTCGTTTGGTTTGGGGACTTATGCAAATGCGTTCACCCGCGTCAACCCCCATCCCCAGCACTCCAACACCGCCACAAGCCAACCCAACACACCCAACTTCCCAACAAAGCGTTGGGGTAACAACAACACACTAAATATTCACCGCAAATATGAACCTGCAATCTCGTGGCTCATCACCGTTCGTTGTGGTTTGGGAAGCGCTGACCTCGGGTTTGGGGGCGCTGCACGCAGTCACGCCGCGGTGATGACACTTTGTGGTGTTTTCGTGGTGATTATTCAACGCATGTTGTCAACATATTGTTTGTCGCCGCTTTGTGTTGTACGCGACTCAGCGACAACAACGTTCAACGTAGGTGTGTACCTGCGGCGGTGGGTGTGCGGGATTTGGTGTGCTGCATTATTGCCATAAGTCAAAACGTTTTAGATGACATATTATATTTGTGTACATTTTGCGTTGCTAAGCGTTTTTATATTGTCTCATTGTTGTTGTAGCGCTCGGCGTGGCGCGTAATTGCTTTCAGCTCATTTAAAAAGCGAAAAAAGTGGAAAAATAGTAAAATAAATAAAATTTTGTTGCCTTCTCCTCGCACTTTTATTTACAACTTTTGGGGTGTAATTTTTATTTCCACAAACATTCATCGTAATTTCATGTTTTTTGGGTTATGGTTCGCCGCCAATTTGTCATCCCTTTTGTGCACTGTAATTTAGTCAATACAATTTCAAACTTTTTAGCACTCGCAATGAATTTTAAGTAGCCATTTGTCTATCGTTTACGAAAATTATGGCGAAAATAATTTATTCACGATTTCAAGACATTTTTCGTTACTTGCTTCAGCATTTTATTTTCGGCATATTTATGGAAATTAATTGGTATTTAAGGATGTCTAGGGAATCTAGCGGACAGTACTATTTTGGTATATCATAAAACTCACGAAGTTCATTATATTTTTAAGCACCCTAAATATATAAAAATACATAGAATATGCATAGAATACTCGTACTATAATATTGGCAGAGAAAGATACTATGAGTTGCTGCCCTACGGCCTAACTCTTAGTTCGGACCTTTACTGTCAACAATTGGATGGTCTGAAGGAAGCAATCGGCGGAATTGTGTTCCATTAGGACCATGCAAAAGTACACACAACCATTTTCCGAGAGCTTGGCTGGCGGATTTGTATGCATCCACATTTTGGTCACAGAAACAAATGATTGATACCTGCTTGTGTGTATGTGATTCGTACCTGGTTCTGTGTACAGCGAATGATTTTTCTGGTGAAAGATACGTCCCAAGGGAACATTATTGTATCAAGTATCTCACATTTTTGCCTATAGAACCTTACGTTTCTAGGATATTGGCATTATGAAGTCATCTTCAAAATGACAATAAGCTATCGAGGAAACCGATGCATATATGACCTAAATCGGTCCATTCTATTAATAATTTTTTAGTAGACCTTATAAAAAAGGATTCACATTTTTATATAATTTTTGGTTCTAAAAACATAATGTTAAATCAAATAAATATATTATAAATATAAATAAAAGGATATATTAATAGAACTTCGATAAATAAATAGACTTTCATTTCAAAACAAAGTTCACAAATTGTTAAGTACAATCAAGCACAGTACAAGTCAATAAAAAAACGGCTTGATATTTTTCAAAGCTCTAACATTTATTTAAAAGGTAGTTTTATGAAATTTATTTGTGGAAAACAATTTCGGACAAATGACCACCACGTCTGAGTTTACACTAGCTTATCCGATCCAACAAATTGTACTTGTACTTTCTCGATGGTTTCAGGCCTTATAGCAGCTGCAGCAGCTTGAATCTCGTACTTTAGATCTTGAATTGTTTTTGGATGGTTGGCGTAAAATTTATCTTTAACAGCTCCCCAAAGAAAATAGTCCAACGGAGTTAAATCGCAGCTTCTGGGAGGCCAATTCACATCGCCTCTTTTGCTGATTGTCGAAGATAGGGCGTAAAAGATTGAGTGTAGCGTTTGCTGTATGGCACGTAGCGCCGTCCTGCTAGAACTAAATGTTGTCCAAGTCTTCCTCTCCAATTTGCTTGAATAAGAATTTGGTTAACATTGCGCGATATCGATCACCATTGATGGTTACGGCGGTTCCTTCTTCATTTTCGAAGAAAAATGGGCCGATGATTCCACCAGACCAAAATCAGCACCATACAGTGATTCGTGCTGGGTGCATTGGCTTCTCAACGATTACGTGCGGGTTTTCTGTGCCCCAAATGCGAGAATTCTGCTTGTTAACGTAACCATCGACGTGGAAATGAGCCTCGTCCGAAAAGATGATTTTTCGGTAAAATTTACCATCCACTTGACTTACCACTTTGGATTAAAGTTTTCAATATTTCCCAGTTTTCTTCTAGTGAATGGCGACCCATTTCGTAAACTTTAGACTTTCTACTGAATATCTGTCACTTTCCAAATGGTATTTGACGTTTCCAATGTCGAAATATAGATAGTTCAAATTTAAAACGTTAGATGGCCCACCCGTTAGTAGTCGGTAGTTCTGAATATAACATCACTCAAATGGCTTCCACGACTTCTTTTGTAGGAACGAACTCGAGGAACACAATTTTGGACTACTTTTTGCACTATCATGAATATTTCATGAATGTGCCATGTGTAATGTCATGAAAAGCACGTTCAATATTTATTTCTAAAGCTGAAGAGAGTCAGGTTTATTACTAAATACCAATAACTTTAAACAACCTCACCAGAAATAGTCTAATGGTGTTAAATCACATCTTCTTAGAGACTATTCAATGTCACAATTTCTTGAAATAATCGAATCTCACAAAAATACGGTTGTTGCACGTACTGTGTGGCACCTAGAACCGAACTTCTTTCAATTGAGGTCATTAAATGTTAGTTGTCATCGATCTATGCCACTCTCCATTGACAATAACGGTGTCACCAGGATGTTTCCACTAGAAATCACACTCAAACTGTCAATTTAGGGACTGCGTCGAAAAAAATTGTCCGTTACAAAAATGAAAAAATCTTTTAAACCAGTTGTCCGATTTTTATAAACTAAAATGTTTTATTAAAAACATTTATTTAAATTTGAAGAATAAACCACGAATTATGTGTTATTAATAAATATTTTTATTTTTTTCGGAACCCCGTTCATTAGTGCTTTTATGGTATTGTCCGATACTCTTATAGCTGCTGAAGACCACTTTCTTTAAAATTTTGAAGGTCCGTTTTACTAAAGCCCAGTATCTGACAATCGGCCTTAATTCTGGACAGTTAGGTGGATTTGCTTCTCTTGGTACATAAATCACTCCATTCCATTGGAGCCTCTCTAAGGCTGAATAGGTGAATGTAATGGTTGTTCTTGAATTTGTGTATTTGCTTAGCACCATAATCGATAGTTTTGTTTATTTACCACACTATTCAGATGAAAAATGAGCCTCATCGAAGAAGATAATTTTCTAAAAAAAAATCCTTATCGTTTTCAAGTTGGATGGCAGATTTGTAGAATAGTTTTCAAATGTACGGTTTTTATGGAATCAGTCTCATTACTTAATTGCCATACCTCGTACATCTAAGGTCGCATCTACAGAAACTTGGTGGAGTCGGAGTGATGAAACACTGGACCATTACCATCTTCTTCTTCTTTATTGTCATAGACACTGCTTATGCGGTTATAGCCGAGAATCATTACCTTACCTACAGGTATTTTATCAAATTTACTGGGTTGCGATATAATGCTTAATTGGTCACAGTTTGTACAACCTGAGGCCTGGCGCTCCGGCTCCTCCTTCTCAGACACTTACAGAACTTCAATCAGAGCTCACAAGTAATAGCTTAAAATCTACATATATTTCAGAATTATCGTCAAATTGAAGGCGAATATACTTCATTCCAGAAGCTTATATTGAAATTTGCATCCTAAATTATCGCGAAAAACGGTTAAGACGGGTTGAAGGGAACATCAACATAATTCAGAAATATAAAATTCAGCAGACAAATTGACATTTAGACTCAAATTCTCCAACTAAGAAAGAATAAATTGATTTAACTCGGTGTACATTTTGGGAGAAACATGAAATAGTACGGTTAGAATCTTCTCTCCAGTCAGGACCAAAAAGAAAAGTATCGGCTTAAATTTTTCCAGAGCATTGAACAACTATGTAAGTATTTGCAAAGAACTTTCAGTAGGTATATTTTCAAACAATTTTGTTCCTATTATTCTTAAAAAATTCCTTCTTTCATTTTTTGGCGTAGACACCGTTTACGCGGTTATAGCCGAGTTAACAACAGCGCGGCAGTTGCTCTTCCTTTTCGCTGTTTGGCGAAAATCGCAGATTCCAAGTGTAGTCAGGTCCTTTTCCACCTGGTCTTTCCAATGGAAGGGAAGTCTCCTCTTCCTCTGCTTACTCCGGCCGGTACTGCTTCGAATACTCTCAGTGTTTTCATCCATTCGAACGACTTGATCTAGCCAGTGTAGCCGTTGTTTCTTAATCCACAGAACTATGTCAATGTCGTCGTATATCTGGTACAAACCTTTGTGCCATCGACTGCTGTATTCGCCCTTGCCAATACGTAAAGGACCTTAAATCTTCCGCCGAACCTTTCTCTCGAAAACTCGTAACGTCAATTCATCAGATGTTATCATCGTCCATACCTCTCCACCATATAACAGGTTGGCGATAATGAGCGACTTATAGACTTTGGTTTTGGTTCGTCGAGAGAGAACTTTACTTCTCAGTTGCCTATTCAGCTCCTGTTGGTGCGTTGGATTTCGAGGCTAACGTTGTCTCTGGTGTTGATGCTGACTCCAAGATGGACGTAATTATCTCCAACTTCGATGTTATGACTATCAACAGTGACGTGAGAGCCTAGTTGCGAGTACGATGACTGTTTATTAGATGACAGTAGATATTTCCTCTTGCTCTCGTTCACTACCAGATCCATTTGTTTCGCTTCTTTGCCCAGTCTGAAGGGAGCAAGACTAACGGCGCGTTTGCTGTGGTCAATGATATCGATGTCAACGGCGTACGCCAGCAGGTATACATACACTCTTATGAAATATTGTGCCTTCTCGATTCAGCACTGCAGCTCGAATTATTTTTTCCAAGAGTAGATTGGAGAAGTCGCACAATGGGAAGGCGCCTTGTTTGAAACTTCCTTAGGTATCGAAAAGCTCGGAGAGGTTCTTCGTGATCCTGACGGAGCTTTTGGTATCATTCAACGTTAGTGTATATAGCCGCATTGGTTTTGTAAGGATACCAAATTCAGAAAGATTAATATTCAGAAATCTCTTCTAGGAAATTATTGACGTACAATTAAATTAAGTTTATATAAATCAACAATTTAAAGACTAAAGTCTTTAAGCTTTATTACCTCGCATATTCCTCATATTTCCCTTAATTCGTGCCACAATATGGCCGCTACAGGACTCAGTTAATCGCACCCCACTTTCGCGCAACTCTCCTTTGTACGTGTAGTGGCAACACCTCAAAATGGCGTTGCGGATAATGAGTACAAACTAATTTGGTTGCCGTTGCTCTAGCTACCGCCGATTGTGGGCTACCGAATGTAGTTGTGAAGGAAATTACATTCATATCTAGAACACATTTCCGACATAAGAAAACCACAACAGCAAAACCGCAACAACAACAACAACACAAGCAGCAAGCAATAATGCCAAGAACAACAATAATAACAATTTTGAAGACCCTCGAATAGCCACCGCAATGTTGACGTACGCGTGATTGTGGTCGTTAGACGGTTGGCTGGTTGGCTGAGTGGTTGCACCGTTGCCCGAACGAACTGGCTGAATGGTTTCGTCGGTTAAATGTGGTTCGCTGCCGCTGGACGACATTATCGCCTGGACAACTTAATTTTCCACAAACATGCAAGAAATGGCGGTGGCTGCACACACCCCTGTCGTCCCCTGTGCCACGGCATTGCATGCGCTCACCGCACTGCAACGCCTTACCAGCCGCCACGGTCCGGCTTAGTATTGCCTGCGGGCAGCACTTCCGTTTCTCATACGTCTCCTTTCAATTTACTGTTGCGCTCATTTTTCTAAGCCACAACGCGCCGCAACAATTTTAATCAAAATTCAACTCAAGTCGCTCGCATTGTGGCAACTGCATTTTTATCACGAATTTTCACGAAACCTTCACCTGTGACCGCCGTCGCTGCTCAGTACTCTTAGTACACAGGGCAGGCAATCAACTTGCAATTTCTTGCCGCACTCGAGCGTCTAGGCTGCTTGGCTGGCTGCCTGATTGGCGGTGGCCAATGGTTGACTTGTGGTGGCGTTTAAATGCGTTTCTTATGAAAATTAGTCTGGAAATTGCACTCGACTCTAGCGCTAGGCGCACTCACTCACTAGTGCTACAAGACGAAATTATAATTTAAATTAATCAACGCGTCCAAGTGCTACGTTGCTGGTTGGCATTTGCGATTGGCGCAAAGTGATAAGACTCCCTTGTGACTGAAGGGTGGAGTCGGCGTAGTAGGCTCAGCAGCGGGGCGTATGGCATGTGAGTGCGCTACGGCTTCGTGTGAAGTTCCCACTGAGTCGACAACCGAGTGGGGGCGCGCAAACAGTCGGCCCTAAATTACAGACGTGGCAAGCGTGCGCTCAGCCGAGCTCGTCTCAGCTATCATCAAACGATTTTTAAGATCTCACTGAAAGCTCTATTTGCGTCGACGCGCCGGCGTGTTCGTAATATCGTATTTGTTACTGTTTTGTTTAATGTGATTTATAATTGCAAATGCAAACACGCAATTTTTTGATATCAACGAGCGGGCCATTTTCAGCATTGCGTTTTGCACGCGTTAATTTTCCATGAAAAATTGGTTTTCGCTTAGATGCTTGTAGTGCCAACATTAAGGTGGACTTATGAATACACATATAGTATATATACTATATATTTGTATGTGTATTGGTCTATACATATATGCACATATGAAAAATTAAGCCCAGATTGCGCTCAATTAAATTTAATTGGTCTATTATACAAAGCATTTGTGTGTGTGTGTGTTGGGAGATGTGTGCGTGCAGCAAGTGGCTGATAATAATAACATTATTTCGGCGGGTAGTGTTGTGGCAAATATACATACATACATACGTAAAAACTATATTGTCTAGTGATGCCCAGTAAAATATTTAAAATTTGAAAATTATTTAAAAGATTTATTTGCATTCGAAATGAACTAAAATAAAATTCCACAATGGAATTCTTAATTACGTGGAAAGTTTCTTTAGTACTCAACCTAAAAAAGTACAAGAAAAATCGCTATTTTCCTTTCAGCTGAAATACCGCTCATAAATGAAGAAGATTCCAAACAAGAACTTGATTATGAACGTTAAGTTTGTATGATAGCTATAGTGGCTCGACCTAGAGAACTTTTGCAAACATTCTAGTACTACTTTCAGCCATAATCCATACTAAATTTCGTGGTCACTCGTCAAATAAAAAAGTTTTCCATACAAGCCCTTGATTCCGCTTGTTCAGTTCGTATGACCGCTATATCCTATAGTGATTCAATATCGTTAAATGAGCAGCTTCTTGGTAACACAAGCATGGGTGCAAAATTTCAGAGCGATATCTGAAAAACTAAGGTGACAATACAATAATACAAATAGACGGACAGACGGACAGACGGACTTGACTAAATAAACTCAGCTCGTCACGCTGATGATCTTCTTCTTAATTGGCGTAGACACCGCTTATGAAGCTATAGCCGAGTTTACCACAGCGCGTCAGTCGTTATCCCTCTTCGCTGTTTGGCGCCAATTGGATATTCTAAGTATAGCCAGGTCCTTCTCGACCCGTTTTTCCAACAGAGTGGAGGTCTTCCTCTTCTTCTGCTTTCTCCAATGGGTATTGCGTCGTATACACTCAGAGCTGGAGTGTTTTCATCCATTTAAACGACTTGATCTAGCCATCGTAGCCGCTGTCTCTTAATTCGCGGAACCTTTCTCTCGAAACTTAACAGATGACTTGACTTAACAGATGTTGTCATCGTCCATACCTTTGCACCATATAGCAGGATGCAGATGATGAGTTACTTTTAAAGTTTGGTCTTTGTTCGTCGAGAGAGGACTTTACATCTCAATTGTCTACTCAGTCCGGTGCCAGGTGCTACTGTTGGCAAGAGTTCATCTGGGTTGGAATTCAAAGTTGTCGTTGTGGTTGGTCGAACCTCTAGTTTGTTGACAGTGGAATTTAGTTTTTCACATAGTACACTCAATTCAACCTTAAATGCGATGTTGAGGAGGCTTATGCCACGATAGATGGCGCAGATTCTGGTGTGGTGGTCTTTTTGTAGACTGGGCAGATAACACTTAAATTCCAATCCAATAGCTCGACCGGCAATCCATTGGCCCCCGCCGATTTGTTGCTCTTCAGACGGGTAACTGCTTCGAACTTCTTAAAGGTCGGGCAATGGAACGTCCGCTCCATTGTCATCGATTAGAGAATCGAGTTCACCAAATTCTGTTGTTATGTTTTCACTACCATTCAGCAGGCTGGAGAAGTGCTCCCTCTATATTTTAAGTATGCTCTGGCCATCAGTCACTAGATCACCTTTGGGTGTTCGGCAAGAATAGTCGCCACTTCTTTTCGTAGAATTTTTGAGCATTAACACTGTCGGCCAGCTTGTGACGCCCTGCTGTCTGTTGTGATTGCAGCTTCTCGCCGTCGAACCTTCCTCTTGTTTGTTAACATGCTCGCAAATTCTACGAAGATGCGGCGACTAATAAAAGGTTTCAAGACCGCAGCATACTCTTGTCGAACCAGAGGCGGATTCGTATTTTGGTGAGTCGGTGAGAACCTTGGACCATCGTCTAAAACACTGGATACGTGTCTTTCGTTTATCAAAACAATATCGATCTGTTAGGTGGCTTTTCCGGAGACAACCAGGTAGCTTGGTGAATTTTCCTATGCTGGAATCTAGTACTATAGACAACCATATTTCGGAGCCCGGCGAAGTCGATCAACCCATTTTGCCACAAGGACCTGCTACTTTCAGTCCTTGGCCCGTCCATCGCATTTATTGGACAATGGTGATTTGAGCCTTTACTTTAAAGAGGTCATCAATCAGCTAGGCAGCGGCACGTAATACTTAAATCGGTCTCCATGGTCGTCATCAAAAGGGGGGTCTTTCATCCGAGGCTGTTGTTTCTTTTTCTTTGGTTGCGCACAACCCTGGGTAGGAATGATTCGCCCTCTCACTTTAGCTCGCGTTCAAACGCATGTTCTTTAGCTACCCAGAGGATACTTGGTCTAAGACCGGAAGTCGTGAGCTGATTGAGCCATACGTAAAAGAATCGTTTGTTCCAGGTGAATGGTGCCCAGAGAACTTTCCTTACATGCGTGAACTTCTACACATTACTCCATCCTTAAAGTTTGCATGTGCGCCAAATATTGTCTTAGGGCATTCCCATTTTCAACGCATGTTCTCCAAATGACTAATGCCAAGTTATGGCTGTTGTAATACTTTTTCTGGACCTATTTGTTGAGTCCTTACGTCTTATCTTGTCTTATTGTATTTTGACCTTATCGACTTCGCTAACTTGCATTTGGTTTTAGATTTTCTTCCAGTGACTCCTTGGCTATATTTTGGTTTTTCGCTCATTTAATTTAAAATATTAATATGCTTAGAAGATTTTGTTTGCTATTCAATATTTCGTGCAATTGCTCCACCATCTTGCTTGTACTATTCCAGCTGTTTTTATATGGGACTGTAAGCTTTCCTAAACTCCTCTTGTTTGTCGTTTGGGGCGTACTAAGTGACTTGAAAGCTTTACTTATTAGGAAGACTATGGTATCTTGTTTTTTTTTTTTTAACTTTACATTGCCACAAAACATGTATGACGTTGGTTCAGACTCACATCAGACTGTCATAAGTCCAATATATTTATTTTCGCCGCTTTTAATTGACCTTAAGCCACACATAACCGTTCCATAATAGCAAAATGTCAAGCTAATATCTTATTCCTCATCTCTAAGAACTATTTTTTATGAATGCTTACTGGATTTTACCAAGTAGTGTGTCGATTTCTGGAACTGGAAGAATGATTTCAGTAGAAAAATCTTGCTAGGAATCTCTCTTATAGGACACTGGGTAAAACTTACCTTCCTTTACCAGAGTATCGATTCAGTTCGGTAAGTCTTTTATCATTTTTCGATTTGAACTAAACTTTTCACCCAAATGCCTGCACTGCACCCTTTCTCCAAGCGGATGAGTATTGCATTCATGCTATTATTCATGTGTCGAATACAATTTCTGATTATGACACCTCAATTTCAGTTATCTCCCATTGATATACTGTCATTGCCAACAACAAAAGGCAACAATTGTGTCTGCCACTGCCACAGCCAAGCGCTGCCTGTGCATTGTGAGTGTTGCAATTGCAATCGATTTCGCAGTCACTTCTGGGGCCAGGCACACAACAAAGAAGTCAAGTGTTGCAACAACAACAACAAAACGTGGACTGCCACAACGAGCAAGGGCACAGCGAAGCAGAAGCAGAAACGGACGGGCGAATAGCAAAAATAATGCATTTCTCGCCTTTTCCACTGTCACAAAGGTGACAACAACATAACTCTCGAATGTTGCAAGTGGCAAGTGCAGATGCAAGCCGACAGGTACGGCACATGAGTGCAGTGAGTGAGCGTTGCCAACTGTTTGACAGATAAGACAGCGCGCCACTGGAGATGATTGCAAGCACAGCACACACAGCGGCACCTCACATAAGCCGCCAACAACAAATTGCATTACTACAATATTTGGCGGCAGCCGCACGAAATCAAAGTGCGCCGCATGCCGCAACAAAAACAGCAACATTGTGTGGCTGTTAGCCCACACCAGCTCACATTAACTCGCCCTCACTACAGCGCTCAATTTCACACACACACACACAGACAGACATGGACAGTGGACGTTGGGGCATTCGTGCAACATTATGTTGCAGGTGCAGCAGAGAGCATTATTGTTGGCATTATTTGGCGTTGTTGGGTGGGTGTGTTATTGCCGTTGGTTGGTTGGTTGGCTCCCAGCCTGACGAACTCGCTGACAATTCATTCAGCTGGCTACGACGCCGCTCGGCTGCCAGCTGCCACTTTGAGGGAGTGTGCGAACAATGTGTGAACAAATAATTCCATCAGCAGCAACAAAGGCTCCAGTGAAATGAAGTAATGCAGCAGGAGGTGCAACATGCATTTCGCATGTTCTGACCGACATGTTGCTGCTGTTGTTGTTGTTGTTGCTGCTGTTGCTATTGTGTGTGCTGTGTGCACTTGTCTATTGTGGCGCGTCGCCGGTATCAGCCATTTGTATCAGTTGGCTGTTGATTGCTTACTTGTACGCTTTGTTGTCGCCGTTGTTGTTGTTGTTGCTGTTACTGCAATGCCCAGCACTAGTGTTGACAATTTCAACGGCAGCAGCAACAACCGCAATTGTTGCACTAGCATCCAATATGCGCTTATCGTTGTGAAAATTTATGAATTGTGCAGCGAGTGGCCAACACACAAACATATTTACACATATGCACACATGTATGTATGTATATAAAAGTGTTTTGCATATAGTAGCTCTGTTGCATGCGCCTTTGTATTTTTTGCACGTCGCAACAGCAGTGTGGTACTAGTAAATAGCAAAAGCCTGTTGTAACGGGTGATTTTTTTGAGGTTAGGATTTTCATGCATTAGTATTTGACAGATCACGTGGGATTTCAGACATGGTGTCAAAGAGAAAGATGCTCAGTATGCTTTGACATTTCATCATGAATAGACTTACTAACGAGCAACGCTTGCAAATCATTGAATTTTATTACCAAAATCAGTGTTCGGTTCGAAATGTGTTTCGCGCTTTACGTCCGATTTATGGTCTACATAATCGACCAAGTGAGCAAACAATTAATGCGATTGTGACCAAGTTTCGCACTCAGTTTACTTTATTGGACATTAAACCAACCACACGAATGCGTACAGTGCGTACAGAAGAGAATATTGCGTCTGTTTCTGAGAGTGTGGCTGAAGACCGTGAAATGTCGATTCGTCGCCGTTCGCAGCAATTGGGTTTGTGTTATTCGACCACATGGAAGATTTTACGCAAAGATCTTGGTGTAAAACCGTATAAAATACAGCTCGTGCAAGAACTGAAGCCGAACGATCTGCCACAACGTCGAATTTTCAGTGAATGGGGCCTAGAAAAGTTCGCAGAAAATCCGCTTTTTTATCGACAAATTTTGTTCAGCGATGAGGCTCATTTCTGGTTGAATGGCTACGTAAATAAGCAAAATTGCCGCATTTGGGGTGAAGAGCAACCAGAAGCCGTTCAAGAACTGCCCATGCATCCCGAAAAATGCACTGTTTGGTGTGGTTTGTACGCTGGTGGAATCATTGGACCGTATTTTTTCAAAGATGCTGTTGGACGCAACGTTACGGTGAATGGCGATCGCTATCGTTCGATGCTAACAAACTTTTTGTTGCCAAAAATGGAAGAACTGAACTTGGTTGACATGTGGTTTCAACAAGATGGCGCTACATGCCACACAGCTCGCGATTCTATTGCCATTTTGAGGGAAAACTTCGGACAACAATTCATCTCAAGAAATGGACCCGTAAGTTGGCCACCAAGATCATGCGATTTAACGCCTTTAGACTATTTTTTGTGGGGCTACGTCAAGTCTAAAGTCTACAGAAATAAACCAGCAACTATTCCAGCTTTGGAAGACAACATTTCCGAAGAAATTCGGGCTATTCCGGCCGAAATGCTCGAAAAAGTTGCCCAAAATTGGACTTTCCGAATGGACCACCTAAGACGCAGCCGCGGTCAACATTTAAATGAAATTATCTTCAAAAAGTAAATGTCATGAACCAATCTAACGTTTCAAATAAAGAACCGATGAGATTTTGCAAATTTTATGCGTTTTTTTTTTAAAAAAACTTATCAAGCTCTTAAAAAATCACCCTTTAGTAATGTTGTTGTTGCTATTGTTGTATTTTTTGTTTTCGTTACTTTTTGCTGCTGTCCCAATTCATTTTCTTTGTACAACTCAATTTTGCCCACTACACCCACTCCTCCCCGCCGCCAATAGTGAAATTACCAAATTCGTTGCATACTTTTGTGCGCTGCCCAGCTCCACTACCGCAACCAACTCACATCTGCTTTCCATACACACTGCATTCTGTTGCACGAAAATACATTTCACTGCAATTCAACAATGAGTGTCTTGCGCGCTGCATGTGTGTGTTTGCGTTCGTGCAACATGGCCATGCAACATTGTGCTTTGTTTGCAGGACATCTCATGCAATGCTGTTGTTGAACATTCGTTATCCTTTTGTGCAGTTTGTAATTAGTTGATTTTATCGAAGTTATGAATTTATGTTTTTACTGCATGCTGCAATGTTCTACGCATATTTGTCTACTTGCAACACTCATTTAAATGTGTAATTGTTGCATGGTACGAATGCAATACGGTGGAGATATAAATGCTTTGCGAAAATATGTTCCGTAGGTAAAGATTGTCAATACTTGGTTGCCCTCACTTTTGATTTAATGACATCTTTCTTATATCTTTAACCCTCTGATGAGCACATGCCACTGAATAGTATGAGTTTTTGGAAATTTTGGTTGAATTTGGTTGTTGAAAAAGAGAGAATAAAGCTTTTTATAATGGCGAAACCCTTTAAACCACAAAAAAAATTCATACTTCGGTTAATTATTGAAACAAGGCGGCTCCTCAGGCAAGACAGTCGAAAGTAGTAGTGAAATGATTCGACCAGACTATCTTTCTTATAACTTACACTGTAAATTTTAGGTGTAATTTTCCCCTCGTAGGAACCTCGACCACGTAGGAACTTCAACTGGCTAGGCCATGTCGTCCGAATACATGAAAACTTTTGAGAGTATTCGACGCAGTACCTGCCAGGGGAAGCAGAGGAAGACGTCTACTTTGTTGGAGAGATCAGTTGGAGAAGGACCTGGCTAGATTCTTCAATTGGCGCCAAACAGCGAAAAGGAAGAACGACTGCGCAATGTTGTAAACTCGTCTATAACCGCGTAAGCGGTGTCCACGCCAATCAAGAAAAATAATAAGAAGGAACCTCGAATAATGCCCATAATTTCTATAATAAGAGAGAGTTGTACCTTATAGAGGATAAGAAGTTCTAAAGACCGCTACAGTTCCCAGAACGATTGGCTAGAGTTTGCTGATTTTATATGAAACACAGTTGCCCAAGAATGGACCCGAAAAGTACTCCCATCAACTCTCGGTCAATCAGGTAATAATAATATTGCGGCTTCCTTACGAGTTCATCAACCTTACAACTTCCAACGATGCCGCTAAATTTTGCAATGATTAGGTATCCAGCTGAGACCTTACTTTGGTGTAAGTGGCGGAAACGTTTCGGTTATGAAGTAGTTGAGTTCAACCTGTGCAGGATATCCAGATAGACGACTGTTTCAATTTGAATTGATGCCTTTGCACTTTTACTGAATGAAATGCCACTAACCTGATACCTTCTTTGTAATTCAAATTCGTTAAGAGTTTTGAAATCATGAAACTTTCCATTGTTTACTGTTCAGGAAAAGTCTCTGACCTCCATCAGTCCATGAGTACCAACCATCTCCAATTATCATTTCGCTGGATTTGCTAAATTTTTTGATATTTAGTTGAGAAATTGAGAGTCATAGAAAGTAATCCAACTTAAACAGGTGATTTGATAAGCGTTCGCAAAGATAATGCTATAAGGTTTATCACTCACATAGTAAGTATTGAGAGCCCGGAGTTGGGACTCAATGATGACTGCTTACATGTTAATCAGTTTTCCTTTGGTCATCAACCTCATTATGCTGTAATATTGTTGCTGTTCGCAATCTATTGATGATGTTCCAAGATCTGAGATCATTCGCTTTCATCCGTTATTTCAAGGAAAGATCCGCGAGGCAGGTAAACTGTACTCTATTTCGTTACCTTTTATTTGACTGGGTATCAGAAGATATTCACTCGATGACATTTTATTGATAAGCTTTCCACAAGAGAGTTGGTGAACTTCAAAGAACACTTGACGCAAATCCGTATTTTCTGAAAAATTCTATTTCTCCACCTAGATTTGCCACGAGGCTTGTAACACAGAAAAATAATCATCGGATACCCTATAAAATATGTATATAAATGATCTGCTAACCTTTTTAGTCCCTTAGTTTTTGAGATATCGATTTGAAATATTTCACACGCCCTTTTCTTCCCAAGAAGCTGCTCATTTGTCGGAATCGTCGATATCGGACCACTATAGCATATAGCTGCCATACAAACTGAACGTTTTGAATCAGGGGCTTGTAGGTAAAACTTTTTCATTTGACGAGGTATCTTCAAGAAATTTTGGTTTGGATTATTGCTTAAGGCAATGACTTATTCTCCGAAGAAATTTTTCTGATCGGGCTACTATAGCACATAGCTGCCATATAAACTGAACGATCGAAATCAGGGGCTTGTAGGTAAAACTTTTTCATTTGACGAAGTATCTTCAAGAAATTTGGTTTGGATTATTGCTTAAGGCAATGAGTCATTCTCCGAAGACATTTTTCTGATCGGGCTACTATAGCACATAGCTGCCATACAAACTGAACGATCGGTTTCAGGGGCTTGTAAGGAATCTTTTGTAATATGGAATGATTTTTGCGACCATTGTTAAAAGTTCTTCTTGTCTAGTAAGAAAATTATCTAAAGCGCTTGAAAAGGAAAGCCTAAGTGAAGAAACTGCTGAACTTCTATGCTACTTAGTAATCCTTTAGCCCTACTTTTGCTCTTCTAACTTTTCCACAACTTTGCTTTCAAATTAATTATACAAAAATTTCGAAAGAATTACTTTATTATATGAACATAAATCTTATGCTTTGCACCTCTAACAAAAATAATGTGGCATTCACGCATACTTAAACACACACCCACACAAACTCGTACTTACACATATGTGAAAGATGACTCAAGTGAAGACAGCGAGAACTGAAGAATGCGCACATAAATACAATTTTATTACACTTGTTAACAACGGACGAACACATACTAAGGTGGGTGGGCTGTGAGGGTGTGGAGCAGAAGCAAAAGTAAAATTGGAAGCCAAGCGGTGGCGGCGACCTCGCATTAAATGCTTCACTGGCTTGGCGAGTTGACTTCAAGAAGCGCATTCATAATTTATATATACATATGTATATGTAAACTATGTGTTATACATATGTATGTATGTATATAAAACGCATGTGTTGATAGCGACGCTGTTAATGGCAGTGACGGTCTAAAAATGCGCATAAGTAATGCCGAAAATGTCGCGGAGCGTTTGCAACACACACACAAACGCGCAAATAAATTCGGTATTTTTCTAAGAAACTCAAACTTTTCTATGCTTGGATGTGTGCATGTAAGCTTACACATAGATACACGCAAACGGCTGCCGTGTTTGGAGCGTGCAACGTAATTTCGCACAATAAATCAAAGTGTTAAGCACGCCATGTCAACAACCTGCGCCACAAACACACACTCACGCACACATATCAACAAACACTCGCTATAATAACTACGCACACACTCGTACTTACATTCAAACAAATTTATATGCATTATAAAATTTCTTACGCCGCTAGCAACTCACTTACAGCTACTACTTGCCACCGCCAGCCATATGTTGCACATTCTTCAAATGCTATTTTTATTGCTTTGGCTTGCAGTTGTTGTTGTTATATGTCGCCAAGTAGTACTTAAGTATTTGCACCTTTTTTGGCCACCTCGCCAACTCGTTGCTGGAGCATAATTTATTTGCATCAATTTCACATTTTTCGGGTGCGCTTTTCGGCGAAAGGCCAAGGCATTATTCAATGACTTTGTTAGCGATGACTTGGCGCATGCCACACTTGCCTTTTAGTTTGAGTTTAGCAACTTTTTTAGTATTTTCTGCAATATTATTCCTAAAAAAGGAACATAAGGAGGGTAATAATTTGTATGCCTAACATTATGAAACCTCAATTAATATCAAGTCTTAAAAATATGGAGCAAGAGTCTTTGAATAATTCCTGCCTGCTCTTCTCTTTTCAAAACACAGTATATGCGGCGTTGATATTGAACGTTGAGGGTATTCTAAGTTTAAATCGACTTCAAGTGACTAATAGATACTTTATGGGACTCTTTTGTCAGGACTACAATACTCTCAGGGCGATCGTTTATAAAAAAAACCTATAGTCGGACCTGACATCAAACCCTAGCATCATCATGGTTTTTTATAACTATTTTAATATAATTTAAGCTTCACCTGCTTACATTGAGAACCACTTCTCGCGAAATTAAAGAAATATCGCCTTCAAAGTAATCCCCACCAGATGTAATACTGCCTTATCGGGACAAAACGAGCAATAACGCTTTTGAACGGACTAGCGAGAGTTATCAAGCTCTCTTGACATCTCTCTAACATTTGCCTTATGATTTTCAAGCATCATATCGCTCACCACTTTGTTAATATTTTCATCAGTTGAACAGGTCGAATGCCGGCCAGAACGAGGCATTTTTCAATGATTTCTCGATCGTCTTTGAAGGCTTTATACCACTTGGGGGCTTATGTTTTTGATAAAACTGAATTATGATAAGCCTTTTTCAACATTCGCAACGATTCCGTAATTTGGTTAGAAATACAAAATTTGAGACAAATTCTTTGTTCCATATTTGTATCCATTTAATACTGAGAATAGATATCCGACTTATGCAGCTTCTGTTAACAAACTGGTTGACAGGTGACGTTCATATTTGACATAGTAATTTAGGACAGTCCTACTAACTTAGCAGAAAACATCGCATCGCCTGCACCAAAGCTATAAAACCTTCACGAGTACATTTCTTAAAGCAACATATATACTCGTACACGAAATTAAATCTGAAAACGTATTTAACCGCCGGTTTGCATCCAATAGAAAACGTTCAGCTAGTTCTTTCTAGTCTAGTAGCGTTGTTTTCTGTAAACAACATTCAAGGAGAATTAAGATTACTTAATAAGGAAAACAGATCTTGATTTTGATCGATCAGTTGGTTTGGCAACTCAGAATTGATCCGATATTGACGAATGCAACAAATCAAAACAAATTTTAGAAAAGGTAGCGTAAAATGATTTTTCAAATTATTTAAGATTAATTCTAGCTATGAAGATCGGCAATTCGTAAATAATTCGCATCTTCTATTTTCACTACTCATATTTATTTTATTTGTTTTTTCTAGTCTGTAAGTATAATACTGTGCCGCAAATGTCCTTTAGTCTCTCTTTTCATCTATCTTTATCAATGATATTATATTTTTCCTTTGTCACAAACATTATCATTATTTTGAGATTTTTTGTCATTAATTTTGTCATTTAATATATCTCTAAAAACTTTCATTTTTTTCATATTTAGATAATAGTTAAAAATACTAAAAATTATAATAATTGCATTTCTTTCAAACATATAAAATTTTCTACTTAAATCTAAATTTTCTCATTATTCTATTATTATTATTTTTCTTTTTAATTTTCGATTTATTTTTCTATTTTCTCACAGCTACAAAAAGGTGCGAGAACTTCTGATGTCCGATGGGGTATTTTGTTATGAAAGCACCGTACCATGTACTACAGGCTTTGAAATCCAACGATCCTGGACAGTAACCAGAAATACAAAATAAGTGTTCTGTTATTTTTATACGTAATATTTTTCTTGTAAATATAATTTAAAAAAAAATAATAATAAACAATATTAAAGAAATAAAAAAAAATATTTTATATTAAAAAAAAAATTATTAAAAATGGTTTCAATTAAAAAAAAAATTCTGTCAAGGCGTAAGAAGCAAAAAGAGACGGATCATGTTTCCATACCAAATAAATACATAATTGAGTAAGAGAATGTGTGTTTGGATGCCCTCTCTTCATATGTAATGTATGCAAAGGACAGACAACTTCGCATAAATGCGGCGAAGTGCCTTCGTGTAACCAGGCGAACATAAAAAGCAGTAGGCTCTTTGTTGTTTTATGTTTTCTTTTAGGAAAAGGACAAAGAGTTAATTGATAACAACAAAACATTTGCAAATAAATTTCTGATTGTTTATTGTTGTTCCGACAGGTATAGTACGGAAATGAAACATTTTATTTTTATAATTGGTTGTTACATAAGAACTCGAATGCTTTGATGCTCTCCTGTTACATTGCTGCATAAAAACTTAAACTCATTTATGAAATGCACACGCACACCCAACAAACACATCCTAATTACATTTCTCTAGTATAAGAGAAATCAGCGTGAAATACCAAGCGCGCATAAGCCACACGAAAGGTGCTCGAAAGGTCTGCAACTCTTTTTGATTCCTCTTCCCACAGTTAGAACATTAGTGTAAAGCTCCCAACAACATTGCGTGAAAACAACTGCATGAGCAATATGAGTGTTTGTCTGTGCTCTGGCGACACTGCATAACTGCTGATTATGATGGAAAATGTTGGAAAATGAAACAGGTGTTTGTTGTTAGATTTTCGCAAAATAAATAAAAAGACGATCCATATACTAATCCCGTGATTTTTTGTTACAAGATTTATTTTTCTGATCGCTTGGTGGCTGAATCCGTACAATTTTTGCAAAAAAAAAAAAAATTTTATTTTTGCGACCTTCCTTCCGAAATATGTTAATTTGTACAAAATCAGCGTAAGTCACCAGGTGCACATAAACAACCAAAAGCTGTTTTGTTCGTAAATTCGCCGGTAGTAATTTGTTGTTCCACTCAAGATCCATATATGATCCCTGGCTCCTGCAACAACACAGTGAAAAATGACTGTAGAATTCGCACCTACATATGATGAAAGGATACTATTTAGTAAACGGAACGCATATTTGTTTGTGTTTGCAATTTTCCATGATCCAATTGTTATTGTAGTAGTGTGCTCATCAACCGATTGCATTATGCAAATACTGGCCATAGTGTGGTCTAACTAGTTTTCTATGCACCTTTGCAGTTCGCGTGGCAGTGAAGGAGAATCTTCTCTCATACAATTTTCATATAATTTTTTTTATTTTTCCAAAAAAGAAAAAAATTTATTTGATTGCTTGCGACCTTCCAAAAAATAAATAAAAAATCAGCGTGAATCACCAAGCGCCCATGAAACCCCATAAGGTGATTTGTTTGCCATTTCGCCAGCAGGACTTTGTTGTTATGCATATGATCCACATATGATCGCTAACTCCTGCAACAACACTACGACAAACAACTGCATAATTATCACAAAGGGATGAGCATGAGAATGAGTAAATGGAACGCATAATTGTTTGTGTTTGCAAATTTACATGATGTTATTGTTATTGTTTATGATCCTTATACGATTAATACAAATAATGATACAGGGTGGTCTATTTTTATTTGCTGTGCGCCTGGTATGGCAGTGTGGAGTCGCATACAAAATTTGGAATAATTATTGTACCATCATCTAAGGGGGATGGATGACCCTAATAGTAACCACAGAATGTATTTAAATATACTGAAATTATATTAGGCGCGCATAAAGGTACTCAAGGATACTTATCCTTAAAGTTTCGAACAGATTTTGCTGGCATAATGCCTCTTAATTACTAGGAACTCATAACTGAATGCCTGTGAATCTTGTAAGTTCAAGAATTTATTCTTCCTTTGGAAAAATCTGGCAGCGCCACACAATTATAAGCGATCGCAATATACATACATATGTATGTTTGCAGACATACACATAGAAATATTGCAAAAAACTGCTGCAAAATAACGGCTTGTGAATTCCTTTTGGGGAATGGGTGGAAAAATCGAAATTATTTTGCATTCCACTTGGGCAATGGATGGACATAAAGAAACGATTGATTGTTTTTGTAAGAAAACAAAGCAATGCAAATTTTGTTTTTTAGTTATACGCAACTTTTTTTTCTGTGCGCCTGATGTGTTGCATAATTTTTATCTGTTTATTTTGTTTTATATCCTTTTGGAGTCAAGAAAAAATGAAACCTGTTTTTCAAGACTGCAAAAAATCGATTTGTTCATTGGCTTATTTAATTCTATAACGTAGTACCTAGAATATTGTCCTTAATACTCTCAAGTTGATCTGAGCAATAGTTTTGGAGACACTGGCTTCAAAATATCAAAACATCAAATAGTTTATAACAAATAGGAGATATATTATATATACTATATTAAAAATATAAAATTTTTGTTTTAAGTCAAATCTTGATCATCGAAAGTGACAATTCTTTTAAAAAGATCGAAGTTTGAAAAGTCAGGTTTAAAATTTTTAAAGTGAAACTTTTTTAGGACTGACTGAAGGATAGTTTCATATTAACATCCAAGTATTTTTACTTTTCTTAATGAGCATAAGAAATGGTGAGTAATAACAATAATATTAATGATGATAAAAATAATCACAACGAAAATTATAATACATTACATTAATAATAATTCAATACTAATAATAATTAAATAGCAATCATTGGCAATAGAAACGCATTTTGACGCATCAATTTTGCTTTTACAATATAAAAACTCTTTTCTCAATAAGCTACAACAGTTTTCTTAATGAAAAACACTATTCGCCTCTCTTCATTCACAATTTGCCTATACCAGTCATTGCTTTGATTTGCATAAACATATGCAATTGCATTCCTATGTTAGCATGTAAATACATATGTAAGCATTCGCGCATATGACAATTGCCTATAGCTATGCTGCACAACAATTACGATTGACCACGCACGAGGTCTCACCTGTTACTTTTCGTGTGGGTGAGCACATAACAGAAAGAGATCAGTTCGTGCCGAAATTTGTTGTGTCGTGTGGTGTTTAGCGAAGTTTAGTGAAATAAAATAAAAATATATTAAATTGTGCTAAAGTGTTGTTAAAGTTATTATACGCAAATAATGTATATTATTTGTTTTAAATGTTAAGTGAAAAGTGTTGGAAGTGCCAGTAAATAAATGCTATCTAAATGTGTAAGAAAAGTGAATTCCTGCAAAAGTGTACGTGTTCATAGCGGTAAAATCGATCACGTTTGTGCAAGTTTATTTCAGTATGGTTCGTGCCTGTTTTGTGTTGTTATAAATGAGTCGTGTGTATGTTAAAGTGCTATAAATCGCCAAGGAAATAAAAAGAAAAGCTCGTGGGCTTAATAAGTGTGTGAAAATGTTTGCTAAAATATAATTTGTATGTAGATGCTTGTATACATATTCAATGGCGAAAGAAAAGTTGCTTGTGTTTCTAAGAGTGTGAAAATATATTTAATATGCATAAAAGTGTAATTTGTGCCAAAAAAGTATAATTTCTGTGGATGTGTTGATCAGTAAAGATGGAATTTTAACACAACTATTATTTGGGTAAGTAGGTAATTATTATTTGAAATTTAATATATACGTTTTTAACTATTTTTCTTAATGTATAAATTTAATGGGTCTATAAATATGTAAATTAGTACATATTGCCAAGATATGACGTCCCTTTAGCAAACATACATAATTAAGCATGTCACTTACATATTTGAAAAAAAGTTCTGCTATATCTAGCTGAATGAACGTGCCAAAAGAAATTTGTACCATACAAACGTATTATGAATTAAAATAAATCGTTTTTGCATCATTATAGCTTCAGATGGGCAATATTTTTAATAATGCTATCATAGGCGCGAATATTGTTATAGTCACAATATACATACATATACAGACATACATGTATTTTCAAGATTACCAAATACCATTTGGGGTTGCAGCCACCATATTGTTTTCATTGGTTTGCTTATAATGTATATGGGCCATTCCATCAATTGGCGACATGGTTTTGTACCCGTGGTTCTCCGATTTTGACCAAACTTTAGAATATCATAATATAGACCAATAGAAGAATATCTGTTAACTTTTTAGTGGTCAAAGTTGCTCCGTTGTTTTTTGACGCGCACTTTAAATTGAGATCAAACAAAAAAATGCCTTTTTCTTTTATTTTTTAACGACCTCAAAATTGAGTGAAAAAAATTTTTAAGTTATCCAATTTTATGTAAAAAAATCTCAGCTTTCTGATAAAAATACTTTCAAAATCCAAAAAAATTTTCAAAATCCAAAAAAAAAAAAAAAACATTTTTTTTTCCAAAAAACCCGGTTTTTTGTGCTTTTCCCCCAACTATTTTTCAAAATTGACCTTTCCATTCGATTCCTCGTTAAAGTTTACATAAGAATCAGTGTTCAAAAATACGGGACTCTGATCCCATGAACAGCAAAAAAAATGCAAAGTTGTCGCTCAAAATCCAAAAAAAAACATTATTTTCCCAAAAATTCGGTTTTTTGTGCTTTTCCACCAACTTTTTTTCAAAATTGACTTTTCCATTCGATTCCTCGTTAAATTTTACATAATAATCAGTTATCAAAAATATGGGACTCTAATCCCATGAACAGCAAAAAAACTTCAAAGTTGTCGCTATACTGCGCAGTGTGTTCGCTTAGAAGGTTGTGTGAAAGAGGTAAATGTGTAAATTGTATTCTTAGACTTGAATTAAGAAGAAATCACTGTCTTCATTCATAAAAATATGGAAATTTTGTTGCGTATGTATTGAGCCAGAAGTGGGTCTCATCGCTGAACAAAATTAGACTCGAAAACGTCGGCTCTTTTTGGAACTTTTCAAGAGCCCATAGAACGAAACGATACCGCTTGGAAAGATCGAATTCCTTTTTCTACAAGCTGTATTTTGTTTGCTTTCAAATTAAGATATGACATACGTCAGGCCGAGTTGCTGCGAAAGGCGCCGAATCTAACTAACCACTAACTGAAAATGGCATTCAAACTTTTAATGAAGAAAGATAGCGAGATTCAAAATCGCAATGAGATTAAAATTTCAGAAAATCATTCGTCTATATAAATAAATGCCTTCAACAACTAAAATGGCCACTGGCTAGTTAGAAACGACTGGTAGCCTGCGTCAACTGGAGAACGAGCATTATCATACACACACATTTGCTGCCTCTCTAGTTCTATATATGTATTTACTTTCGCAAAATATGAAGTAACTACAGCAGCACTAGTGCACCGATTCCAGCCGCAATTAACCAACCAGTTATAGTGGTGAAACCGACCCAACCCAAAGCTGTTCGTCCTGCCGTACGCTGCCTTAGTACCACCGCCGATACAGTTGGAAGGCAGACACATTTAAATAATATCATTTTACGATCGCAGTAATTACTTTTCTGGGGTTTGCAAAATAATTAACGCGCATTTGCACCCGCTCGAAGTCGTCGCAAGAGTATTTACATACATAAGTATGTACCGACATGTCTACGGTGCTCTAGAGTTAGTGCGGTGGCAGTATAACTAACCAAAATTCGCCGTAAGCAGTGATGACCAGAAAATGTCCACTTTTATTTACCTTAGTAAATAATTTTTTTATGTGTTTTACTTCTTTCTATTTTTGGAACGCCATATTTGTGCGCGTCCCAGTGTACTCATGGCCGCCTAAGTGAGCTGTCTACCGTAGAACTGGCCACATGTATTAACTCACCCCTTTATTGTTTCACCTCTTCAGCGCTGGTCTACTATCTTTAGCGCCACTCGGTGGTCCTGTCCATTCCGCGTTATTGGCCAGTATTGGGATAGCAGTGCAAAGCATTTGCATATGCAGTTCCGTGGCATGCCACATCACACCCTGGCGTTCGCTGTGGCATTGCATGTTGCTGCAATGTACAAATTGCACTTGTCGCGTCATTTGCATCTCGGTGGCCCGCGACTCAGTGCGCCAGCCACATCAGCGCTTGCATTTATTTATGTTTGGCTATAGTGAAAGCGGGTCCGTTGTCGAACGTACAAAACTATACCACGTATTTGTATGCAAATTAGCGCACTGTGAGAAATTTCTTAATTAAGCTGTTGAAAATTTTATTCAATAAGGTTTTGTAGAGTAAACTCTTCTGGAACAACTTTTCTAAACTTCTGTAAAGTATCCCTCCGTAGAAGCAATAACCCCCTCATTCGACACAATTTTTTGTCCGATGAGTAACTATTTTAAGTTTCGAAACAATAAGACGTCATATGTATCAAGCCTCATTTGGCGTGTGCGTCATATTGTATATAAGTTCGTAGCCCACCATATGTCGATAGATTTGGCAGTGAGTGCTGCGAAGTCATGAGCGGTGGTTCCTTAATTCAACATAGATGGCTGGGACTGTTCCGTCTCTCCAAATAGTTTATGTAGATCACGATATCCTCCCATAGAATGATTTTCGCCTTCATTGGAGCTGGTTCGTTTAGTAAAGTCCACATTTTCGACTATTTCTTGGTCTTTGGTTTCGGTTTCGACTATTTTTTGGTCTTTGGCTTATGCAAGGGTATCCATATTTTGTCGCTAGCCATGAAAAGATGCAGGTACTCTTTTGGATTGCATTTAAATAGTCCTTCAAATACTCCCGTGATTTGGTCACGATTTTTCAGTTGAACGGTATTGTCGGATAAAGCAAACATAGCATTCATCGCACCGAATATTTCCTTTTGCACAATTTTACATTCCTGATATGATCCATGTATTCTTTTGGAATTCCTACTTGTTTCATTTAACTCCGGAACTTCCTCTGTCTTGGATGTCTGCAAAAACGAAATCTTGGACTTTTGTCTGGTTATACTCCGTGGTGGGACTTTTCGCAGGACCTGGACACGGTTCATAAAATCTCAATGAGGTCAGATTTAAATCAATTTGTGACACACGTCATTGAAGGAGAATAGTTCTCGCATTTCACACGCGAATTGCCTTCCAAAATGAAGAGTCGATTCACCAACCGAAATCTAAAATTTTGGTATACGAGTACTTCCGCTTCAACACGCAGTCAAAACAAAATGGCGGTCACGAAAATATACTACACGGTAATAAATTTTCCATCCATAGTGCTGGCTTCGAACGGTATTGTTGAATCAGTTTAGTGAAATTCTTCTAATGAGCATGCTCGAGCCCAATGCCGTGTAGAGGATCAAATCATTATAATCTGTTGGCGCTACATCTTCTTGCGAGTTTTGGCCTCCAGAAATCTCGGTATTACAAGCTTCTTCGAGGTTTTTTTTTCGAGTTCAAAAAGCCATCTTAGTCGATGTGCTTTGATAAAGTTTTTCTTTTTAAGTTTTTTGTCGGTGAGGATGAAGTCCCGGCAAGAGGTAGCTTGTTAGCCAATATGATTATACCGGTCATAATCGATCGTTAGAGCCTATTTTAACTGCTCACCTTAGTTGTGAGGTTAACGATTGATGACTTCTAACTTTGTAAGCGCCTCATTATTCCACCGACACTACAGTCTATTTCTGTAGGCTTTCGTCTAATAAGTTTGAAACAAGTAAACTGAGTCCCATAGCCCGGTCTTGTGAGCCAGTTACTTGAATGCTTTAATTATTTTGTAGATAAACCATTTTGGATTGACTGAGTTGTAAGTAAATGGTCCATTGCTGGACTTGGAAAAGACTATTAATTTAGAAGATTAAGGTTACTTGACAGTCGAAAAACTCGGATCAGGTCAAGCATTTATGGGATTAAGTTAAAATTAACCCCGGCTACGACTGAACAAATATTTCAAGCTTGGCATTCTACGTTGTCGACTGCAGGGAGGATTTCTGCGAAAGCACTCCAGCAGGAACTGCTTGGAGAGAAGTTAAAACCTGATTCTTCACTGCCATTGCCATCTCCGATCAATAACTTCTTTTTTACACTGTAACTTTGGACGAAGTTTCGGTAAAATTTTTCTCAGTGTTTGTAGCCATTTTTGTTTTCCATTTTGGATTCGTTCAAACAATCTTCAAATTAAATTCGCCATAACGATTACAACGACGCCATGTACATGGTCGTCACCCGGATCCACGCAGCATATACACATGCATACAGACGTCAGCAGCTACGCACTATAACTAGTCGCTGCTCCTAAGCCACCATTTTGCCAAAGCAATAGCAATATTTTGCCAACAGAATCGCAGGAGAACACCGCAAACTACCCGCTACGCACACCAACAACACCAAAATCAACAGCTACACATACACATACACACATGCAGAACTTAATGACTTTGTGTCATTGTTGCAACGCCAACAAATGAGTGCAACACGCTGCAACATAAAAACATTTTACATAATAAAATTATAAATTGCGCTCGTTCTACGTCGGACGGCTGGACGGACGTCAGGCAGGGTGTGTGTGGTGTCATATTTGCAATGTTGCACTGCTAGACAAATGAACGAAAACGAAACGCAATGAAATGACAGCATGTACCGTTAGTTGGTGGGGCGTTGCGCTAAATCAGCGACGCCATATTGCCGCAAATGGCTATTTTATGCATTTTCGCGCAATTTTTATATTAAAAAGTGTAAATGTAAATAGAAAATTTTATTATTAGTAATTTTTTGCAAGTGGCTCTTCTACACGGCTCCATTTGAGGTGTGTCTCCTTGTGTTGCAAGCATTATCAGCGCACTTGTTGTTTGCACTTTTAAATGCACATTTGTGCAACATGTTGCATTTTATCGTTGCTAAACTAGTTGCCGTTTTTTTCTGCAGCGCTGAGGGGAAGCAATTTAATGCTTGCTAGGGTTTCCTGTTGCCTTTGGTTGTAGTGAGAATATTATTTCATAAATTTGTACAAAATTAATGAGACTATTTACTAGAATTTATTTGTCGTTTCTATTTTAAATAAAAATGTTTTTGCGAAAATATTCTCCATCGAATCATAACCATAATTAAAGTATTTTTTTTTTAACATTTGGATCCTACAGTTTTTTAAGAAATTTTAAATTTTCTAAATAAAAAAAATTTATTTGAACGAGTTTACTGCTTCGCTTCTCGCAATATGACTTTTAGCCAATTCACTTTGACTCGAAAGTGTCATGGAAGACAGTTTGGGCGGTATTCTAAGTGCGATCTGAATTCTTCTTTATTGGAGTAGACACTGCTTTCGCGGTTATAGCTAAGTTAACAACAGCGCGCCAGTCGTTTTTTCTTTTTGTTATTTGATGATTCGAGTTACCAAGTGCAGTCAGGTCCTCCCCCACCAGATCTCTTCAACAAAGTGGATGTCTTCCTACTTCTCTGCTTCCACCGGCGGGTACCGAATAAAAAACCTCAAAAAAAACTGAAGTGTTCTCTTCAATCCGTACGAAATGACTACCAAACTAGCGCAGCCGCTATCTTTATTTGCTGAAATATATTAATGTCCTCGTATATCTCAAGTTGTCAAGCGCAAAGGACATAAATCCTCCGCAGAAAGTTTCTTTTGAACACTCCTAAGACCAACTGATCAGTTGATGTTCATGCCTAAGACCACATAGCAGGACGGGAATAATGAGGGCATTGTAGAGTTTGGTCTTTGTTCGTCGAGAGAAGACTTTACTTTTTAATTACCCAGCGTCAGCTTAGACAACTGAAAATGTAAACTTGTAGGAAGACATTTTTTCTGGTATTTGGTCATTATGAGCTTTTTTTGTATATTCTTTGCACACAGAGTTAAAATTTGTACTTCTAAACTCATCATGATCAGCTTGCCAACCTAAGTAGAGCCGTAAAGATAATATTTTTGGGTCATAAACAAGTTATCAATACTCAGATATTATTCTAATCAAACTTTTAAGGTGCTCTACTAGAAAAAACTCTTCATTTCATGGAGGAAGTTAAGAACTAACTTTTTTTGTAATAAAATGTAATATTATTCATTTGATAATTTCAAAGAAAATAATGATTTGATGATGTAGGCTATGATCAAGCATGAACTGCTCAATTTTGAACAACACAAGTCGATCAAACTATGTATACTATACGCTTAAGTTACTGTATAATGGGTATAATCACAGCATTTAAGAAATATATAACCTTTAAAATCACTTGGTACGAGTATGATGATAATTTCATGTAGCCAACTCTTGTTGGTATGCTTCCGATTGCTAAAATTGTCACTTACCCTAATTGCAGCCATAATGGGGGCGTGGATGGTAGTCTTTACTATCTAAATTCGACTTGGACTAGTCTACTTAAACCCGTCATGAAGTCGTGTCATTGTGGTTAAGGTTTTGCGTATGAGGCGTGTCAATGCTAAACTGACTCTTTTGCAAAGACTATGTAGAGTAGAGGTCACAAAAGAGATGCTCGGCAACGTAGCTGATGACCTTACATTTATCAAATGAATTATTACTGGCGACGTGACATTAGTTTATGAATATAACGTCGAAACCATTCAACATTCTAGTGAACCGCGCTCCAAAAATGAGCCAAAACCGAAAAGTTAATATGTGCTGAAAGCACTGAAGGCCATCCCAGCCAGGGCTTAACAGTTTGGCTGAAAAGTTCGTAGGCTTACATACATATGTAGTGGCTGATTACACTGTTTCAATCAAAGGGACTCTTTATTCATATTCTTGATTTGCCAGCGAGCATTATTTTGAGGTATAGGAACTGGAATAGTCACTATGAGCCTGATCTGAAGAATACGGTGAATGTTTCCACATTCGAAAACCAATTCATGAGGTTTGCCATCGTTTTCACTCATTTGTGGCACGGCGGATTCTCTTGCTGAAACAGCACTTTCTTTGTCCTATTTAAGTCTGTCCAATAATAATTATTCCATATGCATCCAAAAAAATAGACGACTGTTGTGCTTTCCACGCTTTGGAGCGGGTTCATCGTGTGCAGTCCACTTGGACGACTATCAATAGGTGAAATAATGGAGCCGTGTGTCATCCATTGTCACATATCGACGACAAAACAACGTAATTTTGCACAAAGCTTTCGTATACTCAAGTATTCATTCACAATGTATCCAATAAGTGCCTTTGATATCTTTAGAGTCTCAGCTCTCTAGAACAACTTCATTTTTCGGTAATTCAAAAATTTTTTGGGACATTTTTGCTGTTTTCGTCGGTAACAGCCTCTTTAGGACGTTCACTTCCTTCATCGTGCTCGGTGATCTCGTGGAACCTTGGTAAATCACTTTTCAACACAAAAATATTCTATTGCTAAATATTTAACTTCTATGAATTGTAACCTACATCACTTAAAACCGAAAGTTGGAACTAGATGTAATTAAGAGAGAGAGGGAGAGAGTGAAATTAATTAAGGAAAATTTTAGCTGAGTTGAGCGTTCTTTTAGCACTTGTATATAAAATGAAACAGGTTTCGAAATTTTTTCGGTGGACTTCAACCCATACTCCTAAGTTCTTTTCTATAAGCTGCGAAATTTGCTAACTTTGAATAATTATTCAATTATATAATTATAATTATCTCAATATATCATTTGGGAAAGTTTGAAGTTCAAAGAACTCTTATATTATTTAGTGCTAGATCAATTCGTTAACTGCAATAAAATGAAAAATGTTCTTATAATTTAAAAGTTCAACTTCAGCTCCGAAAATTGAGTGAATATTAATATGAGGATATAAATATGCATATACACATAAATTATTATTCAAATTTCTTATGCTTAAAAAAATCGAAAACATTACACCACTTCATAAACTTAATATCCAAAAGGCATATCTGTATCGTATGCACAAGTAGGTATGTGGAGCAAGAGTAGTGTGTGTTTATGCCTTCAAATCGGGAATAAACTATTTTGCTCACATACGCAAGTAATTTGCAATTCTCCGAACATATTTCCATATTTGCAACACTGTTGTGCTGTTGTGCTGACAGAGATTGCCTTGCGGCCGACAATTGTTGTTGAGCTTAGCAAATCCTGCATAGAAGCCGCGTCTCAGCTTGTCTTGTTGCTGCAGCTGCCGTGTTGCAGTTGTTGCTATTTTTCACAATTTACTGTTGCTACATTTTCTTTATTGCACTTGTTGTTGTTACTGTTGTTGTTGTTGGTGGTGTTGCTACTGTGGTAGTTATTTACGCGGCTAACAAAAATTTACTAACTTCCAACTAGAGGAATTTGCCACAGTCTATTACAGTGCTAGTTTGTAATTGCAACAACAACAATACACTAGGAAAGAAGTGGAAAAGAGAAAATGTCTAATATCATAGTTCTACACAACAAAATATTTGCGATTTTGACGCTCAATAAGGAAGTTTTGTGGTGGGTTAAGATGTGAAGGAAGACAATATTTTTAATGCGAGGGTTTGATATTGACGACGTATTTCCGACGGGAATCAAAACGATAACATTATTGGTTGCTATAGATCTGCTTACATTTTTTGCTGAGTTTATGAATATGTTCTATAATAACAGAGGAACAGCGCGTTCATTGCTAGAACATCGCCGAGCCCTTGATTCACTCCAAGCATGACTCACGCATTATTTTATTTTAATAAAAAAATTTTTCAGAAATTAAAGATGTACATACGAGTTCACTTTGCTATTTCTCTCTGCTTTTCTAACAGCTTGAGAAAAAATAAACCCTCTCTTTAGGGTATACGATCGTACACTAGATCATGGAACTCTATAGAGAGAGAGCACGGTGTCAGTGGATGCGTTCTGACGTTGTTCTGAAGGAACACTGTTCCTCCCTTGTTGAGCTTTAGATGGCCATTTTTGGACGATTGCTTTCTGCAGTCGATCCAATTGCTAACAGTACAGGTCCGAGTTAAAAATTTAGCCATAGAGAAGCAACAGCTATTTGATAACCACCTAATAAACATTAATTATGTTTTAAAACCTTTCTGATAATCAATCTCATCAAAAAATCCTCTAGCTCAGCGCGATGCGACCACGACCAGTTTTGATTGATGTGGCCGCAATTATCCACTTCTCATGACCAGTAACGGTTCGATTTTGTTGCGACCCCAGATCTATGGTTCGTGAGTTTTTTTTTACATTTAGAAGACGGAAAAAATGCGAATTTTCCAGAATTTATTCCGAGAAAATTTTTAATTTATTCACCCAAAAAAATATACACATATTATGGTATTTTTTACGGTATTTTAAGATTTAAAAAATGTTAATCGGTCGATTAATTACTAAAAAATATATTTAGAAAGTTCATCTTAAAATTTGAGATTAATCGGTTTATCCGATTTCGAGTAATGTTGGACTCCTTTGGCATTTCAATCGAGGGTCGGTTTGGACTGATAACTCAAAATTTCGCTAGTTTGCTTAACATAGGTTTACGGGTTTCGAATTTTTTATTGCCTTATTAAATTCTACAACACCTGTAGAACATTGTCTAAAATTTTATAAGTTGATCCGATTAATAGTTTGGGAGATACAGCCTTGAGAACTTGCGTTTTTGAAGTCGGTTGGCAAGATTTCTCAAGAACTACTCAACCGACCTTCATGAAACTTTACTTTGGGATACAATTCTTAAGGACTTGGACGAAGGACTTTTTTGTCGACTACAACTATTTGAAGAAAAACTGTCACAAAATGTTCTTTGATATTTTTTTAATAATTTTTTGTAAAGCTTCGTCCAAGCTCTAGGTTAAGGTTTAAACTAAAACACTTTTCACTTCAGATTATTCTGTAAGGAGTTATCCCGCCATTGCGGGCGCATCTTTTTTCCGAGGGTTCACCGGAAATGGCGTCGTAATAGCCCAGTTTAAAATATTTTTTTCCAAAAATTTCAGAATTTTTTTGTTAGTAGAGCATGTTTGTAACAATAAAAAATTCTAATAAAATATTTCACTTTTTATACGAAAAAAAAATTGTTGAAAAAAGGCTGTTTTTTACCCGAGGAAACCCATGTAACCCCTTAACTATATCCATGTCGCCGTAGAGCTTATACAGTTCGTGGTTTCATCTTCTTTGATATTTATTGCTTATGCATTCGGCTCCAAAGACCTTGCAGAGAATTGTTCTCTCGTATGCCTCAAATGCTTGAGGTTTGGACGGAAATGATGAGCGACTTATTGGGTGTAGTTTTTTTCCTCGAGGGAGGGAACTGATTCTCAATTGACTGCCGATCTCACAGTAGCACCTGTTGGAAAGAGTTATTCCGCACTTGATTTCCAGGCTTAGATCATTGCCTGACAGTGACTACGTTCTCAAGATACGAGAAATCTGTGTGTGTGCATTCCAGGTGCTTTGTCTCGCCTTCGTTTACCACAAGCCTAATCATTTTCACTTCTTTTTCAAACCTGAGAAAGGTTAGGTTGACAGTTATGTTGTTAAGGCCTATGATATCAATATTATCTCCGTATCCAAATGTATTGTATTTTTAAAGTGCCTCTGTGACTCAGATTAGCGTTGCGTATCGCTTTTTCCGACATTATAGTGGATAGGTTCGGAAAGGTTTTTCCTTATTTTGAAGCAGCTCATGTTTTGTGCATCATCTATTCCAATAATGAATTTATTAACTTTCCTTTCTGAAAGAGCGATGGATTCGATACCAGTCTTAAATATACTAGTCATAATCGGTCTAAATATGACGGCCCTTAGACTAAAGTTGTATCACTGTTAAATATATCTATATTCTGTGCCTATTTGAACTTGCAACAAATCCAGGTTGAAATTTGCACTTCGATTTCTTGGCAGCTGATATAAAGAGGCTGCCAGGAAGTTCATTTGCTGCTCAATGAAGTCAATCCGCCATAAATGTGGCGGCAGAAAAATACACTAAAAATGAAATGAAATTATATGTGCGATGTGTGAGTGTGCATATAAATATAAAAATATCGTAAATAATATGAAAAACGCAAAAAAAGTGCAATGTTGCCAGCTTCTTTAATGAAAATGCGAAAAATAAAAATTAAAATAAAATCAACGCTTGAGGCGCGGTTCTTGCAGCTTGTGTGTGCAGCGGCAGCTACAACAGCGGCAGATGGCAGCGCGAGATAGCGGCAACAACAGCAAGAACAGCAGCAATTATGGCAGGCAACACAACGACGACAACATGCCACATGCCCGGGAATGTGGATGGAGGCTTTGACGGCAACACAACTCAACGACAGCCAAAGTAATTCGTCGGAGGATGACGACGACGGCGATGGCGACGACAGCAACACATCTAGCGGCAGACAGACACCGAAATTCGTACGATTGCAATGCAGCGAAAGCGGCTGGCGGAAGCGGCGGGGGGAGGCAGCTACAAAGAGGCTGGCTGGCAGGCAGGCAGGCAAGCGGACAGACACACATTGCGCATAATTTCGCGTACGTTTGCTGAATTTGTAATTTTAGATTTGATGTTGTAGATGCAGTTGATGTATTTGTTGTCGTTGTTGTTGTTATTGTCGTTATTACTGTTGTTGCCGCCGTCGTTCGCCAGCAACTAAAGATGGATGCTGTCAATATTTCGTACGGCATTGGCACGTCGCACGATATACATACATACATATATAGGGATTGTTGTGTTGTTGTTGTTGTTGCAGCGCTATTGTTGCCTTTCTTAGGAGCTTTCGCAGCTCGCAAATTAAGTTTTGATTGGAAGTTGTAGTCGTACAATGCGATTTGATTCGCTGTGAAAGACATTGTCGCGTAGTCGCTGGAGGGGTGGCACATGGGAGGATCGCATTTGCGGCCAAAGCGGATGAGCACATTGCCTCATATATATGTATGTACATATATACATCATTACTTTTACATATGTATATTTGTATGTTTGTTCCCTTGCTTTTTCTTGTTCTTCGTACATACATTCGTACTCTCTGCCGTTGCTGTTCTCTTTTCCTGTTGTTGCTTGTAGCTGTTGTAGATGATGTATTTGATAACGGCGTGGAAATCATCTGTCTGTCGTTTGTTTTGATTTCTCTGCTTCGTTTTGCACAATTTACGCCATCTTTAAAAATTTCATGCATGAAATTGCTTTTTGATTTGTATGACCACTTTATGACAGACGATGATGCACTTACTTACTTTCTTGAAAATGCACATTCAGACATACATATTATATATGTGTATACGCTGTGTTCGCAAGAAAATTTATACAAGTACACTTATGCACTTTTGTAGATATGTACGTACAAGAATTTTTATGAACAAGGGTATGTTTTTAAGTTATTAGAACGAGAGTGTAAATTTATTGATGGCTGGAGTTATAATGTTTAGGAAGTTAGTAACTAATTTTTAGTATTATTATAACCGAACTTCATGATACGAAATTTTCTGCTACAAAGTTTACAGCTATACAGGCTTTGTCCGGAAAGTAATAGGACTGAGTCGATTTAAAAAAATTTATTCAACCAATCGTTACAATACTTTAAAAAATTTCAAAATATGCTACAAGGAAACAAAAAAGTCCAAGGGTCCACACCAAGTCTGTAGAACGGCTGCGGTAGGATTGGAATGCCACATGTTCAAATTTTGTTTGGCACACTTCCACTCGCTGCAATTTCTGGTCGTCAGTTAGCACTTTTGGAACCCTCTTAGCGAACACTTTGCGCATGTTCAAGTGCTCCGTCATAATGTCATGAACCACAGGTTTTGATAAATTTAACATCAATTAAGCGAATTCTTAGAACGGTTTGAGTTCAAAAATTTGCGCACACGAGTCACATTGTCGGTGTTTGTCGAAGTCACAGGTCTGCCAACACGGTTTTCATCAGGGACCTCTTCTTCAAAGGCCTGGTGCCACCGAGACACACCATTTCTAGAACACTGCAATTTCATATAATTTTCAGTATAATGTATTCTCTTTATTATGAATTGCTTTTTAGCGATTCAGACCATTAATCGGACGAATATCGTGCCATCCTGGTAATCGGAAAGCATTGTTTCACAGACGTTAACGCAACGTTGTTTTCGAAAAAATTGAGGGTTCTTAGAACCAATCATACTTTCACTCTTTCTAGGCCCAAATGATCTTTCGAAATGGTTTTCATTGATTCTTCCGATATTAAAACGATGCCAGTAACATCGTGTTAATTATCAGTTGATGTTGATGGCCGTCCTGAATATGGTTCATCGTCGACGAATTCTCGACCCTCTTTGAATAATTTGTAATAATCCAAAATCCTTGTTATCGACAAACAATTATCACCGAAGGCATTTTCCAACATTCGGAACTTTTCGTTACCAGAAATTTTATTCCGCACACAAAATTTAATGGCATTTCTATGTTAAATAAATTCACTCATCGTAAAAATCGACAACTGCACTTTCTGTACTTCGGAAAAACTAGAGTATACTAAACACTAATGATTACTTTGATGTGACTCAGATGCCATTGATAGTCCTACCAATTTATAAAAAATGGTCTTACTTTTTGAAAATTTTTCAAAAAGTAGGCGTGTACCTTCTCCTAACAGGTGCAATGCCATATCTTCCAAGCTGCTAAAACTAAGTCGACCAAAGTCGCTCAGACCTAAAGTTTTAGTATCTCCTCCGATAGTGTGGAAATTGATGAATGGGCGCCAAAGATGAATTGAAAACAAGAAAAAAAAAAACGTTAAATTCGAAAAAAATAATATTCTTCAGAAATAAAAAAAAATCCCATACAAGTTACAAGTATTGTATGGCAACTTTATGCTATGTTATCCCGATCTGACAAATTTTTTAAAGATTTATTATCAAATAAAAAAGTTTTTGTACAGAAACGTGGTTCAGTTTGTATGGCAGCTATATGGACCATTATTGACGGTTCCGACAAATGAACGATCTTTGAGAAGAAAGCAATTTGTGCGGAATTGCAGTGTAAACAGACGGGGGAATTGGCTAAATCGGGCTTATCACACTTGTATGTTCGAATATGTACTACTGTGCCCAAAAAATAAGGTGACATTTGAATTTAAACTGCGCGCGTCGAAGGATTTGGATAATTATTTTTTTTTTAGGTTGGTAGTACTGTTACTCACATTTATGTCAAATTTTATGTCAAAATATTCATTAGTGTTTGAGATACGTGTCGTTTTGCGAGCTGCTAAAAGTGAGTTTTTCGTTATTTGCGATGTCGAAATTTGTTGAGCAAAGAATTTGCATTAAATTTTGTTTACGGAATCAATTTTCTGCTGCGGATACGTTGAGGATGGTGCAGAAAGCCTTTGGTGATGAGGCTATGTCTAAAAAAAATGTTTACAAGTGGTGTAGTGAGTTCCAAACCGGGCGTGAACGTGTCGAAGACGAAGAGCGTCCAGAGCGACCAGCAACCTCAACCGACAAAGCTCACGTTCAACAAATCAAAGATTTGGTGTTGAAAAATCGTCGATTAACAATTAAAGACCTTGCTGATGAAGTTGGTATATCGAAAGTCTCAGCCAATACCATTTTGAAGGGTGTTTTGGGCCTCAAGCGCGTCAAATCTCGACTGGTACCGAAACATTGAATTTTTTGGAAAAAAGGTGTTGCGTTGAAGTGTGAGAAACGATGCTTTCCGACTACCAGGGTGTCATGAAACGCATTATAACTGGCGATGAGACTTGGATCTATGCTTACGATCCCGAAACATCCGATCAATCGAGCGAACACCGAGACCAAAAAAATCGCGCCAAAATCGCTCAAAAATCAAGGTCATGTTGACTGTTTTCTTCGATTATCGTGGTGTTGTGCATTATGAATTCCTTCCAACTGGTCAAACAGTCAACAAGGAATATTATTTGAACGTTATGCGTCGTTTGCGTAACGCTATCCGCCTAAAAAGGTCGGAATTGTGGAAAGACAATTTTTGGTTTTTACACCACGATAATGCACCATTCCATACTGCCCTCCTAATTCGTGATCATTTCGCCAAAAACTCAACCCATATCGTTCCGCAACCGCCGTATTCACCTGATCTGGCGCCGTGCGACTTCTGGCTGTTCACCAAGCTCAAAAGACCGCTCCGGGGACACCGCTTTTATACGATAGAGGAGATTCAAGCCGCAGCGAAGACGGAACTGAAGGCCATCCCGGAAAGTGACTACAACCAGTGTTTCGAAGATTGGAAAATCCGTTGGCATAAGAGCATTGCATCGGGATGGGATTACTTTGAAGGGGATGAAATTAATTTGGAAGAATAAATAAAGAATTTTCAAAATAAATACAATATCACCTTTTTTTTGGGCACAGTAGTATATATATTTTATAGGATCTGCAAAGTTTCCTTATGGATGTTTCAAATTAAATGAAAACTTAATATAGCCTTTTGATTATTTACCTCCCAACAGGAACTCAGTATTACAGCCAATGCAGCGAATTATGGTCCTTTACCTCAAACAGCGCTACAAAGGCAGATTCTACTGAATATTTTATCACAAATGAAGTAAAGAATGCATAATTATTATTTTATTAATGACAATCCTTTCAATCAATTTTATATTACAAGTTTCCTCTACAACGAAGTTTATTTTCCACTCTTCTTATTCTTGAGATTTCCCCTTGAGATTCGCTTGATATCGCTACCAAAAAGCTGTATATAATTTCCCTGAACCGTCTGTTACTAACTTTTATATTCGCTTTAGGTTCAGTTTTAGTGTGAATCCATAATACCTCATTAGCGCCCAGCAAGTTCGTAGAATTCATCGGAGTGCCTATGTGAATATATGTGATAGAGGGAATCAATGCAGATCAGTCCTTGTGAACCCAGAAAACAGAGGGTTTCAGGGTGAATTTTGCGACCGATGAAACGGAGCGAGTTCGTAGGGTGAAATCTATTGTTTCAACTATTTTTTCATTGTGTGTACTAATGAATTCACGTTTCTATCCCGGTCGTGAAAACGGCAATGTGAAATTTCCCTCCAGCTGAGAGATAGAAATATACTGCATGAGAGAGGACTTCTATTTGAATCAACTTAACCAAATCAAATCGATAGAGAATACTTGAAGCTATTCTAAGGTTCAAGTAATCATGTTTATATATTACTAAAGACAATTGATAATTATGGAATAAATAAAATTAAATTAAATATTTTAGCCCACTCCACAGCGCATTAAAAAATTATATTTCAAAGGCTATTGCCTCCGGTATTCAAATAATTGAGAAAAACATTCAAAACCCTGTGAGCTTAATAAGTATTCAATACTCTATTTTATTACCCATTCTGCAAGCTTCAGAGCCCATCTCATAACATTTTCTTGTTTATATATATTTCCACATGCACATTTACTTAAAGTTTATTGACCCATAAAATTGAGCGCGATATCCTTCTATATATTTGCATAGGCATTTATGCATATCATATTTGTATGCTTGTGTATGTGTGTGCATATGAATATAACCTCTTTTTTATGCTTTTTTTGCTGTTATGTTTATGTTGAGGCGTCAAGCTGCCTTTCACAATTTTTTCACAGCTGGATCTGCGACTATGAATATTTCACAACCAATAATTAAGAAACATAATGGAGATGCATATTTTTTATTTTATTTTATTTTTTACGTTTTTTGCTTTATTTCTCTTTTTCTACATAAAAAACGCAAATATAAATATAAACCATATGCGAAAAAAAACTGAAGAGCACATTGAAAAAAAAATAATAATTCCGCAGGATATATCGGCATGTTTGCTCGCATTTTTTTTCTCACTCAACGCGCCTAAAGGCCACAAAGGATACAACAACGGAAATAAATACACAAACAATAACAACAACATGCTGTAGATAGATGTGTAAAATAATTTTCATGTCCAACGAGTTGTGAAAAGAGTGCACAAGACCACTGAACTGGCACGGCGAATGCCAGCGGACGACAGTGCGTATGAGTGCGTGCGTGCGTGCGTGCGCACATGTTTGTGTGTGTTCATATACTCCTCCGGTTATGTGGGTGTTTGTCATACAATGGGTGGCGTGTGAAAAAAAGGATTTTCATTATAATTTGTTTTAACAAATTCATTGAGTGTAAAAAATCAGTTTTATCAGACAATAAATTATTTGTATGAGTAGGCATTTGGATGGACCGCTTTGTGTAAATAACGCTATATTGCTAGGTATGTTGGAAAATGATAAATTTGCTGCCTCAAATAAGGACAATTTTGGCCACAAAAGGGCAATAGCCCGAAGCGATGTCCATAGCGGTCTGCTGAAGACAACCTTTAGCACTTGCCCTTGGTTTGGGTTGCTCTTACTTATTAATATGCTGAAGACCACCCATAATCCTGTGGTAAGCTACGGTTTAGTGTTTTAGAACACAATCGTATTTTTTAATACACTTCTAACCGCCTTTTTGTATAATTTTAAGGGAGGTTCATTGCGAATCTTCAAACAATAATTGTTTTTTTGTCTTCTTTCTTTTCAAAGAACTTATAACTAAGTAGTAAGATCCTTTGTTGGAGGATGGAGTCATGTGTAGAAGTTCCCGCAAGTGAGGAAAGTTCTCTAATCGCCATTCACTTGAGAGTGGCCAGAAACGATTCTTTTTCATATGACTCAAGCAGCTCACGACTTCCGGGCTTTGACCAAGTATCCTCTGGGTAGCCTAAGAACATCCGTTTAAAGGCGAGCTAAAGTGAAAGGGCGAAACATCCCCTCCGCAGGGTTGTGCGCTGGTTTGGAACCCGCCACGTAAGAAAAACTTACCAATGAAAAGGAACAACAAGCCTCGGATGAGTGACAGCGGCTGCGCTGGCTGGGTCATGTTGTCCGGATGGCCGAAAACACTCCAGCTCGGAAAGTATTTGACGCAGTAGCCGCCGGGGGAAGCAGAGGAAGAGGAAGACCTCCACTTTGTTGGAAGGACCAAGAGGAGAAGGACCTGGCTTCGCTTGGGTTATCCAATTGGCGCCACGTAGCGAAAAGAAGAAACGACTCACGCGCTGTTGTTAACTCGGCTATAATCGCGTAAGCGGTGTCTACGCCAGTAAAGAAGAAGAAGGTCCTTTGTTTTTCATATAAAACAAGTTAACACAAAAAGCGGAATAAAATCAAATAAAAAATTATCTTCATCAGTACCGATTTGCTTTGTTTCAAGGGCAGTTATCTATAGTTGTCCGATCTGAACAATTTTTTCAAAGGATATATCGCTTCTTGAACATTCATTGCATACAAATATTTTGCATACAAAAACTTGGCTTTGATCGATCAATTTTTATGTCTAACGCAGTGATGTCGTCCAGTGAATATTATTCATTTTGCTGTATATCTATTACTTCTCTCGATTATTTTTGGCATTTTTGATAAGAAGAGCACCCTAAGCTTCTCAATCAATGTCATTAAAGATTAACTAAGTACCATAGACTTCGTTGAGTTTCGAGAAAACTGATCAAAATACATAATATTTTTGCTATTTATTGGAACTTCTGGTCGCTATCTATATACGTACCATTAATGTAAAGAGAGATCTATGATACTGAACATCACGACTTTTAAATATTCTATTTAAAAAAAGGTAGGGCTTTCAGGCTCAATCAGCGCTGGTACTGCTATTTTGATACACTATTGTAAGACTTTATCTTGATTCCATTGGGGTGTTCAAACCATTTGGTGATTACAATGAAATGAATTATCTCTGTTATGCTTTCTGTAAGCATCTGGGTTCCCCACGGTATGATACACTGGAGGAAGTATCGATATTGAGGCCGCAGAGTCGGTTAAAATTCGTCACAAACGTATGCATGCTAAAGGATGACTACTCCCCTTGGACTAAGCAACTGATCTCCATCTGGTATCTGGTAAGGACCAAAACTGGTCTATGCTTATTAACCTGGTTACCTAACCTAACTTAACCTATACTTTTTGTATTTAATATTTTTGTATGGATATTTAATGTATGGTGACTACTCGCTTCCAAAATTTCAATGTCTGATTTGTGTTAACACTGCGCACTCACAGAGTTAGTAAAGAACCGTTTCGTTTGCTTTCTTCGAGTTTGCAGCTACTGCACGTGCTATAGTGGCACATTCCCATTTTTAATGCATATTCTTCAAATGGTCAGTGCCCCGTTATGGTAGCTGTAAGCCTGTAGATACTTCTCCTGGACCTATATAATAGGTGCTTGGTGCTCTAAGTCATTTCTTGGCCATATCTGTTTCCTTATCCTGCATTTGGTTGTAGATATTTATCTATTCAGCGCTGTTTGTTCAAATTGCGTATTGAGCCCCTTCTTAAACGCTCTTGGCGGACATAGTATTTGCCTCGGATTCGTTTAGAGAGGCTCCTGACTTTACTAACATGTCTGATTTTTCGTTGTGGAAAATGTTTCTATGGCCGTTGGTTGGCAAGATTATGGCGTCTATATTTTGGGATGCACAAGGAATAACTTTTATTGACTACCTTGAAACATGAAGGACCAGGCAGTGTATCACCCTTAAGGGTGTATTCTACTCTACAATTTTGAAAAATTAGATTTTTTTCATATATTTAAAGTTTAGACCCTTAAGAACATATCCTCCAAAGGATTTTTAAAAATTAAAATTATTTTAAGAGCTAGAGTTACTTTAGTGACTCAGTACCTAGCCCGGTAGGTAGGTAGACTCACTTTTTTAAACGCGTTTTTCTCGAAACTGCTTTTTTCCACACGGCACCGGCATTATCTCAAGTTCTATAAAACCGATTTACTTGAAATTTTGTGAGAACCTTCTTTACATAATCCTTTATCGTTCCTAACAGCATCATGTCAACATTTTTGTTTTTAATATTTTAAAAAAATTCAGGAATTTCAAAAAAAAGCGTAAAAAATGATTTTTATTTTTAGGCAGTCGCCATTTAAAAAAAATTTTTTTTTTTTTCGTATTCCCTGATTTAGCGACTATAACAGCATTCTTACTGATTAAGAATTTCTTTTGATTTTTTTTTCAGACCACCAGGAGAGTCAGGATCAATGTCACCAGGATGCGCCATTTTTTTTACACATGTCTCTCCCCCCTCTAATTATTTTAATTTTTAATATTTTTTTGTAAAATTTTTTTTTTGTATTCTTAAGATAGCAATGAAAACACCATAAAAAAATGGATGGTAAAAATATTTTTGGTTTTTTTTTTAAATAAATTCAAAAAACTGCCCAAAATTTGATTTCTAGAGTAAAATACCCCCTTAAAGGAAACCACGTTACACACAAAAAAAAAAAAACAATTTGGCAAAAAAAATTTGTTTTATTAAGGTGGGTCTTATAAATTTGATGAAATATTGAAATATTATTATATTATTTATTTTTTTTTTCAAAATTATTTTATTTATTGAATCTGCTTTTTCTTAAAGCCTAACAATAAGTTATAAAATCTTAAATCTATTTAAAAACTAGACAGGCTCAAGCAAGTGATTGAGCTGTTTTGGTGATACGTCGCTCTTTAATACGCAGGCATATGTCTTCTTTTAAGTCGTGTTTGATCACAGGAATGTACCAAGGCATTAGCCAAAGGGTTTGGGTGATCTCGAAGTTTAGATATATATTTAATTCTGCTGTCTTCAACTTCTTTCTTTACTATAGGGATACCAAGGTCTTTATGGATATTTTCGTTACACATGTACCTTGGTGAACACGTGATTGTTCTAAGCATTTTTGATTGAAACCTTTGTAACGATTGTTTAAATGAGTTAATCCTCCCCCCACTCTACCTGGGAAAAACTGGCGAACCCTAAGGACGAACACACATCACCACACAACACCAAAACAACTCACCACACCTGTACCCCTACCCATTAAACAAAAAGGATGGACAACAGGATAGGAGACACATTCGTTCTAAGCAATTCGAACCACACAAGCCACGACACCGTTCAACACAATTCGTCACCGACAGTTCGCCCATCAACGCATCAACATTCGTAAGCTTTCGTCAACAACGATCTGGCGCGCTGTCTACATTCACTCGTTTATGTTGGTTACCCCAAATAATTGAACATCTAATGTTATACGTAATAAAATAAACTTTGTAAGAATGCATATAAAGACCTTCTAAATAAATTACATTTTACATCATACGACTCAAGTAACCCGGTACTTTTATTTCAAATGTGCGTGACAGTATATCTACTTGTTACAAGTTTATTCATGGTCCTTCGAGCCTTACCGAAAGGCACCTTCGGTTTTTTTTATAAACACAAAAACGATATCATATTAGAATATATGTATAACAACAAGTCAAAAGAAAATGCGTGAACATAGTGCAGTGACCTGAAAAAAAAAAAAAACAAAGTGCAGTGACACAAAACAAAAAAAAAAAAAAACAAACAAAGAAGCAGTGACCCACACAAACAAACCAAAAAAAACAATAAATGTATACACATATGTCTGTGAGGTAAACAAAAAAAAAAAAAAAAATTGTGAAGAGAGTGGAGAAAAAAGGCGACAGAAACAAAAAAAGGAGTGCATTTATAAAATTAAACACGCAAACAGTTTCAACAAACAAACAAAAAAAAAAACAACACATAAACCGGTCGTGGAATCGCGAAACTAAAAATACATACATACGAACAAACTAAACGCGCGCGAAAGCTAAATATAAAATATAAACTAACAAATTAAGCGGGCGCGAAACTAATACAACATAAAATAAACAAAAAAGCGCTAAACCAAAGACAACCAACTGGAAGCGAAGAAGAAGAAGTTGACAACAGAGGCCCGGATAAACGAAACAATATACACACAAAAACAAGCGGGCGCGAATAATTAAAACAAACCGACAAACAACAATACGCACAAGAAGCCAGGCAGCAGGAAGACCGTGGAAGAGGAAAATAGGAATTGTCAAGAAAACATACATACATACATACGTTAATCTGAAATCACAGTGAGCGTATTAATTTCATTTTATATTTAGTGTATGCACGTACATACATACATACATATATATGTTTTAAGGTACGGTTTTCCTAGGTAAAACTTAGCGAAAATCAATACCTAAACTGGTTTAGTACATATACATATATTCTAACTCATTTCATATACACATATGTACATGTATATATCCTTAAATATATGTATGTTTATCTATTAACTTTGGTCCGACTCCAACAAACCAATAATTAAAATTTTTACTATGATAAATTTCCGGCAGTACCCCTAATGCTTAATAAAGTAATAAGCAGGACCCGGCATACAAAAATTGAGAAGGACATATTTGAAACTATAAACTAAAAACTAAAAACAGAAACAGAAAAAATATACATATATACATACAAACACAAGTGCATAGGCAACATACCTGCACATTACTCATTTCGTTTTTGCGCTCTTTTCGCAGTGCTTACATATGTACATATGAACATTTATATATAACTACAACAATATATCCGCCTAGCTCTTACCCTACACTAGGTAAGGACAAATTACTAAAAAAACAAAAAACTGAACAAAACAAAAAAAAAATTAAGTAATCTTAAGATTCCAAAACAGTAATTTTAAAACTCACTTACGATTCGGCGGTAAAGTGAAATAAAATTTCCTTATTTTTAACTATCAAATCACGATTAAATATAAACTGTGGGCGCACATATTCAAATATTCAAAGTCCATATTAGCATCTATTCTGCAATACCTTTTGTTCTTTGGCAAACAAAAACAAGCAGGATTGCGTACAAAAGTGAATTGATCTCTCTAACGAGCTCTCAATTGCTTAAGAACAAAAACAAACCGAACAGAATTACAAAACATTACAGCATATTGTTTGCTCATATACATTAGCACAAACAATTTGTGCAGATTAATCAAAAAAAGCGAATTGATCTCTCTAACGAGCTCTCAATTGCTTAAGAATATAAGAAAAAGCATAATCATAAGCACACTAACAATTTGTGCATACTAATGTACATAGCGCATTGATCTCCTCAGCGAGCTCTCAATCGCACAAAACATAAGTACCTACATACGCATGTAAATACAAGTACACGTATTAGGGTGTGTCTAATTACACAACATTAGGACATAAGAAATATAAATTAATTAAAAAAAAAAAACATTTTTTAGCAAGATAATCGAAATTCCAAACTCTATTTAGCTAAAAGAGTTTTCGGTTTCAAGCAATACTCTATTGCCTTACTTAAATCAGTTACACTGAGAGGAAAAAAATTTAATTATTTACGGATAAAAAATTAAAATAAAACCAAAATGGTTAATAACGCAATAAAACAAAATACACCTGCAGGAGCTACACGCTCAACACAGGTTATTAAATTCATTTCACAAAGTGAGAGTTTTTTAAGATACTGCACAAGATTTGCATCTACACCGGTTCACGAAAACTCGGAATCGCTGCTAGAAATCAAAAGTCAAAATCTTAAACATTTTTGGACTCGGCTCCAAGCGGCTCATGACGCCATACTAGAATCTGACGATTCAGACTTGCCACATAATTTTAAATCATCGGCTTACGATATTTACGAAAACTGCTTAGACCAATATGAAGAAACGAAAGCTATGATCTCCGATCAATTAAAGCTCATTAAAGCAATTGCACCTACTCCCCACAGTAGAGTAGAGCTGCCACAAATAGACAATCAAGAGGCAAGTTCAGGCATCCAACTCGAGGTGCCTGCATGTGATACAGAAACCTTTTACGGAGGTTATGAAGAATGGCCGTCCTTCCGGGACATGTTCACAGCCGTTTACATCAACCATCCACAGCTATCAAAGGCACAAAAACTGTATCACCTCCGATACAAAACAAAAGGTCAAGCAGGCGAAATAGTTAAACAGTTTGCATTAAATGACGACAATTTCAATTTGGCTTGGGAAGCCCTAAAAGCAAGATATGAAAACGAAAGAATACTGGTCGATAAACAAGTAACGACTATAATGAACTTGCCAAAAATTAAGAAAGGAACAAGTGTAGAATTCATCAAACTAGAATCCACTGTTTCAAATTGTTTATTAATTCTATCGACACTAAATATTCCCACACACAGCTGGGACCCAATTCTGGTTAACATTTGCACCGCCACATTACCAGAAAAGTCGTTACTTCTATGGGAGCAATCGCTCTCATCACGAAAAAAGTGCCCAACGTGGCAACAAATGAAAGATTTTCTCATCACCCAATATGAAATTGCGGAAAGGTTAGAAGAAAATATAATCAGAACTAAGAACATTAAACACGACCGAAACCGAAGCTTTAATAGACCCCAAGTTAGTAACAAAAACAATTTAAACAAAACCTTTCACAAAACGCAATCGTTCACATCTGAACAAAGAACACATACGTCATGCGAACTATGCACAAGAGGGCATAAGCTAAAAACTTGCGAGAAGTTTAAAAAATTAAACATTAACGAAAGGAACAACTTTGTCAGATCAAAAAGACTCTGTACAAACTGCTTGTCCCACTCACATAATCTTAAAAATTGCAAAAGCAAATTTAACTGCTTATATTGTCATAAAAGACATCATACAATGCTTCATTATAGCAGATATCCCATCTCACCCCAAAGAAGCGCTTATTCACAAAGAACCACGAGTATAATTGCAAAAGCAAATCCCGAAAACCAAAATTCGAAAAATTGCCAAGAGACACCATGTTGCTCAAAGGCACAAAAAGTTCAAACGCTGCACAGCGACACACAAAGTGGACTAGTTACAGAACTAGTTACCACCATGCCAACTAAAGTTGAGTATAATACAAACAGATACCTCAATTCACAATTGAGAAAATTTTGGGAACTAGAAGAACTTCCCCCCATAACGAACAAAACTCCAGAAGATCGGTATTATGAAGACTTCTCTAAAGCCACATCTACGCGATCAAATAATGGCCAGTACGTCCCACGACTACTTTTAGAGCCACAATTGTGCAACATCCCACATATTGACAGAAAAAACAATGTCAGAATTCAATCTGACAGTAATAAAAATTCAAATATCTGTCACTTTTCGACCCCCCAGGGTGGCCTTCGCCACTTATGATTACTGACCCAAGATTTATGGGACGAACAAATGAAACCGAACTAAAATTTCGCAGATGTAAATACAGTGATGGATAAACTATTCCTCACATACCAAGCCAATACGGTTTCTGAATATCCATATTGCGCAACATATACGTGCGCACACAAAGCGATACCACGAACACAACCTAATTATTAATTCAATATGACAAAATGTAAATAATATCGCTTATATCTTCAATTGTACATACTAGAAAATCAAAAAATCGAGATATTTCGTGCAATATTGCTTCATAACAAAATTTTCAAATTTTCAAAACCTCAAAAAGAAAGTTAATTGATCACATTATTCTCGATGCGATACAGTGACGCACCTAGACTTACCAAAAGCAAAGGTAGCTCTTATCGCACCTACATAAGCGCTCCCTATAAGGGTAGTTGGTGGGAATCTGTTGTATAACTTTACAATAAAAAAAAAAAATATATATATATATATACACACATATATATAAGTATATATATAGATGGAAATTACCATAATACAAGTCAAAATGAAGCCGTTCGCAATTCACGGCTACTCTTTCGCAAGATCCCTCTCATTTAAAAGCCCTAACCTCGGGGAAAGTTTTCAAAGGAGCACCCATTCTGGCCACACTTGAGCCAGGCGTGGAGTAGCTGTCCTTAATAAGCCGATCATAAAAAAAAAAAAACATAAAAAAAATTGCAACAAATGCAAATAACACGGAAAAGGCAATAAAAAATAATCGGCATAATAAACCGATAAGTCGTCTGCAAAATCAAATAAACACGCAAAATAAAGTTGCTTACTCCAACACCAAATATCCGACGGTCGCCATGCTACGTCACTCGCAGTACGTCGACATATGTACATGCAATCGCATGCATAATACTAGGCAAAATATTCGCCTAGGGGGCCCAGGATGTTTAAATGAGTTAATCCTCCCCCCACTCTACCTGGGAAAAACTGGCGAACCCTAAGGACGAACACACATCACCACACAACACCAAAACAACTCACCACACCTGTACCCCTACCCATTAAACAAAAAGGATGGACAACAGGATAGGAGACACATTCGTTCTAAGCAATTCGAACCACACAAGCCACGACACCGTTCAACACAATTCGTCACCGACAGTTCGCCCATCAACGCATCAACATTCGTAAGCTTTCGTCAACAACGATCTGGCGCGCTGTCTACATTCACTCGTTTATGTTGGTTACCCCAAATAATTGAACATCTAATGTTATACGTAATAAAATAAACTTTGTAAGAATGCATATAAAGACCTTCTAAATAAATTACATTTTACATCATACGACTCAAGTAACCCGGTACTTTTATTTCAAATGTGCGTGACAGTATATCTACTTGTTACAAGTTTTAACAACGATCAATATTAGTTCCACAGGTCGTACCCCACAGTTAAATGCCATACATCCAAATCGGCTTTATGACCGCATTATATAAAAGCACTAGGTCTAGGCTAAGTTTGGAGTTTTTATTTAAAAGCCAATTAAAATTTGCAGCTCTAATCTTCATACATGTTATTTTACTAGAGATATTATTTCTCCACGTGAGCCTTCTATCTAGTTGAATACCAAGATATGTTACTTCGTTCGCTTGGGGTACTAAAATATTGTTTATTTTTGCTGCCGGGCACATCTTTGGTCTTAGTGATATTTTTTTAGGTACAGATTTTTAAAGTGTAGTTCAATCAATTTATTTCAAATATACATATATACATATATTTTTCTCTGTAACAAATGGTCGTGAGGGCGTGTAACTCGAAAAATGTATAATTTTATTATTCAATTCTTTATATTCGTAAAGAATCGGAGTGGACCTTCAGTTTTTGAGATATCGATCTGAAATTGAGCACACCTCCTTTTCTCTCAAAGAAGCTGCTTACTTGACAGAATCGGCGGTAATGGACCCCTATAGCATATTTCTGATATACAAACAGAGCGATCAAACTAAAGTCCTTGTAAGGAATATTTTTTTTTTATATAAAAAGACATGTACATAGCTGCCATGTAAACTGAACGATCAGAATTAAGTACTTGTATGGAAACTGGCGACCGATGTTAACTATTTTTGCTGTTTTCTCAACATAAATACTATAAGCCATGTCGTTGAGTGCTGAAATCGTTGATATTAAAATATTTGAGCATTTTTAATTTATTTACAAACCGCTTAATTTATTTTTATTTAATCAGATTCGTGTTAATTATAAATTTTATGCAATCGAAAAATACGATTAACTTTTCTGTGTGTGTGTGTGTGTGTGTTTGCTGACCGCAACAAAAGCGCAATATATTTCATACATATATTTTTATTTGTTGTTTTTGTTATATATGCATTTTTTGCGCTTTGATTATATTTGCTGCGCACTTGCCACACCCATCGTCGCTTGCATGCTCTTTCTTTTAATTTAAATTATTGCCAACATTATTTTTTTCGTTATTTCCATTTTTGCATTGGCTTCTTGCACGCACTGCGCTCGGCCATTTCGTGCCGCTCGCGTTATTTTTAATGTAATTAAAAAACAATTGGCGCTCATTTAAAATTCATGGAATGCAGTTTATTTTTGTTTGTTTGCCACAATTTTTATTATTATTATTATTATTGCTACGTGCTTTTTCTTTTTTTTTGCAATTTTCTTTTACCGCAATTTACGGCTATGTGTGTTGTGATGGCGTCGGCGATTTTTCATTGGCCATTTCAGCATTTTTATTTATTTCATTCGCCTTGCCACACAGCACCACCACTACAAACACACACGCACACGTATACCCACTCACACACGCACACACACACGCTGGATTCTCGTGGCGCTGGCGCATTTTGTAATTCAGCGTTGCGGTTTTCATCAGCATTAATTATTATTTATAGTGTAGTTATTTTTGTTTACGTTGTTATTGTTGTTGCTGCCATTGCTGTTGATCTTATCGCTGTCAATTTTTATTTTCGCCATTAACTTTCGCACAATAAATGTTTGCATTAAAAATAAAAATTAATTAAAAATTTAAAAAGCATTTTATCATTTCCATTGGCGATTTTCATTCATTTATATACACAGGAAAAGGCTAATGGCCATTTGCAAAGATCCACCAGACATACATATGTATGTATGTCATATACAGTAATTATGCATGTTTACATATAACATAGATTCATGTATGTATATTTGTGAGCTTGTATTCTTACCCTTTAATGCCAGTAAATGGCTTGTTTAAAGGTTCAATTGGAGTGGACTTGTTTCTCTGATACTTATATGGGGGATATATCATCTATAGCAGTAAACCTACTTTTAAACTCGTTACTATAAAAGTAGGAGAAGACTTTCCCCAATGGTTTGGACAGTTACTTACTAACAGAATTCTATATTTCGAGGTTCCCTACTTTTTTATAGAAAAAACACGGAAACCTCAATTTTATTGGGGAATGTATGCTATCAAGATTGACCGCATAGATTTTAAAGGGGTATTTTACTCTAGAATTTTGAAAAATTAAATTTTTTTCATATATTTAAAGTTTAGACCCTTAAGAACATATCCTCCAAAGGATTTTTAAAAATTAAAATTATTTTAAGACCTACAGTTACTTTAGTGACGCAGTACCTAGCCCAGTTCGGCTTAACTCACTTTTTTAAATTTTGCATATCCCCACAGAAAAAAGTTTAACGGTATGATATCACACAATCTTAGTGATCAATTGACCGTCCCAAAACGTGAAATTATCTGCTCAATGAAGTAATCTCTCAATAAAACCATTGATTGATGCGATGTTCGGGAAGTGGCGCCGTCTTGTTGAAACTTAATGTCGCCGATCGGCATCAAATAGTTGGTTATCATTACGCGATATCGGTTGTCATTGACGGTTACGTTCTCACTGGCATCACGTTTGAAGAGATATCGACCGATGATTTGGTTTCCACTGGGCAACAAACTACACCAAACCATAGTTTTTTTCTGGATGAACTGGCAGTTCTTGAAACTCTTCAGGTTGCTCTTCGTCCCAAATAGGGTCATTATACTTCTTTTCACACCCATGGAGCGAGAAATATGCCTCGTCGCTGAACAAATTTTAGCTGGAATACTTTGGATCTTCTTGGAACTTTTCAAGAGCCCATAGAGCGAAGCCATGTTAATTGGGAGGGTCGAGCGGGTGAAGTTCTTGCACAAGCAAGCAATAGTTTAGAAGTCTTTGTGTCTTTGCACAAGCAAGCGCTTTTAATTTGAGATCTGGACGTAAAATGCGATAAGTCGTTCCATACGTTATTTCAAGTTGCCGCGAATCGACTCTCCACTGTCTAAAACTCAGTCCATTTTAAGCTGAAGTGAATGAGTTCAAACATAATGAGAATTTTTTGCACGAAGAAATTTCTGTTGAAACACATTTCGGACGATCGATACTTAATTGGCGTAGACATCGCTTACGCGGTTATAGCCGATTTTTTTTCATTGGGCGCGTTTTTTACGTGACGGGTTCCAAACCCGGCGCACAACCCTGGGGAAGCATGGTTCACCTTCTCACTTTAGCGCGCCTTCAAACGGATGTTTTTTGGCTACTCAGAGGATACTTGGTCTAAGACCAGAAGTCGTGAGCTGCTAGAGCCATAGGTAAAGGAATAGTTTCTGGCTACTCCCAAGTGAATGACGATTAGAGAACTTTCCTCACTTGCATGGCTGTATTCTCCAATCATCGTCCAACGATCGATGCACCGAAGAAAATATTGTCAACACCGTCACTTTTCTCGACTTATAACGTGTTTTACTTTTCAATAAACTGAATGTTAGTGAAGTACCACAAAGACTTCTAAAAGACCGCTATTTAAATTAAAATATTTCCGCGGAATTTAATATATTTGTTCTAAAGAAGACTTTCTGCAAGACATGTTTGATATTTTCACAACTTTAAGCGGTTTTCAGAAAAATAACCCATCAAACTTCAACATAAGTTTGAAATAAATTAGGTTAGATGATCTATAGCTGAACCCCAATTAGCAATCCCACCCGCCTTAGACAGTCCGTAGTTGTAGTCCAACACATAAAATATATTAAGGAGATCTTCTTCAAGTTTCTAGAGCAAGTAAATATACATTACATACACTCTTCAATAGTCAACTTTAATTATCACACTGTCAATACACTTCATTCGACTAAAATTCATTGCCAATTCCGATTCACTGCGCATTTAATGTAAATCATTGAATTTTAATGCGAGTTGACTGAAACTTGGCGCGTGAGTGCTCCTTCTTCACAGCTCTTAGTCAGTCAAATCCTTTCGAAAGGGTTAAAATAATAAATACTTACAATAATAATAACAAAGTTGTAAAACAACAACGTCTGTGCGCGCTCCCAGGCAACAACCAACCGACGAAATATCCAGCTCCTTGTAATGCGCCAAAGTTAAAAAAATATTTTCATTAAAATCGCATTCGCATTCGTATGGAAATCGTAAATTTCCAACAATAACATGCCGTTTACGAATAGCTCAACTTCCCAATCACTGCTTCAAGAAGCTGCTACAACTTTTGATGATTCACTCACGCCCTTTTCCAAAGGCCCATAGCTTATATTTCGCCAGCAGCCAACGAACCATTCAGCCATACGTCGGCTGCAGCAACACACTCACTCTACGCACTCACTCTCTTTTCTTTCTCTACTCATGTTCCTAAGCAAGTCAACCGACCTGAAGATGCTGCGCGGCATATTTTTCTATGCAAATGTATTCCAGCATTTCCTTAACCCTTTCATTGGCCGCACTTACCCCACAGCAAGTGGCATTCGTACTTCGTAAATGTGAAATATTTTAATTGTTGAGCTTTCCTAGCAAACCACTCGTACTCCCGCTCACACTGGCGTCCTTGCAGCCCTTTCTCTGTCATTTTAACTCGCACTTCTCCAATTAGAACGAAAAGTGTCTTCTTCTTGTTGTTGTAATGGTTTCCGTTTACACATTTACAGTTAGTTATTATTTCATTGTTTCCGCCTTTGTTGTTGTTGTTGTTATCTGGTTACCAAGCACCGCTACTCCATGCCAAATGGAAAGTTTAACGAAGTGCATAAAGTTTTTATAAAGTTCGTTGGCCAAATTCAAAACTGTAAGTAATTTTTAAGTGGATTTGCTAATGGATCCAATAATTCATTTGAATTTGTTTGCTTTACTCATGCACTGGGTACCGGTGTGGGGTGCGGCCGACTTGCTTATGGACTTGGCTTTCTGTGAATACTATTTTCGCATGAAATGAGATTAACGTTGGAAGGAGTGCGGGGGTAAGGCTCATATTTAATGGTATGGTTTCAAGAAGTTAATGTAAAATTTAGGTGTTTACAAGTTTTGAGTGCTTTGTTCGGTTGATGTATTTATTTGAGTCAATTTTTAGGAGGTTTGGTTACATGAGGATTTCCTTGCTGTCGATACTCAAACAACTTTTTCTCTTCTCTAAAAGGGTTAAAGCTAACGGTTAGTTTCCGCAAACTCAAGATAAAAATTTTGGACTTAGGTCTATATTTCCCCCCATATCTATATTTGGCACAAATATGTAGATATTATATGGAACTATACCGTTTAATGGATTCAATGTCGCTATAAAAACAAAGACCGATATAAGGTTTCAAAAGAATACTGCTGATACTATCGATACTGCATAAATTATCAATATGGGTCTGAATTGGATTGAAGTGGAAAGCTAAGTAAAGTGCTGGAACGGTGTTGAAGTATTTTAGTTTGTAAAGTACGGTGGCTGTTCGTCGAATTCTTGTCCAGGGTTAGTAGTGAATTTAAAAAAAAATATATATATTTTTATCGAGAAACTACCGACTATTATAGCTCAATATGTTTACTCACTATTACTATCACAACCGAAAGGGAAACGATTTTCCATTCGATTTGTACACCGGCTCTCTGAGAGCACTCAATAGCAACTCGGTATAAGGGGACTTACGTAGAGCTGCATGCGAAACCATTGGTTTCCGGAAAGGTCGAAAGAACAGTTAACACGATGAGGACCATCGTGTCGCAGTGGAGAGAAAGCGGGCAGCCTACCTCGCAATGTTGAGATCAACCACAACACGAGCGGGTCGGAATAGATACCGAGAGTTGAAGAAGCGAGACGTATATGCAGACTAAAAAAGAATCCCTTGAGAAGCTGGCCGAGAGGAGGGAAGGTTTCAAGTCCGGAGATTACTCTCGTAGGACCCAAAGTGATGCAGAGAGCATACTGAAATTATGGAGGAAACACCCCTCCAGCCTGCTGAACGTTAATGAAAGTATCACATCTGGGCTGAGTTTCTATCGAGCATATTGTGTGAAAGATTAAAGCCCACCGTCAACAAATTGATTGGAAATTATCAGTGTGGCTTTGAACCTATAAACTATTGAACATGCGCCAAATTTTGGAAAAGACCTGTAAAATGACGAACGAAGACAAGACGAAATATCTCCCGCTATCATACAGATATTCATCGCATTCGCTACTTGGCCCGCACGTCAATGATGATAGTCATAACTTTGAAGTCGTAGATAGATTTGTCTATATTGGAAGCAGTATCAACACCAACAAAAATTTCACCCTAGAAATCCAACGCAGAATCACTCTGGCCAACAGGTGCTGCTTTGAACGAAGTAGACAATTGAATAGTAAAGTCCTCTCACGACAAACAAAGGACAAACTATACATGCGGAGGCATGAACAATGACATTATCTGATGAGTCGGCCTTAGGAGTGTTCGAAAAAAAGGTTTTGCGGAAAATTTATAGTTCTCTGCACATAGACATTAAACCGTATAAGATAAAAGACGACATTAATATAGTATATGTAGTTTAGCAAATAAAGAGACAGTCATGTCGTCCGAAAACACTACAGCTCTTGATGCAGTACCTACCGGGGATAGTAAAGGAAGACCTCCACTCCGTTGGAAAGACCAGGTGGCGGAGGAACTGGCTGCACTTGGAATCTCCAATTGGCGCCAAACAGTGAAAAGGAAGAGCGACTGACGCGCCATAAAAAAAAGAATGCATATACTTATAATTCCTTGAATTTTAGATATATGGCCATAAGAACTCTGATTTTACTTCTAAAGATATTAATAATTTGCTTAAGTCTCTTAAAGGTTTGCTTCCCAATAAAATTTTAACTTACCGCAGACCAGAAGCTTGTTTTGCCACTGTATACAGTTTGCGATGTGGGATCTCACTGTTAAGAGAGTTGCGCTTGTGTAATTTGGGTATGATCACTAATCTAGAGCAGTATGGGAACTTAACTGTAGTAGTTTCGGCTGCGAGATTTCACCGGAAACCGGAAATTCTGGTACTAAGTGGAGCAGGTGTCCTTGGAATTCGCTACAACCTGCCCTTGAAGCACAGCACTTCGGGTGGTATTACTGATGATGGTTGCGGTTTAATACCTGAATGGTGCTGATCTGACCTTATGTCAGTTCGATGAGAAGCTGCATTGCAATCAGGACCTAAAGTACGGCAGAGGTTTTAGATGGACTTCGTACACTATCACTTACTGATTACTTACTATGTTTATACTACACTTCCAGTTACAGCATCCTGATACCCAGACAAGGTTGAGCGGTTACCAAAGTGATAAGCTTTGGGGCCTTGCTCTGCACTACTGAAGCAATAATGATTTACTCTTCTAGTTTTTAGATATTTTGCTCTCCTGAACATTTTTATTGTAAACTTTTTAAATAAGGTGGCAACGCTGAATTTAAAACTTTGTTTTTATTTTCTTTCTAGGTACAATATTTATAGGACCCCACTCATATTATCGGTAAGTCCATTACATCAACTGCCTTTTGCTATAAATATATACATACATATGTATATCCAAACACATAATTATTATTGACTTAAGTATGAATATAATGATGAGCGCTCAGCTATCTAATTACCGCAATTATTATAGTAATTACATTAAGTATCATTGCTATTTCTATGCCATTGACCAACAAAACAAACACAATAAATACAAAAGCTAACGGCAAAAAGGCGCCAAAGCACCCTAACTCTGCGGCAACGCCACGACAATAGAGCCAACAATCTGCTGAATTAATAACAAGGAACAAGCACAGAGTGGAAAAAAAACTCGGCATTGCATACCGAAAACCACAAAGTAGATATTGATTTTCAAATCGATGCTACAAGACAAGTGACTGCCAACAGGCTAATGTTACTTTTTCCTGGGAGGACGACAGCATTTGGAACCGCAGACAGGCGCAAAAAATACATACATACATGTGTATGTGCGTGTGTGTGCTGGCTTATGTTGAGCGCCATAAGCGACACTTAAGCAGACAAAATCATAACAACAATGCAGCACATGTGGCGACAATAGCTAACAAGTGCGGCCAGCAGCTACAACACGGCCAAGAAAAAGCCACAGCACACACACACACACGCACGCAACGCATACAAATTAAAAAGCGACAACGTTCCAATGCGGGCGAAAAACGCGCAAGTACATAGCTTTATGTACGCATGTAAGTGTATGTGTACCGCCACATACACACAGACTCACATTTGTGGCAAAGTGTGTGCCGATGTAATTTGATGCCTCGGCCGCCGCCACCAACGTCGGTTGTGCTCTTCGAGAGGGACTTAAATTGAGCAGAAAACCATGGGGCGCCAGCTCGACAGCCAGCCACTGGCCACTAGTTGGCCGTCGAAGTCATTTGAGGCAGCCAGTGTTGCGAACTGTGCGGTTTTTGGTTTTTACCAAACGGACTTTACTGACCAACAAGTTGGTGGCGCTGTTGTTGTTGGTGCTTTTTGCCTCTGCACTTGCTCCTGTTGCTGCTACCTGCTTTTCAAAGCTGTTGCTGCTTCTTCTTCACTGTCGCAATCCTCGTGTGGTGTCTTCTTCTCTTTCTTATCCTTATTCTGCTTCTTCTTTTCCTTTTTTTGGTGCATTGTATTTTGACACTTGCTGTCTTAGAACAAACAACAGTTATTTTGCGACTATAATGAATATGAGTAGCCGAGTGAAGGTCAAATGCATAGCTGATATATACTCAGAAGTACAAAAATATATGTATAAAGAGAGAGCTGCAGGAAGAGGAGCCTTACCACACGTAAGAAGAGTCATAAAGAAATATAACCAAAAAGCCAGTTACAACAACAGTCCGTAGATTTTGGCGCCAGAAATACAAAATGCCATTTCCTGACCACATTTTCTGTTTCTGCTTCTACTCTTCCAAGAGTACAAAAAACCGTTATACTTGTGTTATTTAATACCTTTCAAGTAATGAACTCGGAGAAATATTAATGAACAAGCTAAATTTGTACATACTTATGTACTATACTATAATCTTTGAGCTTTGGTCCACAGCACTCATACTGTACAGAGTCTACCAACAAGTAGGACGAAATGTTAAATTAAATAAAACACTCAAATTTGGTCGAAATGAGTTAAATTCTTTTCTGTTGTGTAGATAATTTATGACAACGGCCAAATTTCCTTCACGGCTCCGTTTGTATCGCACATCTATATTATCGGTTTAGCATTTTGGTTGGACCTGATTATTGTCTTCCATATCCTCGAGTGGTGCTGGTTGATTGGTTTGTTGAGGGGCCGCATCGTTTTGTTGGAAATAGAGTTCATCCTCTTCGATTGCATAAAATTCCGGAAAAAAATAAGTCGATCAAAGCTCGCTGTTGATAATAACGGCATTTCCCGCTTCATTTCGAAAGAAATAACCAGTTGAGGACTTGTCTAATAACAAATGCGACAATTTTGTTTTCTGGCGAAGCCATTAAGCCAAAAGGGGCCTAATCTGAGAAGATGATTTTTTGATGAACTTTGTCTTTGGTTTCCATCACTTCAGCGCCCAATCGCCAAAGCTACGATGCTTCAGTGGTCTGTTGGCTTCAGTGAAATATGGCCGCCATGAGCTATCAAAATTAACGTCATCCTTATTGATAGATGTTCTATATCTATGGACTTATCTAAGTACTTCAATCGAGCTCAGATATTTTGATGCAGGCAACTGCTATTCTTATCTTAGGCCTGTTTTACTAAAAAGGACAATTTTGCTGTAGGTTTGAGAAAAAATTGCCTCAAACAATTTGCTAATTGAGATCTCTTTAACTGATTTAGGGGCTATCTCCACTTGCAAGTAAAAAGCCGTTTCTTGGCGTTTTATTTGATAAATGGATAAAAAATTAAACGGCGATTCTTTTTGAAAAATGTTGAAAACTTTTGGTCCCATTGCCAATCTGCAGAAGGTCCACCTTGGAATGATGCCTGGAGGTGTGGAAGATTTGTTTAACATTTGTCTCAGTAAACCAAAACAAAAAATTGTCAATACTTATAGAAGGGTACAGGTAATGTTGGAAGAATGTGTCTGTAAAACTATTTGCTGCATGAAATAATGTTTGGAAAAATATTCATCATTTGATATAATATACGTATACATGTAAAATATTAATTTTTATTTTTGAATTCAAAATTTAAATTTTTTTAATATTGTACTTAATTTCAAGTACAAACTGATATGTAAATGGCAGGTACGAGTTCTTTCGCTTGCGATATATATGGGTTACCTTCAGACTAGAATGCTTCCTTGTGGCAAATTTTTAATCAGAGCCTTCTTAAAACGTACATGTGCCTCAGAACATCTATTGTATTTTAGATTATCTTTTTTCGTGATATAAATTATTTTTTATTCTATGAATAAGAAAAAGTTACAAGACTTCATTCTTTTAGATTTGATTAAACATATACTTGAGTGTTTAAAAAATGAAAATATTAAAATTTTGTTTCGAAATGGCGTTAAGTAGTTAGAGTGGATGTCTGATGACGCACCTAGACTTTTAGCAACCTGTGCTACCACCCAGACATCGTCAAAAAATCTTGGAACAATACTTCGAATTCTTTTCTTTTACGAAACTTTTCATTCACATAGAAGATGTTTCATAATCTCTTTCTTCTTGACATCTTCTACAATGTTCATGCAACGTTTGCCTGCTTGTTGAGCAAGTTACTTGATTTGAAATTTTCAATTCCGAGAAAAACACAAGCTGACTGAGTCCAACTAAGTTGGATGGGGTAATTGTTTTTGAAACTTCTATAATTTTATAACCTTAAATAGTACTTAATGCGAAAAGAATCGATATTTTGAAAATCGGCCTCAAATAGAACATAATCATAGCATTCTCAGAACTCCAAATGAACGTCATCTGAAGAGTAAGTTTAAAAATCTGATACTGAAACTACAAATATGTATTTGTATATATTCTATTGCGCTTATCTCGGGTTCTATTACTGTTAAAACCTAGTAAAATCGATAAAATTAAAGCAATTTCCACAGCCTACATTGTAACAAAAAATAAAGTAAAATAAAACGCAAAATATTTAACTATTCATCAACATTTATTTTGTTGCCTTCAAAGTAACCCCACCAGATGTAATACATTTATGTTAACGATTTTTCAAGTCCTCAAAACAATTTTTATAAGCTCTTTTACCTTAAGCTCCCTCAGCGAATTTTTTTTTATCTCTTCAATCGACTGACAGCAGCAATTTCAGTTTGGAGAACAAGAAAAAATCTCATGGAGCCAAATCTGGTTAATTCGGGTTTTGATCAATAGTATTCATTCATGGTATAGTCAGAATCGTGGCTCGATTCGATGGTGTATTATCCATGGTGTAAAATCTATGAATTGTTCTTCCACAATTCCGGCCGTTTTCGACGGATGTTATCACGCGTACTCCTCAATACGCCGAATACAACTCTTTGTTGAACGTCTGTCCCTCTGGAACAAATTCATGATGCACCAAATAACGAATATCGAAAAAACAATGAGCATCACCTAGATTTTTGAGCGGCTTTGGCGTATTTTTGTTTTAGTTTCGTTCCCCCTCCATTCCGATGATTGTTGAATTGTTTGCAAGTCAAATTCATAATTTTCCATTTCTCACCGGTTGTTATAATGGTATCCATGAATGTGGGATTGAAACTCGTAATATCAAGCATGTTCAAAGAGATCTGTTTAGGGTGCGGTTTGAAAAAAATTTAGATTTATCGGTTCAGTTGAAAAAGAAAAAGAATGCGTTTCATATCCAAAATATCCGTTCATCTCTCTAAAACATTCCTTACGATTTTTAAGCAACACATCCTCAGTTTTTTAATATTTTCATCAGTTGAAGAGGTCGAAAGTCGTTTAGAACGAGGTGTGTCTTGAAAGATCTGTCGACCGGCTTTGAAGGCTTTGTGCCACTCGTCAGCTTGTGTTTTTGATAAAACTGAATCTCCCTCAATATTTTTTAACATTTGCAGCGACTCCTCACACGAAATTTGTTTAGAAATACCAAATTTGAGACAAATATTTTCATCGAACTACGCAACGCACTACTGAGGAGTTTCGACTTAATCAGCTGCTGTAAACGAACTGATTGAAAGATAGCGCTCATATTTGGCAGATTAATTAAGGACAGTCCTGGTAACTTAGCAAATTACATTTTTTTTTTTTCAATATTAATTTAAATTACAATTTCCGCGTGCCTTTTGGTCACAATGTGTTTCATATATGATGGCTTGAAGCTGAAGTTTTTGTGGAACGAAATAAGAGATCAACTAAATACCGATACAAAACAGTACATGATTTGACCTATCAGTAGCTTGTCGAAATTTTACTGCAGAGGCAAAGAAAAATTAAAAATAAAAAGCAAAAAAAAAAAACGTCCAGTCTTTTTGTATATTACATACCATAGATCAAGACGAGGGCTTTTTAAACATTATTATTTTAAAACATATTTTATTTCTTTATTACTTAAAATTATATTTCCATACATCTCAAACTTTATGTGCCCCAATAAGGGCTAGATAAATGAAAATTTTAAATTTTTACAAACACTGCAACGTCAAAGCCTGAGAGAAGGCAAACATCTTATCTCGTTAAGACAGCGATGTATTTTTCCACATCAACTTGGGGACAGAAGAAAAAACCATTGCTATATAATTGTATGTGGCATCAGCAAACTTCATTAAGGCACCGGTAGAAATTCATTTGAAAAACGCAAAGTTTTCCTTTTGAAGCTCAAGCGACTGTTTTTTTTTGTGGCTAAATAAAAGTAAAAATTAAAAAAAAATCATTAAATAAAAAACGTTAATGAACAAAAAATATTTTTGCTGCTTAATTCACTTAATGAATAAAAAGCAATTGCAAGGGAAAGCCACCTGTCACCCGGCAAAGCACAGCATTGCAAGAATGTAAGAAGCGGCAAGCCATGCAGGCACCTTTTAAAACTTATTACCGCTAGCAGCTTACGAGCCAACCAACCACTCGTCCATCAATCCACTTGTCCATACAATCTACACACGCCCAACCGTGCAACTGAAGCGCGCTTGCAGCCCCTCATTCATCTATTTGTCATACCGCTGTCCACCCAAGCGTCTATTCAATCATCCATCATCGTGTACGCGAAATTAATTTTTTTCTTCTCTCACAGCGCGCAGTTCACAAAGTAACACTAAAGCGCTTTCTTGCTAGTTATCCGAAAGTCCTTGGCTGTTTTAATTTAAATTTCCTTCTTTTTTTGTGAGCTTTTTTCCAATTTTTCCAACGCTTTGTTTTTACGCTTTGATACCTGCTTTTTAGCTCATTTCACTTATGCTTTGCGTTTGCCACCCTCTGCCTGCAGACACCCTCACTTCATAAAACACATTAGCGCCCACAGCCCACAGCCGGGTTTCCGGTTTCCTGGCTTGTTGCGTGGCTGTCTGTCGTCCGGCCGAAAATTTGGTCGCTTCGTTTGACTTTGTCCACAATTGATAATTTGATATTCTCGCTCATTTTGACTGCTGTTCGGTGTAATTTTTATGCGCTTTGTAATCGTTTGTTGTTTGTTGCTCCTTTATTTACATGTCCTTTTATTCCTTTATAACATTAGTTTGGCGTCGCAGCACGCGCTCCTGTCAATATTCATTCTATATCTCTTTTTTTTGGTTACCTTTGAGCCGCATTTTCGGCGTTGAATTTGTTTTTTCTGCGGCCAAAGCAAATAAATGTCATTATGAATTTGTAATTGTCGCACTGAAAACAGGGAAGAAATTAAATCTATTAGTTTTCCTCATTTCGGTGAGCTTTGTAATGTCATCTTCGAAGGGTGTGTCGTCTACCTTCAGCAATTCTTTAAGGAATGTTAAGAGTATGCATGATGAAAGTAGATATAACATTTTATCGTAATCTTCTGAACTAGCTTCCTTTTCTTTTTTAATAATAACTGACCCTAAGTTGCCGTTATTCCTTCTGGCTGATATCTGACAAGCTCAGCGATAAAATCACTTTTCATGTACTTACATTGGTACCTACATATCTTCACTTCAACCCATTCTACCATACTCTCTATAAAAGGGGAGGCAAATTCCGGCGGTAGTACATAAGTTCCTGTTATATAATATTCTATCGCCATAGAACTCTTATTTCCTTATACATAGTTCGTCAAAGTACAATCAGGTCTAAAACTTTCAAATCGAAACATGAACTCTCTATCGTTTTTGCTGTTGTAGCGATTATGTTGATCGAGATTATATTTGAGTGGCAAGTCGGGTGTTATCGCTCGGCAACACACGCTCCACTCCAGGGCGCCATTTACTGGGAGGGAGTTAGTGAAGGTGTTAATAGCTCCACAGTTAATGATGTTGTAAGCTTTCGCAGCTATAAGTCCAGCAACAGCCGGTTCTACGATACCACTTTACCCGGTCAAGTTCTGTTATTTCATATATCTAACCCTGTTTGGATTCATAATTAGTAAACTTGGATTTTTCATATATACTTGAAAAATCGGAGAGCTATAGCTTCCTTCGAAATTTCAAAATGCTGTGGATGCCAAGGAATATGTTCCGTTTTTAAACCTTTTAGAAGTCGTCGCACTTAATGTGGGTATATACTAAAAGATATTTCGAGGATCCCTACTTTTTGAAAGAAACTTCAAATTTAATGGCTGAAGGTTTATAATCACTCGAAGGAACCTTTTTCGCATTTATTTTTTGAAGATTTTCTCTTTCAAATGTTGACCGACGTGTGAGAAGTGGCGCCGTCTTATTGAAACTAAATGTCGCCGAGATTACGAGCTTCAATTTCAGGCATGAAATAGTGGGTTGTCATGGCGCGATGACGGTCGCCATTGACGGTTACCTTCTCATCGGCATCATTTTTGAAGAAATGTGGACTGTTGATTCCACCAGCCCACAAACCACACCAAACCATTGTTTTTTTTTTTTTTTTGAAAGAAAATGCAGTCTAAAGAAAGCTTCAGAATTTTTAAATCGGAGCTTGGATTCTTCATATTCTCAACATATGTATTTGACTGCTTCCTCGAATTAGATTTAAGATTTATATACTTTGCAATATGTAAATACTTTTGGCATCAAGGACTACTCTTCTCTTTCACTAATTCAAGAATTTGATTTTGTCTTTAACTCCATAAAGATCACCGCACCTAGGCGTTGTCTTTCTATTAAAAGCATTAAATATATAAGCAAGGGACCGACTTGAGCTCAATTCAATATCAAAAGTTTATGATATTATGCAACAGCGAAACTATTAAATGCTTCCTTATCTCCGACCTTAGAATTACGTATACCGATTTTGGCTTTGTGAGGTGTACAACATTGATAGACTTCGAGCAGTCATATGAAAGCAGTTATGTAGTTTTTTCATGGTAATTCAATATCCTTTTCCTCTTTAATTCTATGTATATGACCTCACCTGAGAACCCGTCGTTTGCCATGTCTCTTAGCTAATGGCTCAGCTGCAGAATCAGTTTTCGTGTTTATTGGCGCTTACGTCCACCTCTATCCATTCTACCAAGATCTCCATAAAAAGTGTTAACTATTTCGACGTTTTTAAATAAATTCTACGGTAGTTCATAAAATCAAGTTTTACACTTTTTAAGCCCGTTCCGCTATTCAGACATCTTGATAGTCCGCTAAATAACTATTAGTTCAACTTTTATCAATGCGTTTCTATTTAGAAGATAAAAAAGGATGCAAAAATAAACTTGTTGTTGGCTTTGGCGCCAAATTCCACTATTCTCTTGCGCTTTTACAGGATTCTCCTTGATTTTTTAAATTTATGTGATCTTTCCTTATTTATCACCATTTCAAACTCTAGACTTAATTTACGTTCTCTAACAATTCGTCCTTCTTATAAAAAAAGATCCTGCATTCCAATGTTCCCATTTGTAACGTGATTATGTAGCATTTACGAAGTCCTACCGCCACAGTAGTAGTATCCAGCTTTCCTTTCCGAGCTGGTGCTGCTTTTTATTAAACTACGGGACCTCAGTTCATTGTCGGAAATTTTGAGGTAAAGGTGAAATTTTGCAATGGTGAGATCAATATTTTCCTTGCATACTTCAGTGGAATTATCAAGTCAATTTCGATTTTTTGATGCACTTTAAAGGTTCCCGTTAAGATGAAAACGTTTTCGAATGTTATAGCACCTAATACCAAATTCTACTAGAGTATAGAGTAGCAGACTCTATCTCTAAAGATCAATGTGATCTCGAGTTCTCGACTTCTTATGTACTTACCTTCCTGCGGTATCACCAAGCCAAGCAGAAATACAATCTATACTAGGCCACACCTATTTCATAGTCTTCAAGATATAAGCTTTAGCAGTCGACAAAACGCTAGGCTTGTTAAATCTTGTGATTGCAGTATTTTTCAATATTTTACGCACTAGATTTTAGTATCAAGAGTATAGGTGCCATATGAGGTAACGCCATAAATCCAAATGGATCGAATTTCCATCTGCGAATCGCTGCAGAATCGTAACAAAATCAATATGTATGTATATTACTAAATCGGATTGTCACTGGTAATGAAAAGTGGATCATTTATGACTTATGTCTAGTGAGAACGGCCTTGTTCGAATCACGGCAAGCCGACGCGAACGGCGACCAAGCCAGGGTTGACAATTAGAAGAGTCTGCAAGGTTTTCGGTGGGATTAACAGGAAATCATCATCTGTACTGCTAGAAATTGGACCGTCTGAAGGAAGGAATCGCCCAGAAACGACCAGCTTTGTCCAAAAGAGATGTAGTGGCTTCTATCAAGATAACTACAGGCCAAACACATTGATAGTAGCTCGTAAGAAGCCGGTTTAGAGTTTTTACGTGCGCAATTTTTAGTCCGGACCTGGCCCTAAGTGATTACTACCTGTATCTATCTACGGCGAATAGTTTGCTGAAGAAAAATTCGTCTCAAGAGAAAATCCACTGCACCAGTTTTTCGCTAATAGAGACGAAATTTCCTTAATATACCAGATCTATATTTTTCCGAAAGGTGGGGAATATTATTTCTAACCTGCAGTCTAAACTCTTCTGCAGCACAGCGGAGTCTTATTCCTTACAATAGTCGTTGCTAGCGTAAAGCGTCACTGATGCGGAAATAATATTTTTTGATAAAAGCAAAACACAAATCGCAGACAAACTACTTGCAACACGTTTAATCCCTGCCAAAATGCCGCCAACTTGCCACCATCACCACCAGATAAGTAGACAAAAAACATACAAACAACAAATTTACTTGACATACTTTCTCTAATGTAAATAATATTGCATTACAATACCAACAACAAAAGTGCAAAACTATAGCAAATAATATACAATGGAAATGGGAAGCAAAAATATTAGTGACAAACAAAAGCGCTGACGTTGACAAGCTATTAATATATACAACAACACACATATTAGGAGACAATAGCAAATCTTCACATGTGGAGAGCATATCCTTACAACATAAACACATATTGTCACACATACACATACATACTTTTATGTAATGTATTGTAAAAGAAGGCGAGTGAAAGCGTGTTGGTTGGAGAGCGGGAAGAAAAGAATGAGAAATCTGCAAAACACTAATCTGATGCCTTTCATCGCAAAACTATACAAGGATTCGATATGAATCAGGACATGGGAATATATAATATATATCTATGTAGATATGTGTATGTGTCTGTTGCGTGCGCCTGAGTGCGTGCAGATTGTAGATACAACAGCCGCCTCTGACACAGTGATTACACGCTTCGACGCCATCACTGCTGATGCATTTCGAGTACCAAATACACGTACATATGTATATAAACTCTCGCAGCAGCGGTGTGTTAATCCAGCTGGTGTGTCGTGTCATCATCGCGCAGAGTGGGCGAATTGTCGCAGACACAAAGCTAGGTTCATTGTTTGCTGAAGGATTCTAATGTCGATAGATGCTTATAAATATATCTACATACATATATACGAGGTTGGTTCGATAATGATTTCATCTTAGCGCTCCACAAGTTACCTCAAGCGTGAGATCATCTGAAGTGTTAAAATTTCTGTTAAAAGCTACTGCGAAGAACTTTTTTTGTGCGGTTTGGTGATCGTCGACGAGACGTGGATCCGCTGGTGCCCACCAGAGACCAAGGAACCATCGTAACAGCAGACTTTTCACGACGAAATTGCTCCGAAGACGGCGAGAACTGTGCTATCGGCTTTTAGGAGACCAAAGAACCGTCGAAACAGTAGAGTTTTCCCGACGAAATTACCCCTAAGACGGCGAGTAATGTTTTCTGGGATTCACAAGATATGATCTATATTCAAAACGTTCAGAGCCCAACGACTACGACGTCGAATAGCACAAAACACGAACCCATTAAGTTAAAATTTGTGTCCGACCACTTTCGTCTCGGACAAATTCTTGGAATTAAACCACACATTTCTGAAAATTCAAATTTAAAGTAGACTTTCCCGAAGAAATTGCTCCGAAGATGGCGAGAAATGTCCCATCGGCTTTCGGGAGACCAAAAAACTGTCGAAACAGTAGACCTAACCCGACAAAGGTGTTTGAATACGGCGAGAACTGATCTACCGGGTTTTCTGGGATTCTTAAGATATGATCTACATTGAAAACGTTCAGGGCATTGGACTACGGCGTGGAATAGCAAAAAAAAATGCACCCATTAAGCGAAAGATTATGTTCTGCCGCCTTCATCTCGGCCAAATTCGATGAGTTAGACCACGAACTTCTGCCTCAGCCACCTTTACTTTGAAGACCTCCAAAAAATGAAGTTCTCAGTCAGGTTAAAGATGATGTAGCATCGTAGGGACAAGTGTATCGAGCTAGAAGAATATGTTGAGAAATAATTTACATTTTTTTCAAAGTCTTCGATTTTCTTTTGTCGTCTGAAACCCTACAGGACCACCCTCGTATATACCACATATATACATACATACATATGTGTAAGTACATTTTTCTATTGTTGCCCCTGATTATGGACATTTTGCTGTATAATTGGTCGTGTCACATTCTTCAACTTTCTTGCATTCTTTCATACTTTTGTCCCTACACCACTCTCACATTCTTATACTCTTTCTGCTTAACCTAACTTTTGATTTATTTTGTATGTGTGGTTGCCTCGTTGCTGTGCATTGTTATTGCTATTGTTAAGTTGTAAGTAGTGGGAAAATTATTGTCAACAAGTCTTAGTGGCATTAGTGATTTTGTTTCTTTACTCTCTCTCAAAAAAAAACATAAATCCTCATAAGTAATGTGGGACACTTTGAGGCACAACAAAAAATCTTACAAATAAAAGTGCAAAAAATGTATGAATTATTGCAAAATAATTGGCTACCTAAAAGTATTGCGCAATACACTACCGTAATCCATGTGCTGGTATTACTATTTATTTTCTCCTTTATTCTTATGAGGCAAATTTAACGCCTCACTTGATTTTTGCGTTAGAGACACTTAAGCGAAAAGATTTACATACATGTACATATGTATGTATGTAACTCTAAGTGTAAAGAGGCTTGATGCTGGTGGTTTGTTGTTTGAAGAGGAGTATTAGAAGCGATGGTAGCGAAAGGGTATATTATTCACTTGGTAAAAATAAGTCTCATTTCCAGGGATTGATTCTCGCCCCAATAATCACGAATAATACTACTTGAAGATTTGTGAACATGGTCACTTGTGATCGAATAAATTCCAGCCGAGAGGCCCAATTTTCGAACACTTATTGCAATCAGAGTTGTATGTCAGAAATAACGCGCCGAATATTCTCCTCAATCGCCTCGGGTTTATCTGTGTATACAAGTAACTTCACAAAACTCCACAATAAATAGACCAGCATGATCTTAGATATGCGATACTACCCTTACCAATAGTTTGTTGCAATAAATTGATGACCTCTCATCAGTTCAAAACGTCGTCCACATCAACATCGTCTAATTCAGGCAATATAGAGTCAATAATCTTAGCTCCATAGCATTTCCAATTTACTGTATTATTATTCCCGGTTTCAAACAATGAAATGAGGATGTGGCAGCATCCCAACAATAGCTTGTTGATTATTTGTTATCACTCGAAACGCTACATTTTCATTTATTAATCTACTCATTCAACTAAAAATGAGCTTCATCTCTGAACAATCATTTTTTTTCGTCGCGCGAATAGAAGCATTGTTTTGGTCTGTTCATTATCAAATGGCAAAAGCAAACTGAGTATCAAGTAACAGCTACCAAAAAGACCTACTTAAAGAAAGTTATAAGGTCATTGAAAATCACATGTCTAAACCTCAGTCTCGCGAAAGCTTGATAGTTTTCGAAAAAATTTCTAGGAGATTGCACTTCAATTTCCTCCATTCAACTTTGTTAATTAGTGAACGCAAAGATATTTAGCTTCACCACATGTTTATATATTGGATAGCATCCAGTAAAAACTCCTACAATTAAGGCGAGGTGAATATTTCTGGAGAGATCTTCCGGCAACACAAGTGTTGCTATACAAGACACGCGCAAGGTCCTTAGATCGCGCAAGGTCCATAGATCCCGCGCTAGATTACAGGAGGACATCGATTTATTCCGAATATGATTTACTCTATTCCCATGAAAATAAAGGGTGTACCAACAAGAACGACATGATATGAAAACGAAATAAAATACTCAAATTTGGACAGAATTGGTTCTGTTTTGTTTTTGGTTTTGTTATTTCGATAATTATACCATTTATGATTTTAACAAAATGACACCACGGCTCCGTTTTCATATCTCCACCCCTTTTATTCTCGATGACCCCTGGCTATGAATGTTGTCTCCAAGCTCCTCGATCGTTGTTGATTGATTGGCGTAAAACATTGGCCATTTGACTGGACCATTACTCAAAATTAACAAGTCCCAAAACTTTGCACACAACGATTTCGTAAAATTCCAAGAAAAGTGTTAATGGTAACGGCATTTCTTGTCTCATTTCGTAAGAAAAAGCCCCTAGAGGATTGTAACACCCAGAAGGAAACTACGGATATCCCATAAAATATATACTGTATAAAGGATTGTCAAAAAAGTTTTGCGGTATTTTTATTGAATCAATTCGTGTGGCACCCATACATCGAGCTTCTTAGTGACTCGAAGCTTCTTCAAATGGCTTATAACGGTTTGATGACTACTATGCCGGTCTCTTTCGACCAATTCAGCGATTTTATCGCAATTTTCGACGACAGGCCTTCCGGAGCGTGGCGCATCTTCGACCACCTTCTATTTTCTCTTTATTTTGCTCCATGTTTGCGACGCTATAACTCACGAACGACTTAAAAGAAACGAAAAACAATCAAACGCGTGTTAGCGCGTGAAATGAGCTTTCCAAAAAGGTATAGCACGATCCGATGCGACGAATAAAACTAGAACCACGCGCTTTCAGCGCCAACTAGCGAAAATACCGCAAGACTTTTTTGACAAACTAATACATATATGATCGGCGCGATGAGCTGAGTTGATTTAGCCGAATCTGTCTTACCGTTTGTCTGTATATACGCGTACTAGTCTCTCAATTTTAAAAAAATTCCACTAAAATTTTGCATATATCTTCTTCTTCGAGGTTCCCCAAAGTCTTAGAGAAAGTCCGCATAGACTTTAGACTTTCCATATACCCATAGGAAGCAGTGTAACGGTGTGATATCACACGATCTTGTTGGCCCCAAAACGTGAACTTATCTGCTGGATGAAATAGCAACTCTTAAATCTCTTCATCTTACCCTTCATACCAAATGTGACAATTTTGCTTATTTAAATACCCATTGAGCCAGAGAGGGGCCTCATCGCTGAAGAAAAATTTGATCGAAACGAATGGAATTTTTAAGGGGCAGCAAGGCGAGCTTCAGCTCTTGCACGAGCTGTATTTTTTAAGTTTTTAATTATTTTTATTATTTCTTCACTGCGTTCTGGACGTGGTCTATTCGGTCGAGTATTAGCCAATAATGAATGCTGGGTCTCAAGATGGGTTATAATGTAGTGAATAGTACGCTCAGTAGGCCAGTTATGTTGACCATAAGTTGAGAGAAAGGCATGAAAAACGTTTTTTTTTTTATTTTTAAAGGGCTTTCTAGCTTCAGTGCAATCGAAGTTAACGTCTTTTTTATTATTATTCGTTAACGTCTTTTTTATTAAAATTATTATGGGATTCTTTGTTTTCTTCTCAACTGAAGTAGACTCAGTTGCTTTATATTCAATTAAAACTCTTTATCTTTCACTCTCTCTCTCTCTCTCTGCATAGTTTTAATTTTGTATTGGAAACTTGATTGTTGAAGACTAGACTCAGAAGTTTATTTGATCTGTAGAAGAGCGTACTCAATTAAATTTAACTACTCTTGGGACTCCCAAAGGATTTTCTTTCGCGTACGATTCTTCTTCTTATGTTTTTAGCTTAAAGGTGAGCGATAACAGATAATAGTAACATAATTTAATTAAGAAAATCATAATTGTAACAAAAATTACCGCCGAGCGCACTTTGATGGTGGCGATTTCACCGCTAACTCTCCCCGCACCCACACCTTTGTGCTCGATAATGCAGTTGAAACTTTAGACGACTGCTTTGTTCTCCTGCAGCAAGCAATGATATTAGCAACAACAACTTCAAACAATACTTACAATAAATAATTAAAGTTTTTCTTTCGCTCATCATTACAATAGCCTGGCGATAACCTTACAAAAATACAACCACAACAAAAGCAGTATTGTGGCATATTGACAGTTTGAAAGGAGTCGAAGGCGGCGAGTGGGGTCCATTTGGTAACTTGAACCAACTGCGCTCCGAACGCCATTTATGCGGCATTAAATGCATATTTAGTTGCGTGTACACGAATCATAATAATTTCAAAACAATATTACGCCGAGCCTTAGATCCCATACGCCGTACGCCTTACCCCTTCTAAATGAGTTTTTCCAACTTTTCGCAACACGAGCTGGCGGCGCGCGCTAAATGGAACCCGACGAAGGGCTGGGGTTTCATTCCTCCCCGGTTGCTACGATTACATTGCCATTGTGTCTAATAACCATTCAAGTATCTAAAGCAAATTCCTCGCAGGAGTTATTATCCTTGTCGATGGCACTCATTTGCGCTGCTAACCGAAAAGGGCATAGTACAAATGTATGGTACACCGTACCGGAGTAGCCGGTGGTGGTGGGGGTAGTTAGTGCTGCGTGTGCTCAGGTGTATTTGATTTCCATCTAAGACTTTTCAAATACTTTTTTAAGATGCACAATAACTCGTGGCAATCGTGCGGCAGTAATTAAAATTTACAAAAACAATTATTGCATATACCTTTAGCTTGGCTCAATGGAAATGTGAATATTTTTAGATGGTTTCGAAAACATAACCCAAGTATTTTTTTTCTGTAATATTTTTGTATTAATTGTTATTGTGTTGTGATGTGGCAGTGGCAAGAAGCTGTGTGTATATTTTTCATTTTAATTTGCTTGTTGAATTTTTTTCTCTAATTTACTCAAGTTCGAATTATCCTTCAAATTAAATCACAAAACTTCAAGAAAGTACCCAAATGAATAGATCTTATGAGTTCGTTTTCACCTCATTAAGCTTAAATAATAATTCAGTCAGTTTTCGGGATTAAGGAAATATTTCTTAAATCTCCTTCTTAAAAATGAGAAAGCAAAATATTTTATACATTTTTGAGAAGTTTTTTCACTTCGGAAATAATTTGAATAAGAAGAAGAAAAACCCATTACCTTGGTTGCACAGGTGATTATTTATAGCAATTATATGTGTGTCAACCACAAAACCGGACGTATTTAACCCATATTGTTTTGCTGGTACCTTCTAGGCACGTTGTTTGATATAAACAACCTTAAAGTCAAATTAAGTTTACTTAATAATGAAAAAAATATTTTTTATGTAAATCTTTATTTTGATTTTCGAACATTATATACGGAAAGTGCAGTTTTGCCTTGGACAATAAAGTTTGCCAAATTTTGTGAAGGAATTAATCGAAGATGGTAGCTTTGTCTTAGAAAATAGTCTATCCGGAATTTCGTGAAGACCTCCTATAATGGTCAGATATTGTTACTTCCGAATAAGCATCTTCTTGTGGTGAAAAGGGCATGTGCAAAATTTCCGATCTCAAAATCGGATATACAGATGGATGAACAATACCAAATCAACTCAGCATCGTCACGTTTTTCATTTATGTATCCTTAATAGGGTTTCCGAGCTATCCTTCTCGATGTATAAACTTCGTACCAAACTCATTAAATCCTGTTGAGGTGTTTATTGTAGGTATAAATGTATCATTGCCTACCCAAAACGCGGTCGCTATTAGAAATGCATTAACCTTAGGATTCTTCTACTGCGATATTTAGCCTATATACATATAACCCCAATGATGGTAGTCAGGCTTTTAAACGTACAGAGCAACATTAGTTACCACGCAAAGCTTTGCCCTATAACCTATAAAGCAAAAAAAAAATATCTTAACTTATATTTATGTCAAGAAAGACAGTTTTCTTAGATTAGCATCCGGCATGAGTAACTTAATAGGAAGAGGAATCATTATAAAATTAAAAATAAAAATAATAATATTATTTACCATTTTCTACCATTGCTTGTAGCTTTCCAACCTGATAAATTTTTCATTGAAATACATTTAAGAAAACAACTGTCATTACCTATAATTATATTTTCTTATATTTATGCCTAATACCTTGGATAATTTCTAAATCATTACAGTATTTAAAACGAGGAACGTTACGTTATTCGACATTTATAAAATGTAAATTCTTTATTTTTTCTTTCAAATAAATTTCATCCCTTTTTAAGTAATCTCCGTCCGATAAAACACACTTCTGCCAATGCTTTTTCCAGTCCGCCAAACAATCGATATACTATTTTTCAGGTATAGCTTTTCTCAATCGTGTCAATGTTGCGTCTCCGTATTGACGTTTTGAGTTTTTTTGATCAGAAGTCACACAGAGCCACATCAGGCGAATACAGTGGTTGCGGCACGATTTTAGTTGAAAATTTGTCGAAAAACTCACGAAGAATCAATGCAGTATGCGACAGTGCAAGATTTGTCGTCCCATAATTCTAGCCTCTTTTTACTAATAGCTTTGCGCAATCATTCTGTGGAAACCTTTAGTTGATTGTCTTTATTAATTAATTACTTGTATTAAATCTTTGATTGCTCAAATCATAGCCTAGTTGCGTATCGAACAAACAGCTGTTATAAATTTAATAGAGTTGGAAATGAAATAGAAAACAGACGGTTATTAATGGGTTAGGGGTAGTCAGAATTTTCAAAAAATATTTTTTTTTTTTGCATTTTCGTTAAGTGTAGTACTTATCTTGAAAATATTCTCTGAAAATTTCACGTTGATCCGATAATTATTTTTTTTCGACAAATAACAAAGAGAGCACCTCACCGCAAAGCGCTAGTGTGAAACTTTAAACGCGTTTTTCTCAAAACTATATATATTTTGAACTGGTGACAACTGTAACTCGGAAACCGCTCAATAGATTTTAATGAAATTTATATAGCTTTTAGAATACATAATAAACTCGAGCCAGATCGAAGGATTTTTATTTTTTAAAAAATTTCGATTTTTAAGATCAATTAACTGTTGGTTTTTTCCAAAAATTTAGAAAAAATTTCTGAGGCCGCCATTTTGTTAATTTTAGAGAAAAATAAATAAAATCCTTCGATCAGACCCATGATTATCTATTTATAAAACTAATTTTTTTTTGTCCGATTGATTTTAGATAACTCTCCAAGGACTTATTGTTGCACCGCAAGTACCTTTTTTGGAACTGTGTCATCACAAACAACTATAATTTTGAAAATAAATTTTTTTTGTTGAAATTTTCGTGAATTTAAGTCAACACAGTCTATAATTATGCCATATTACTACTTTTGTAAAATAACACGATTTAATAGAAAAAAAAAATACTGAAAATTCTCCTTTTTTCGTGCCTCTGACTACCCCTAACCCCTTAACCTAAATGAGGTATTCAGGCCCTTGTAACAAATTTAAGCTATGTAAATAGCTTTTTTTTATTGATTTGACTATATATTTTGATCAAGAGTTGCATATAAAGTTATCGTTAAAGTCTCTTTACAAGAAAGGAATTGAAAACATTATACCATATAGTATATTATACAGTAGAGGGTACAAATCTGATTCTTGTTTATGAAAAATTATTCGTATTTTTTTTAATAAAACGTCCATTAAATTTAATTCTTTCAATTAAGAATTATGTCATTATTATTTTTTCAGATTATTATTAAAAACAAATAGTTTAACTGAGATCCATAGAAATAATTTAAAATAATCTGTCATACGCATTAATTATGTCTTAGTCACTATTTGTCTGATTAGAATTTTATAATAATATTGCCTGTATTGATTTTCATTATAATTTGACGAAAACTCTTAGAATACACTATAGCACACATTGTTTATATAAGCTTTGGCCGCAGATCTGACCTCAGTTCTATTAAACACTATTAGACATGAAATATAAAACAAAAATTAAACTTTCATATAAATCAAGAAACACCCGCGTTCTTTAATTGCTCTGCCACTGACAAATCAAATCATATTAGTAGTGTAAAAATAATTTTATTCCCAGAATATCAAAAAATTTCAATATAAAAAAAATTTTACAATTACCAATAGATTGAATTGCATTACAAATTCTTTTACACTTTTTATACTCTTGCAACATGTTGCTGAAGAGTATCATACTTATGCTTACCTAACTAAGCAAGATAAATCATCATCTATAGACGCTAAAGTAGAGCTTTGGCCTTCTGCACATGTGACCTCCAGACATCTCGGTCATTTTCGGTTTCTTCCCAATTTTGTATACAAAGCTTCTTCATGACTTCCTCGAGTTCGTCAATCCAACTTTATCTCGATCTTCCCTTTGCTTTCATTGAAGCTTTTTACCTTTTGTAACTTGGTGTAGCTTTCGGTTCCACATTATTCGCCATTCTCACTCGTCATTATCCTTTATTGCTGGAAATATTTTACTATTTCTGCTGTTTGGTTTTGTGCTTTTCGAGTAGAGTCCATGATTCTGCTTCATAGCACGGGACTGGTCGAATAATGGTTTTACTAGGGCCAGTTTATATTGCCTATTGTGTACTTTTGAATGGTGGCTTGTATTATTTTTTTCATACTCAGGCTTATAGTTGCTGCTAACTTCGAAGCCAAAGATCAATATACATAGATATAGAAATACATTCCTTTGCAACTTTTTACAGATGAGATATAACTGGTGCTCTTAAAGCCATTCGAATTGCAAGATTTTTCTAGGCTAAAATATCTCGACAACTTCTACGAGTGTAAGTTTTTGTATTTGATTTTCCATTTGAGCGCATATTATTGTCAAAAAGATTGCTGAAACTGATCACTGCATATGGAATATTCGCGAAGATCTAAACGAATATTAATTTTAATGCAATGACGCATAGTTCATTCATAAAATAAATATTAGATTAAGAATAAGTACACATATACAAAATTATATACTCTTAGCATCAAGTTCAAAAGTTAGTCGACAAGCATAATAACCGATGCATGAATGTAAACAGGGTCGTAGATATTATTTTTTTAGGGAGGGTTGCTGCTATCAGCGGATATTCTGTTGTGACTAAAGCTATTTTTTACGAGGTTGGTGCGATAAATACAATATTTTACCTACAAAACGAAAACCAAAATTTTGTAATTTTTTTTTTCGGTATAGTCCAGCCTTATGACTCGAAACTCATTAGCTCATGAAGCGCAATTAATCTTCAAAACACAGAAATCATATCCATTTTTTTACCATTTTTCAAAAAACCGCGCCCGGTTTCCTATGCTGTTATTCGAAACTTCGTGTCCGATTCGGTTGAGATCGGTATTAAGTTTCACTTTGTGTAGTGAGATGAGAATAATACCTTCTGCGTTATCATTGTGTCGTCAGAGCAATGGTATGTGGCACGTGCATGTCACTAAAAATCTCTCCACTAGGAGACCGTCGCCGTATCCACGTCCCGTTTTTAACCGTAGTTTGTTTGCTATGTAACTCTTCACGTTCTTTCAGTTTTCCTCGTTTTTAACCGTGACCGTAATGTTGTCAGCATACAGAAGGCCGACGAAAATGTGTGGCCCATTTCGCTCTCTTTGCTAGCGTATGCATTTATATACAAGACAGCTCTTCGGCGTTTCCCGTTTTATAAAGACTTTTCCTAAAGGTTGCGTGCCCGGATAACATCTTTGTATTATAATAATCCACCTCACCAAGTTTTCTGCTGCACTAGCCTTTCATAATTTTGATTAGCCTAGCCGACTAACTAGCATGACGTCTTCTTCAAAATCAATTCTTTCAAATGCTGGTAAGTTGTTGTTTTCATTGTAGCGAGAATCTAGGCCCTGCATATCATGTTAGCTATCATCGAAGTCACTTAACGATAGGTTCAGGAAACGAGCTGTTTCGGATAAAAAAAATTAAACACTCTTATTTCAGGCGACAACTCGAGCTCTTTTTCCGCGATTGGTGGGGTTTGGACTCCAAGTATGCTATTCATTGGGAGTGAATCAGTGAAGGTGTTAAAAGTTCCACTATCAATGGCGCTCAATGCCTGTCGAAAATTAGTTGCGTAAAAAATTTGGTCGGAATATTTTTCTCTGTCGCGATACGTTGGAGGAATGTTCTCCTGATTTTCTTACATATGAGGAGGTTCCTATTCAAGCAAGGGGCTGTAGGGATGGTTTCTACGAAAATTGCTTGTAGAGGTTAGTATGATGCTCCTTTACACTCAGCATGTGTTTCTTACTGCGTAGATGTTTAATGGCAGACATCAGGTTTTTGTCTAGAGTGCGGTATTTTGGCAGGTTTGCCCTTCCCTTCTTCTCTATCTGTGTCCTACTGCTCCAGGCGACCATATAAGGGCGGCGTAATTTATAACCGGCCTGCCGATTGCCTTGTATGTTGCAAACAACGTCTCTTTCTCTTTGCCGCAAGTGCTACCAGCTAGCGACTTGATGATCTTGTTGAGGGTCTGTACTTTTGTGACAATTGGTTCTGTACTTTTGGGTGCGGAATGAAGAAGTGCAGACTATCGAATATTACTCCTAAAGTTTTAAGAAGGTTTACCGTCTGAATTCCGACTCTATCGACGAAAATGTACGCCTTCGTTAAGTTTTTGAATAGGGTGGCCGTGAATTTAGTAGGGGAGAGTTGTAGCATGCTAGCAGTGAAGAAGCGAAACAATACTAGGAGATGAGCGTTCACTTTTGAACACATGCCATCAATTACATTCCCCGAAGCCAGTAACTTCTTTAGTAGTCGATGGTCGTGCTTCTGCGTTTTACACTTGCGCCTGATACTGTACGGCATGATGATATTACCCACAAAGCAGCTGTGCGATACACTTGCCCTTGGGTTTTATGTGGCGGAATTAAGCAGTGAATCCAAGTACTTATAGAACCACCCTCGTACATATTATACTGAGAGTTAGATCACTTCATGAAAACATGAAAATAATATCAATTGTAATTTACAAATGAGCTGTGACGATTGGCACTTGTTTTTGCAAAATATTTACATAAATTAATACAAACTAACATACACACATACATATATACAATTGTACTTGCTCATGAGCAACGCTAATATTGTTAATGAACAAGAATCTGTAATTTCAAGTACTCAATTAGTCAAAGTACAAGTCAAACGTATGACGTGAGCTTTAAAAAAACATGAAGCTGCCTAAGTGTACTTGATTCCTCGAACCACTGGGCGAGCCAACGAAAACCTGATAATTTCGAATAAACAAACAGCAAATACTACAACACTATGACTTGTGAGATAAGCAACTTGCGCGACGTGCTCAGCTTTCAGCACGACGTTGCTCAACTACTGCGGCGTCTTGTTGGACTTCGAAAATCGCAATCAGTTTCGATTTTCAAGCGCTTCTGAGAAGTTTACTAAATTTCCCCTCAGTGTTCATATTTTTAAAAAATTCTTGCCATATAAATAAGCAACTAAAAAATATGCGTTTCTTCAACGCTTTAGCTTTACTCTGCGCGGTGCTGATTCCGTCCAGCGCTTTAGCTGCCGATAAGAATTTGGTGTGTTTCTACGATTCCGCGAGTTATCTGCGTCAAGGTAATGTATTTTCCACTTCTATAGTTAACAATACAACCCAAATAAACGCTCGTGCCTCACCTACAGGTTTCGCCAAATTGCTGCCCACGGATCTTGAACTCGGCCTTAACTTCTGCTCGCACCTTATCTACGGCTATGCTGGCCTTAAACCGCAAACACACGAGGTCTACAGTCTCAATGTCGATCTTGATATGTTTCATTATCACGAGATTTTGCTGCTGAAGGCGAAATACCCAAAGATGAAGGTGTTTCTAAGCGTTGGCGGCGATCGTGATGTGGACGAAGCCAATCCGCTCAAGTATCTAGGTCTCTTGGAGAGCGGCAAAGAGGGTCAACAGAATTTCATTGATAGCTCTATTGCGTTGCTGAAACGTAACGGATTTGATGGCTTGGATTTGGCCTTGCAAATGCCACGCAACAAACCGCGCAAGGTGCACGGCACTGTAGGATCTTACTGGAAGAAATTTAAGAAGCTCTTCACTGGTGATTTCGTTGTAGATCCGTTGGCTAGTGAGCATAAGGAACAGTTTACAGATTTTTCAAAGAACTTGCGTGATGCCTTGCAGCGTGCGAATCTCTCGTTGGCGTTGACCGTTTTGCCGAATGTCAATTCGACCTGTGAGTATTATGTAGAGGGGACTTGGGTTTGAAGGTTTTCATTTGGTCTCATATTTTTTGCAAAGGATGACTGGTAGTCCGATGAGTTTTGATAGTCCAAAGATTGCTTATTTGTGAAATTTAATTTTCATCTTGTCTCATATTTGTTCGAAAGTCAGTTCTGGTAGTCTGACGAGTTTTAATATTCCGAAGATTACTTATTTGTGACATTTAAAGCTCATAGTTCAGAACCCCAAAGAGAATAATTTTAATTTTATACAGAAACGTTTCTGGTTTCTTTCCTATAATTTCTGGCTTAAGTATCGAGCTCTGTGATCTTGTTGTGACTTCAGTATTTTACTGACTCAACTTAACACGTGACCGTACCGACAAAGCTCGGGTTCATTCAACTCTGCGTACACTGGTGTTCTTACCTAAATATAAAATTTCATATTCTCAAGTTTGGAAACAATGTTGAAGGTTTACTAGTATCTTTAAAGCAGTTTCGTACTACATTACCTTTTCTAAACGAGCAATGTCTCGATTTTATTTTCTCCAGCGTAGAAAACTTAACATTTACACATAATTTCCTAAAGGTAAACCCGATTCCCTAGCTTGTATTTGGCTTACCTTGAAAGTGTTAAAAAATTGGTCTCATCTCATCTCATCATCTCTACGATGCCTTTGGCCTGATTGTCTTTAGTAAATTTATATTTTTTGCCACTCAATACTAACATTTACTATCTACAGGGTATTTTGATGTGCCCAAAATCCAAAACAATTTCGAGTTCATCAATCTACTGGCCTTCGACTTCCTTACGCCGACACGCAATCCTGATGAAGCCGATTATACCGCACCAATATATCCGCTCACGGAACAAAATCGCCTACCACACTACAATATCGAATACCAAGTCGACTACTGGTTGAAGAATCAATGTCCCGGCGCTAAAATCAATCTCGGCATTGCTACCTATGGACGCGCATGGAAGCTGACACCGGATTCGGGCTTATCAGGCGTACCTGTCGTGGCGGAGACCGATGGCCCCGCACCAGCTGGTCTACAATCACAAATAGCCGGCTTGCTGAGCTGGCCTGAGATCTGCGCCAAAATGCCGAATAACGTGAATGCCGACTATCGTGGTGAGAATGCGCCATTGCGCAAGGTAACCGATTTGGAGCAACGTTACGGCAATTATGCCTTGCGACCGGCGGACGAAAATGGTGAACATGGCATGTGGGTGAGCTACGACGATCCGGACTTCGCAGCGATCAAGGCGAGCTATGTGCGCACGAAGGGACTGGGCGGTGTGGCGCTCTACGATTTGAGCTATGACGACTTCCGTGGATTGTGCACGGGTCTGAAGTTCCCCATACTGCGTGCGATCAAGCATTTCTTATAAGTTTATTTGTTTAGGTTAAGCTGTACATATGTATGTGTATTTTTTTTTTTGTTAGTGGTTTTAGAAAATTTAATAAAATATAATATGTAGAAATTGCTGCGTAGCCTTTAGTTGATTAGCGCTATGACAAAATCACACGAAATTTCGCGCCGCAAAAAGGCCTTCCTACTTGACCCTGAAAACGTGTTGTTTGCGCCAACGATTACTCAACTCATGCGTTGTTGACTTCATTACATACATATATATATGTATGTGTGTATGTATGTGACTTGTTTATTACAATTATTTATTATATCGAACAATTCATACATTAAGTACCGCAACAAATCGCAAATCCTACTTGACATACAAAATTTCGAAACAAAAAGTCGCAAAAAATGCTTTATTAGCCGCAGGCATGCCAAACAAGTTCGAGAACATCTATTTGCATTCAGAATCACGCATTCAATCGGAAATATTTACACTGAGCTCAGCATTTCGAACGCTTACTCATCCACAAGCAGCTCAATAAACACCCCTCAAACCCTGAAACCCTCAGACCCACAAATCCCAAAAACTATTAGACTTCAACGATTTCCGAAAAAAAGTACCGTCCGCTAATCACATTCGCTCTATTTACTATTGCAGCTCCACCAAAAGCTCATGCGATCAGCTGTTCGCTCATGCACCTCTCACATCTGCACCCATCTCCACCCATCTCCAAAGTCATCAGCGCTCACATGCGTCGAGCTTAAGCAGAGCTTTAGTAGCGCGAAGCTTGTCGCTCACTCTCCACAATCGTCACACGCCCAGCTGATGCCGTTTGCATACATTTAATCCACTTGCTGCTCGGTGACATTTATAGCTCTGTGATTTTAGTTTCAATTTTACTTTTGTTTTGTGCAGTTCGTTTCATCGAGTCAATAAAAAGCGCTAACTTCATATAGTATAATATATCTGCAGTTATTTTTACAACTTGGTAAACCAGTATTCATTGTAAGATGAAATTATTCGCCTTACTTTCACTGGCCTTAGGCCTGCTGGTGGCCCAAACGGGCGCCGCTAATCTCGTCTGTTACTATGACTCGGCCAGCTATATACGCGAAGGTGAGTACACAGTCGGAAGTTTATCTGACAAATATTTACTTTTCGAGATAAATCTCATTTACGACATTTATTTGTTTGTTTGTTTGTTTGCTCGCTTCATTATGGGTGTATGTACATACATATGTATGTCTGTGCGTGTGGCCATTGAAAGTAAAAGCGCTAATTTATTATAATTGAAGGTATTTTTTTAGTTTAACGGGAATTTTAATGTTTAAAAAATGAGGTTCGAAAACAAAGGAATGGGTAATAAAAATTAAAAAATTAATATTTTGAATGATAATTCAATAAATATTTTTGAAAACGGAATGCATTGATTATACCTCAGGTCAGTTTTTTTTCAAAGTCAGTTTGATTAATAAAATTGTGTTACTCCTAGGTCTTTTAGAACAGAAATATGTACTTTCGAAAGTATATCGACACTCGAGCTAAAAATAATAACGATATATTAATTTTATTACAACAAATTTGTTCTAAAGGAAATTCGAACATATTTGATTTTTATTTTTTTTTTATTTTTTGATTTTGTTAAATTCTTTAAGTTATTCTTCGTTATTAGTTATTCGAGTCTAAGGATCTTAACCTCAGTAATTATTTGACACTCAATAATTATAAAAAAAAAAATAAATAAGATATTTTTTATAATTTTTTTTATCAGTTATTTATCAATATTTCAACACCTGACAACCAAATTTATAAGAAAATAACTTAACTTCACAAAACTACAAGTTGTTGAGGTAGAAGAGCGTGCCTATTTTGTTATAATTTCCACCCTTCTGATGTGAACAATTGGCAGCGAAAAAAATCGATATTTTTTTGTAAATTTTCAACTTTTCCGTGTTCAAAAAAAAATATTGAAAATCATAAATATTGAGTTTTGTCCATTCCCGTCATAAAAGCATCATCATTATTAGCTCCTCTACCCGGTGCGGGCCCTCAATTGCAGCAATTCAATGCTCTAACTATTTCAGTACAGCATTCTCGTTCCATCACTTTAACGTCCTGGTCCACCTTCAATCCATCTTAGTTTTGATCTGCCTCTGCTTCTGTTTTATATCAAAAATTCGCGTCACGTTTCATTGGTTCCATTGTGTGTCTTCCGATGTCAAAATGGGAATACTGATCCATTCTATCATCAGTTTTGACCAACGGTCCCACTACATAGCACGAAATCTATGCAGCCACACACCATGGCATTACCTCCATCCATTTTACTGTTTGTTTGGTACATCTTGAATTTAAGGATTGGTCTTTCGCATGATGAACAAATGTTTTACATCGAGTCCATTTCGATTTATATCTGTTTCATCATCAAAAGGGGGTCTTTTATTCGCGGCTGTTGTTTCCTTTCCTTTTTTTACGTCGTCAAACCCAGCGCACAACCCTGGCAAAGGTTGGCTCCCATTCAAACGGACGCTCTTTGACTACCCAGAAGATACTTGGTCTAAGACCGGAAGTCGTGAGCTGCTTGAGTCATATGTAAAAGAATCGTTTCTGGTCACCCCCAATTGAATGGCAATCAGAGAACTTCTCTTACTTGTGTGAACTTTTGCCATGGCTCCATTCTCTAAGTAAAGTAGTAGTTCAATGTTCGGCTATAAGCTATGCCTACGCCAGTAAAGAAGAAGTAGTTTTATGTTTGTTTTAGCGGGGGTACCAGCCTATTATTCTATTCTGAGTTAAAATAGCGTAATCAAGAATTCTCGGTCAAATGTGCTTCCAACAATTAGACTTAATGCAAAATGAAGTGTTTGCTTCAAAAGTTTTAAAGTCATGTGGACCTTAAAGCGAATACTTTGAAGAATAATCGCTTATCCCAAACTTGACCTAGAGAATTCTATATTTGGTGGCACTGTATTATATTTCCCTCTAAGGTTTTCTTCTCAGTTGGCCATTTTTGATCTATCTCGTTTTTGTCGAAAATTTGCATGTTCGAAAAGTTCGAAGAAAAATTTGTAAGTTCTGAAGTTTCAATTATTCAATAACGTGGACATATCACTACATTGTTAAGTCGCTTGCTATTCCACCTCTATTTAATGGAAATCTATAACAGTCTTTCTATGTAATTTATACCAGTTGTTTGTTCAATAGGCAAGTTATACCAGTCCATCTATTTAACTTATACCAGTTATTTGTTCGATTCGTCATTTCCGTGAATTAGCGAATCGAAGGCTCTTGATATTATTCAGGTACTGCCAGCTACTTTTCCTCATAGGTATGTTTGATCAGCTTTACCTTATAGAATCAATTAAGTAGATATAAAAGGTAGAAAAGTATATACATATGTATGTATGTATATTTTTTGTTGTTCTCTCAAATATACTTAAGCGAATGTATGTAGGTACTTTACTTGTAAATATAACTGAAATCAATTATAAATTTCTAAGGAAGTAATTAATCCAAAGTAATTGACTAAATTCCTCTTGTTGATTACGACTTTAGCTACTCAAAGCTAGTCACAATCAATCAAGCTACAAAAATTATAACTTTTTTTTTTACTTTTACAAACATCACACTAAATAAAAAGTGTGAGTACTATAACCTATAATTGGCATACATGTTTAGATACAATCTACAATATTATTGCTGACTTAGTAAGTAAACAAGTTTGGATCGAGAGCATCATGTGAAATTATCACTTAACGCGGCGGATGCTTGGTATCAGCTGCTTATGAAGAGACGATAGACTTACATATACATAAGCATATATATTGAGAATGAGAGATTGATATAGAGAAAGAGAGAAAAGGAGAATGACAGAGAGTTAGGTCAATAGCTTATCAGAGGGGGTCACGTTGTAAAGTAATAGACGCGACTTAGAATTGCGATTGTTCCAGTAAACTGTTCCAATGAACTCGCTGGTAACAGTTGGATGAACTGATTGATGATTTTAATATAAAAATAGCATGTGCATATATAGTATATATATTATATATGCTTATATATGTATATACTATGTAGTACTCAATACAAAATCATTTATACTAATATTTATTCACACCGCGCCGAACGCGCTCGCATTCAATTCTACAGAAAATAGAATAAACAGAATAACAAATACGGGAATCAGTATCAATTTAAATTCCTCACTGTGCACGATCAAACACAACAAAACATTTGTTGGGGTCGATTTGAGTGCGGGCAGCACCGAAAATTAAAAGCGCCTGGGTATTTTAAATATTTAATAGAATTTTTTCCGCTCGAAAGTTTCGAAACTATACATTGAATTTTTGACTTTTTGATATTACGTGGATATTGTCTTCTAAATGTAGACCTTCTACCACATATACTGGACAAAAAGTACACGGAAATTGCAAATAAAACGCAAACTATTTTATTATTCATCAATATTTATTTTGTCACCTTCAAAGTAATCTCTACCAGATGCAATACTCTTATGCCTATGATTTTTCTAGTCCTCGAAACACTTATCATAAGCGCTTCTTGGGATGGCCTTCGGATCCTTCAGCGAATTTCGTTTTATCACTTTGATCAACTGAAAACGAAGTTCTTGTTCAGGGGATACAAGAAAAATCCATTAAGAAATCCGAAAAAAGAGCATCACCTTGATCTTTAATCTACTTTGGCGTGGTTTTTTTGGTTCGGCTCGTTTTTTCCCCTCATTCTGATGATTGTTGACTTGACACTCCACGAAACCACGTTTCCTTAATTCTATCCCAAATATCATACGATTTTTTGAATTCTTATTTCCCGATCTCAACTTTTGCATTATTTCAAAGGTTTTCTATCGGGTTAAGATTGGAACACTGCGTTGGCCATTCTAATACATCATTGCTTTTGATAGATAACTATGCCGTTACTGCCTTAGTAGCATGTTTCGGATTGTTATCATGCATGAATATCCAATTTACAGGCTTTGATGAAGTGGAATGGCTCCATTATGAGCTTAGGTTGTTACAATGGAACTGATCAATTCTACCTTCAATCCCCCGCATTATGACATTAGCTTCATCATGTTTTACTGTTTGTTTGGTGTATCTTGGGTTTAAGGATTGGTCTTTCAGTTGTTGAACAAACGTTTTATCGACGGGTCCATTTCCATTTACTTTTGTTTCATCACTTCATAACACAATTTTGCTATTCTTAGGACTATTCTTGTTTCCAACGAGTTCGTATGTATATAACGCACCGTTTTTCTGGAGGGAAAATTAGAAATAAGAAAAGTTTTTCCTCAAATATTTGCATAAATAAGTGAGGAAGTATTTCCCTGTGGATAGCTGTATATAGATACTAGTAAAGCAAGTTCGTGGGAATATAAAGCTCTGCAAAATATCATACTTATGTCTAAGTTTAGTTTCTGATCCTTCTTAACCTCTAAACTGGAAAAATAGTGTTCAAATTTCGCTCAGATAACTACTTGAAAGATATATATAATATATATATTTATATACTCTTCCCCAAAGGGACATCTTTCGGATGTAAATCGTATCAATCGCTTTTTTTCAGTACAACTGAGTACTGAGTTATTTGATTAACCCTCTACTCTTTCATGATCTGTCAAAAAAGGCTATTGAAATGGTTCCTATACTTAGATCACACGTCATATGCATGGTATATATGATAGGTTTCATGATATCACAGTGCTAAGAGCATCTTGAGTATCTCATTCTCATTCATTTAATAATAAAAATTATGCTTGGGTACAAAACATAAGCCCGGTAAACAATTTGTCGCATACAATTGACCGCCAACAATAGTCAACACACTTTTACAAAACAAAAATAATAACAACTTCAGCGTAGATATATTATATTCTTCGGTTTATTAGACTGTCAAGCCGAGGTGTGAGTCATAACGCGATATTAATTAGAACGTGTTAATGACGCAAGCGTCAAACAGACAGCTATAAGGCGAGACAAAGTGAGGTACCTCACCGGCACGAGTTTGTAAACACACTATTGTGTGAAAAGAATTAAATTATTCACTTCAAACCAAAACTATTCATACAAATCTAGATTTGGATTGTATTTTTATTATTCTTTTATTGGCACTTTGTTTATATTTTTCCATTCGGTATACACATTTACACATACTTATATGCAAATCAGTTAATTTTCCAGTGTTGGAATGTTAATTTGTTGATTTTTGTTGATTGTGTTCATCTATTGTGTTGTCTTCCCTTTATGATCCGTTTCGTACGAGTACATATTTATATGCCACACCATCGCCACATTTACGTATTACCTTTGTGTTGTTGTTTTATGGTAGTTTTGTATTTTTGTCACGCATGCACGCACCATATTTTGATAAACCGCAATTGCACCGTCTTCTTCAAAGTAAACAATAAATATTAATTTATTTTTTAAAATTCATCACATCAAACCAAAACGCCAGGACTTGGCAAACTGCTCACACCCGACCTTGAGATCGCCTTGCAATTCTGTTCACATTTGATTTACGGCTATGCCGGCATCAATCCCAACACCTATCAGGTGCAGAGTCTGCACGAAGACTTGGACGTCTACAAGCATCAGTATTCCGAAGTCACCGCGCTGAAGCGCAAATATCCAAACTTAAAAGTATTACTGAGCGTTGGTGGCGATCAAGATGTCGATGCCGAGCATCCCAACAAATATCTAGAGCTGTTGGAGGGTGAAAAAGTCAAGCAAACCTCATTTATTAACTCTGCCTACTCGTTGGTGCGCTCGTATGGTTTCGATGGTTTGGATTTAGCCTTCCAATTTCCGAAGAATAAGCCACGTAAAGTGCACTCAGACATCGGCATGGTGTGGAAGAAGTTCAAGAAGCTCTTCACGGGCGATTTCATCGTAGATGAGAAATCCGAACAGCACAAGGAAGAGTTTACCGCATTTGTGCGTGATGTGCGCAATGCTTTGCGTCCCGATAATATGATGCTCACGCTAACGGTATTGCCGAATGTCAATTCATCGTGTAAGTTTGTGAGAATTAAGAATTTAGTAAATTATTGCATAATTCATATACTCAACAAAACAAACAACTTATAGGGTACTTCGATGTGCCAGCACTTGTCGGCAATTTGGACTTTGTCACTTTGGCCGCCTTCGATTTCCTCACACCCGAGCGTAATCCAAAAGAGGCTGACTACAGCGCGCCACTATACGAACTCTACGATCAAAATCGCTTGCCACACTACAATGTCAATTACCAAGTAGACTATTGGCTGGCTCAACAATGTCCGGCCAATAAGATTAATGTCGGTATTGCCGCCTATGGACGCGCCTGGAAGTTAACCAGCGATTCTGGCATGGCTGGCACGCCTGTCGTCAAGGACACCGATGGCCCAGCACCGGCTGGCATGCAAAGTCAAAACCCCGGTCTACTCTCTTGGCCGGAGGTGTGCGGTAAGTTACCGAACCCAGCAAATACATATCTGAAGGGCGCCGATGCACCGTTGCGACGCGTTAGCGACCCCACTAAACGTTACGGTCCGTACGCCTACCGTCCGGCAGATGCTAATGGTGAACACGGCATGTGGGTGAGCTATGAGGATCCGGACAGCGCGGCCAATAAGGCGGCTTATGTGCACTCGAAGAACCTCGGCGGTATTGGCTTGTTCGACTTGAGCTACGATGACTTCCGTGGGCTGTGCACTGGCGATAAGTACCCCATCTTGCGTGCTGCCAAGTTTCGTTTGTAATACTTTAAGTTCTTCTATACACAAATTATCTTCGAATTTGCTTTTGTTGTACATTTTCACGCTCAATAAACAATGATTATTTTTTTACCTATAAAATTTTGTATATACGTTTTTGCTTTCCGTATTATCGCAATGTTCCAATGATCTTGTTGAACCTAGAATATGCGCGCTGATAAGTTTCTTAGAAAGAAAGCTTACTAACATTTAGACGGGCAAACAGTGAGCTCAGTTGGCAAAATATTATTTTCATTTCGTGTTTGTAGTCGGTTAGACGTTCAAGATGAAGGTTTTACTTCTAACTTTAGCATTTGTAGTGGTTTCCGTGAACTGGGCCACAGCTTCCTTCTTGGAACGCAATTTAGTGTGCTTTTACGATTCAAAGGGCGTCACACGCGCAGGTTTACCGTTATATTTATACCTATTTTACATTCCGTTAAAATCCTCTTTCATAGGTCAAGCACAATTCAGCACGGCTGACTTGGAAATCGCACTACAATTTTGCACACACGTCATCTACGGCTATGTAGGCATCAAACCGGAAACCTTCCAGCTAATGAGCCTCAACGAAAATCTGGATATACAGCGCCGTCACTTCGCCACCATCACTGCGCTCAAAGAGAAGTATCCACATATCAAATTTCTACTGAGCGTTGGCGGTGATCGCGATGCTGGTGGTCATGAGAAGTATATTAATCTCTTGGAGGCAGGTCGCCAAAAGCAAACCACTTTCATAGATTCGGCGCGTGATTTTCTGCGCAGCTACAACTTCGACGGCATCGATTTGGCTTTCCAATTGCCACGCAACAAGCCAAGGAAGGTCCACTCCGATGCCGGCGCTGTGTGGAAGAGTTTCAAAAAGTTCTTCACTGGTGACTTCATTGTCGATGAGAAGGCGAATGAACATAAAGAAGAGCTCACCGATTTGATTAAGGATCTGAAGAATTCATTACGCGCCGACAATTTACTGTTATCGCTGACAGTACTACCAAATGTCAACTCGAGTTGTAAGTATTTAACAAAGTTGAAATTATGGCAGAAAACCCGGAACACGAGAAACGGAAACTCGACAATTTTACCAACTTACTTCTTCCAGTCTGCTTTTTGCTCTTTTTATTCCACTGTTTAACTGGTAGATTCCCATTTCTTTTAGGGTACTTCGATGCGCCGGCTATAGCCGATAGTTTAGACTTGATTAATTTGGCTGCCTTCGATTTCCTCACCCCGGAACGTAATCCCGAGGAAGCCGATTACACCGCACCACTTTATGAGCTCTACGATCAAAATCGTCTGCCACATTATAATGTCAACTTCCAAGTGGAGAATTGGTTGTTGCAACGTGTGCCCGCCGGCAAGATCAACGTGGGTATTCCGACTTTTGGACGCGCTTGGAAGATGACTAAGGATTCTGGTAACACTGGTTTGCCTGTAGTAGCAGCCACAGAGGGTGCAGCACCTGCCGGACCCATAACTAAAACACCAGGTCTTTTCAACTGGCTGGAAGTATGTCAGCGTTTACCAAATCCATCCAACATCAACGCGAAAGGTGCTGATGCCCCACTACGTCGCATTAGCGATCCCACTAAGCGTTATGGCACTTATGCTTTCCACACCGCCGATGAGGATGGCGCTAACGGTGTATGGGTAAGCTATGAGGATCCCGACACAGCTGCCAGCAAGGCGGGTTATGTGAAAGCAAAGAATTTGGGCGGTGTAGCGCTGTTCGATATCACTTTGGATGATTTCCGCGGTCAATGCACTGGCGACAAGTTCCCCATGTTGAGGGCTGTCAAATACAGGTTGCTTTAGAGACTTGCGAGAAATTTAAGGCTTCTAAATGAAGTTGTTGCTTGATAAGCATCTGTGGAAATATATATTTTGTGAAACCTAAACGTAGTGCTATAGAAATTGTTAACTGAATACTTTTTTCTTGTGATTATATTTAATAATTGTTAATATTTACTTGTTATCCGAGTTAAAATAAATCGATTAATTACTGACCTTTTAGTTTCAGTGTAAGCTAAGAAACTTACAAGCAATCTGACTACTCGGCTTAGTAAGTTACACACAAATATTGGTTTAATGATCGAGGTACCGAAAGAATCCAAATAGATGAAGACAAAACTATAGTATTAGAATAGGAAATTTGTTATCATCTTTCAAAGTCATGTTATTTCTGTTCAACTACTATTTAGGTCTCCAACAGAGCTTTTATCGGTAAGAGGTTGTTGAATGCTTTCAAAAGACAATTTATTTAAACCTTATGACTTCCTTATGTCAAGATGCGATAGTATGCATGTAATAATACCACGGGTATGGGTTCTTTTCGGGGATACGTCTGAACCTAGAGAGTCGATATCGGCTTTGTCTTATTCCAAATAAAGCAGCAAAATGGTAGAGACCGCCCTTGTATGATGAAGGTTAATCGGAAGAAATTTCATCCATCCTATTACACTCCAGAAGCGCTAGTTCAGCGTCCACGTCATGGTCGAGTCCAAAAGTAGCGAGTCGCTATTCATAGACATCTTACTTCCTTCGTCTGACTTATCTGCCGCACACGAAGGCCGAGCACCATCAGCTTTGGCAATTGGTTCTGAGAACCACCGTCTCGAACACTTGGTTTCGGTAAATGGGCTCTGCGGTCCTCTGTAGAGTAGTTTCAGTACCCAATTATCTCCTCCGTCTCATTTGCTGAAGAATGCTCTGCCGGTAGCTAAACGTAAGCTCTAAAGGCTCTTTGTTCACAGCCTCCAATCTGGGGGGTGTTGCTTTACCTCTGCCCCCTGTTGAGACGCTTGCCGGCAAGTCCGCCAACTTTCCTCATTGTTTCCCGGAGGGTATTTCTACGACTGGTGCAGAGGTTCGTTTACTACCTTTATTTGCCGACGGTTTTGTCGTCCTAAAAGCAAAACTCCCAACGGGCAATATTGTCGGTTTCCACCTCTATTCGCTACAAATTGTCTCCTTTCCATCAAAGTTTATTTTGTTATTGTATTTCATTTGCTTGTCCATGCGGATTGGGTGCCAACTCAGAGCACCTATCCGGTTAGTGAAAAGGCAGTCGCCTTTGATGATCCCAAGATTGCCTCAGCAACGAGGCCATGGCGAGGGACATGTGTTACACTTATGAGTCTATGAGTTCAGAGACAAGCAGCTCAAAGAAATAGTCGTCTTAATGTCGCAAGAGCCCCTGGTAATTGGTTCGGGTGGCGAAACATACTCTGAGTCCTTCAAAGGAGGCAATTACGACATAAGCTCGCCAACTATTCCTTTTCATCACTCTGTAATACTCAGGTGTCAGAATGCCGTGTAGGGTGCAGGTTATTTAGCGTTACCCACGAGTCTAAAGTAGTGAAACTCCATTGATTTTTTCTTATTCTCAGAAATTTGGATAAACCTTACTAACCAACTATATTGTATATTTATTTTACATTATCTCTATTCGGATTGATTTATGATTTATCCACATACATATGTACTATCAAAAAATTCTCTACACAATTCTGTTCATGAATTAGTTATTTTGGTATTAACCTGATATATTAACAAATTAATTTGAAGCGTCCAAACAAATCAAAAGCGAATCCAACTTCTGCATACCGAAAATGGAATGAAGTAATAATATAATTAAAGGCGCTACTTACCTTAAACGGCGTGCTGCTTAACGCCAGCGCCGCTACTTATGTGGTTGGCATAAGAAATCAGCATTGAACAGGCAGTTAAGTAGCCAACTTAAGCATTAATTGCTTGCTTTCGGTTATTGGCGCCCACTGCCTTGACTATAGGCGAACATGCGGAGAGCGCCACCGCAAACTGCGGTAATTTGGTTGAAGCCAACAAGCGCGCAAAGCGTGTGTTCGCCTACGAAAAAACTTGTCTTAAATGCCTTTATCGCCACTTAGCGATCTTTGTCAAATAGTAGCGCCGTTTTTGGGCTGCTCACTTAACGCTGCAATTGCAACGCAACTATACTTTGTTGCCAGCTTTGTAGCATTTATTGGTCATATCCAAGTTGTTACTTGTAAGTGGTATATGCATAATACGAAGAGACATTGTAGGTATGCTATAAGTATGCGTTTATGCGCATGCGCGACATGGCATTACGTACGTGAGGGTGCTGATAAAAGTTCGCTGAGACTTTTCTAACTCGGCTAACGCTTACTTACCTTTTAACAAAAATTAATTAAAGTTTTCAAAAAAAAAAGAAATATTGTAATAAACTTTCAGTAATCGATGGACACTCGTAGATCTCATATTAAAATTTTTCAAAGAAATTTTTTTATATATAACTCGGCTAAGAATTTAGTTATGGTAATGCAGACGATTTTCAATATCATACTATATGACTCTTGAAATGTTTTGTTTTGTCCAGTTTGGTGATCTTGAAAAGGTAATATACTTTTTTTCTTTTGGGGGCTCATTTTGCATCTTGTTATTATACTATAATGAGCTCTCTCTCTCTCTCTCTCTCTCTCTCCTGAAGTTTTCCGATAAACTCAGAGGAATGATCCTCAATCACATACGTTTGTTGACTTCAAATGGTCGTTTAACAGGCTAAGTTGGAAACTATAGCAAAAATTATTAAAAGATCCTAGCTTTCCTGAAATTACCATAAGGCAGAGAAAAATTTTAGCTTAACTATCGATTTTACAAATATTTTTGCACAGTTACGACATAGCATAAAAACATGGCTTTATGACTAGTCCAAGTCTTGAGAGCTCCACTAACATCGCAATCAAAATTCTGTAGTTCACGAGAGTACAAGAGTTATATAATACATTTTTCTATAGTTTCTTAACTTTTAATGATTTCTGGAAATATTTCTCGAATTAGTAATTCTCAAGTATCATTTAAAAGACCAATAGCCTTCAATTTGCAAAAATCATGCTTTGAATGAGAATTCGACGGCGTCAAAACTTTTATATACTCAATTAAATTAAGACGAGGAACATAAGTTGTCCCGTCCGAGTTTTGCTACTTCATACATTTTCGATTAATATTATATTATCAGCTTCTGCTCTCCAAAATAGCCACTATTCCTATGTATCCAGCTTATTGAGATAGATTATAGAAAATAAGGTCGACACTATAATTCAATTTTATAAAAAACACAAACCTATGAGTGGTACAAAGAAATAAAAGAACGTCGAGAGCTCGTTGGCATGCCTCGTTTTTTTAAAACGCGTACACAGGTCTTTTAGGACATGCTTCACCGTACGAATTCACCTCCCACCTTCATGGAGAGTATTATAACTGCCAATGTGACATTGGTTTATGAGTTGAAATACGAAAAAGTCAACAATCAACAGAATGGAGGGAAAAACGAGTTGAAATCAAAAAACAAAACGCTAAATCCGATCAAAAACCAAATTGATGCTCATTGTTGACAATATTTTGCGTTTTTTTAATATTTCCGGGTTTTTGCACAATTACCAGTTAGCGCAAAATATTTTATTAAGAAAAACCCTTAGTTGAGAATTCGGTTTCAGAGACGTCTCAAGCACTATAAAGTTCGCTTGAACTTTAAACTTTGGAAACTTTTGTGAGTACCCCTCCTAAAACTACATCTATATGCATATTTACTTGCACATATACATATATACATAGACTTGTAAACATTTTGCAATATTGTACAAACGCTTGTATGTAAGTGGCGCTTACGACCAATGTTCCACCAATTTGACTGCTGCGAACAGCCTCTTACCCCTGGCGCTGACTTCCCATGCTCATTTTTATTTTCTTGTGGGTGCATTCGCAGTGAGCTTGTTCGTGTTTGTATGTCAATCGAAAGCGCGTTGACATGCCACCAGGTAACAAATATACTACACTCGCTGCCGGGGCGATGCCAGCTTGCTTCGCCAGATTCTTTTTTTGTAGATTTTTTTCTTTGTAAGTTTGAGAGTAGTTTTCTTCACTCTGCTCTTGCTTGGAACCAAATTAACTTATAGTTTTCGTCGGGTTTGCAGATTCAGTTTTTTTTCTTTTTTTGTGTAATTTTTAATTTAAAATTTTTTGACAAAGAAGGGTTGTCAAATCCGATTGCGTAATCGAAACAATGTGTGTCAGTCTGATTCTGGATATACATACTTTTTGTTAAAATATTTAAAAAAAAAATAATAATTTGGAAATATTATTTACTTACAAAAAGAAAAAAGTCAGATTATTATCGATTATAAAATATATATCGATTATTATCGATAATAATTTTAATTTTTCTTTCTTATTTTTTATAAATAATGTGCTTAAAATAATTGTTTCTCAAATATTATGATATATAATAATATATTCCAATATTATTTTCATAGAATAAGAAAGAAAAAATCAAATTATTGTCGATTACTCCCGATCAACTAACTGTTATATCAGTACTCTAATTCCAAAAGTCAAAAATCCTAATTTACAAATAATCCTGGTAGTTATCGATCTCTATAAAAATTAACCTTGAATGCTCCCAAAACTCTGCCTAAATATTAACTCAACTTTCAGAAGTCCCCAAGGATACAAATACGAGTAGCTTTATCTTTATAAGAATAAGTAGTCTCAAAAGCTTTTCGCGGTAATTTTTTAGTGATCGGTAATACGATGGATTAGGGGTTTCCACCGTAATTAGTAGCTATTTGAATGACAGTTGTAAATTCTCAAAAATTTAATCTGATATTCTTGATACCAAATAATCTTGTAAGCTGGAACGATTGAATCAAGTTTCCGGCCTGTCGAGTGTTAATTGTCAAAAGGATGGCACCATCCTTATTGAAACTGCATATTCCTCTGAGTTTTTTTATCAAAACAACATAATAACTTTCGGCTGGGCTGCATTTCTCAAACAGACACTCAACTATAAAGCCATAGGAAGCAGAAAGTCCCCTCGACAAGTTTTCAGTTCGTGGTTGTACTTGAAACAAAGTCAGTACTAAGAAAATTGTTTCGAATCATTCTAAGCTCGGGGAAAGCCATGCTGTTAAGTAGCAAAATCAATCAAAATCTTATTTTTTGATCTAATAACATCGTTAGCTAATGATACTTATTCCTTACTTATTCATCCTTGAATATTCATAGCTTTAAGAAAAAAATATCTTTAGACACTTCTTAAAACACAAGAAGTTTGTGGATTCGATAACGAATCAGCCGTCAGAGTTTCTATCGTCAGTTGATTACCGTAGATACATAAATGGTTTGCTGATCCATAGGTTTTACATTAAATTTTTTCAATATTTAGTCAATTTCTTTCTCACTCACAATTTTCTGTTACAAACATAGGTTAGGTTAATCTGGTAAGCCAATAAGTCATGCATTGACCAGTTTTAGTCCTTTGCAGTACCAGATGGAGTTCAGTTCATAGGTCTATGAGGAGTAGTCATCCTTTAAGATACCTGCCCTTGACGCGAATTTTAAGACTCTGTGGCCTCACTACCGATACCTTCTCCAGTGTATCATACCTTGGAAACCTGGAATGCTTACAGCGTAGTATTGCCAATGCGGAACCAGGGCACAAGAGATGCTTCATTGTTTACCCGGTCTTGCTCTACATATTTCCTGCAGTCTTCTCGATCTGTCAGCTTCATTCTGCTGGTTTGTATCGCCACCAGACAGTGAACAGTTAGTATTTCCATAAAGTTCCTACAATCACTTCTATCGAGCGGAAATAGGAATTTTGTATATGTATATTTTGTGGTCTACCGCTTTGCACATATCTTTTGCAGTTTCCTCCTCAGGTAGCTTGTTCCATCGGGTTTTGATTTTCTTCACCATGCTTTTGTCGTGGTCGTCGTATAGACAATGCATTGGTTTCCCAGTGTTGATCAGTTTTACGGATGTTAACCGCACACCGATCTTGGCGTTCGATCTCGTCCACTATTACTCTCGATCCTTTGTTGCCTGGCAGCTGTAGAAGTGAGGCCGCTTGCTTCTGGCCGCCTTGTATCCCAAAACAGTTCTGACCGACATGCGATACGAGGTTACTGCCTTGATTTCTGCTTGGCTAACTACGTAGATGTTTACTCTGGAATTGCCTAGAGGTGTATTAGAGGCCAGCTCTGCAGCTTTCGCAAAACTCTATAATATTTACTAATTTAATAGAGTTTACTTTGGCGGAATCCGTTGGAGCTTTATTCAGGGTGCAGGGTCTCTGCTACTTATTTCAACTTGATATCAACTATCAAATTTTCTTAAGAGCAACAGAGAATCTTCTCTTCTTCTTCTTCTTTACTGGCGTAGACACCGCTTATGCGATTATAGCCGAGTCAACAACAGCGCGCCAGTCGTTTCTTCTCTTCGCTACGTGGCGCCAATTGGATATTCCAAGCGAAGCCAGGTCCCTCTCCACTTGGTCCTTCCAACGGAGTGGAGGTCTTCCTCTTCCTCTGCTTCCCGCGGCGGGTACTGCGTCGAATACTTTCAGAGCTGGAGCGTTTTCATCCATCCGGACAACATGACCTAGCCAGCGTAGCCGCTGTCTTTTAATTCGCTGAACTATGTCAATGTCGTCGTATATCTCGTACAGCTCATCGTTCCATCGAATGCGATATTCGCCGTGGCCAACGCGCAAAGGACCATAAATCTTTCGCAGAACTTTTCTCTCGAAAACTCGCAACGTCGACTCATCGGTTGTTGTCATCGTCCAAGCCTCTGCACCATATAGCAGGACGGGTATAATGAGCGACTTATAGAGTTTGGTTTTTGTTCGTCGAGAGAGGACTTTACTTTTCAATTGCCTACTCAGTCCGAAGTAGCACCTGTTGGCAAGAGTAATCCTGCGTTGGATTTCCAGGCTGACATTGTTGGTGGTGTTAATGCTGGTTCCTAGATAGACGAAATTATCTACAACTTCAAAGTTATGACTGTCAACAGTGACGTGAGTGCCAAGTCGCGAGTGCGACGACTGTTTGTTTGATGACAGGAGATATTTCGTCTTGCCCTCGTTCACTGCCAGACCCATTTCTTTTGCTTCCTTATCCAGTCTGGAGAAAGCAGAACTAACGGCGCGGGTGTTGAGGCCGATGATATCAATATCATATATCCATCTTCTCATCAGGTCATAATTAGGAAAACTTTGGTCGATTAATCTCAATAACAAGAGACAGCGAAGTATATTTTTCCCATGGACAATTATTCCTTAGTTAGACACACATAAGTTAAACAAACCAAAATCGCACAAAAACTGCGATAAGCATTCTGGAGGCCTCTTTTTCGCTTAGATGTCTTTAGTAGGGTATTCTGTAGGAATACGATTCACCATTAGGTTGCATTGGGTTGATGATCTAACAGGCAAGTCTCTCAATAAGTTTTCACCCAGGCATAAAACTGGAGTAAAGTCTAACTATTCCAGAAGATCATTCAACCTCCAAGCACATGATCATTGTGAATTTAATTATGCATAAGCTTGTTAATTTATCAAACCGTGTAACATCAGCAGCTCATTTGTGCCAGATCTGCTTATTTTCTCCCTAATAAGCAGCACATTATTGGCGTGCATATCTCAAATACCCGAACTTCGTCCTCACATATTTATTTATCTACCACTTAGTTACATTTGTAAATATCTGTAGCCGGCAATGATTATTGAAATTGTCCACGGAGGCGCTTATCCGATATTGTAATCTCGATTGTGAGGTGAGGGAAATGAGCTCACGAGAGCGACTAAGAAAAGGAAAAAGTGAACGCAAATCGTGTGGTTCACGCTATACAGACGGGTTCGGGCCAGAATTACCAACCAAATTAGTTGCTTTCATGTACGAGTTTGCAGAGTTTCGAAGCGAACACAGCAAATTCGAGCCGAAGCCACGCTACTTGGACATAGCCAAGCAGAGAAGTATTTAGTCAAATAAACAAGAGATAACAATTGGCCAACCGGGTTGGTAAGGATACATTGCTGCGCCAATCTGCCTTTTGGAATGCAAAGTATGTCATTAACAATCGCACTCTGTGTGTTTGGTCGTATGTGTGGTGGCGTCACCATAGTTTCGCCGCAAGATTCAATTAAATTTCGTACCGCATTCGTGCCCAGCATAGCGAACATGGAACATGTTGTAAACAAGATGTACCAGACACACAGTTCAAAAAGCAGATGAGCCCATAAGCCAACACCAGACGACGATGGCAGCACGAAGAGTTGCAATGGCAATACAAACAAACAACACGAAAGACCAGCAGGATCGGCAACGATCGATCGAAACGGTATTGTTTCATTGCTTTCTGTGGAATTCACAGATTGGCTTAGTTAAGTGAAGCAGGCGGCGCGTGGCTGGCTGGCTGGCTGGACGGAGAGTTCCCAGCTCTTTTCGGTACTCCATGTACGTAGGACATAAAATGAGCTGTTGGAGATCATGCGCTTGTATGTACCAACTTATTTTTACTCGCCACTGACGCCAGGCAACTAAAATCAGCGCTTGTTGTTTCATTGCTTTTCTATCTTGTCTTGCTTGCTGCCTTGTCGCCTGTATCGCGCGCATCTAATTAAGCGCTTTTCACTCGCCATCGCCGACCGCGCCACTGTCATCAGCCGTACGATCTTTTGGTCGATTTGACTAACTCACCTCGGCTGCTCTGCGCTTAAGGATTCTCCTTGTGCGAACTGGCTTGCCGTTGTATGCGTTGCTTCGGTATTTTTGCCTTACCGACTGCGAGATCAGCGCGATTTCAGCCGCATGACTCACTTGCAATGCGACAAAATTCACTTACGTATATGTGGTTCTAGTGGCCTTTGTTGTTACTGATTCCATGCCTTCTCCGCCGTCGCATGAAATGACAAATATGTGCGTTGCTTGGTCGCCTCACTTAAATAAGATGCAACATTTGGCGACATCATTACCGCGTGGAGGCGATTTCGCCGATTGGCCGATGAAGTGTGGCTGATTACGCGCCAAAGCTGCATTGTTTGCAAACAAAATCGTGTTCGACGGACAATTTTGTTTCCACAGAAGACAAAATAACAGATAAGTTAAGCTAATGGGATTTTATTTTGAATTGATTGCATTAATGGGGATTACTGCAATATTGTTTTTGCTTTGTTTTTTTGCGTTGAATGGAACTGTGAGGAAATTGGATAAAACAGCATCGTCAAGAAATAATCGATTTTTCTTATCACATATCTGTTTAGCTTTGCGAGTGCCCAACCTTCCGCCGATTGAGGCGCGTATCTTCCACGGCTACGAAGTGTGTCATTTACACGCTAGTGGAGTCTGTCTATATTTCCTAAAAATAACAAATGAACTAACGAGTGATCCAAGTAGAGGTACTTTTTCAATAGCCTTTTTTTGAAAGATCATTTCATGGAACCCAGCATTCATTGTTGGATAATATTCGACCAAACAGACCACGTCCAGCACGCAGTAAAGAAAATATAACAGCCGTGGCTGAGAGTGTACACGAAGACCGTGGAGAGTCGATTGTATTTGCGACGAAGAGCAACCTGAAAAGATTCATGAGCTGCCATTTCATCCAGAAAACACACGTATTTGGTTAAAAACGAAGCCGATGAGAATCTAACCGTCAATGGCTACCGTTAACACGCCTTGATAGCTGACTATTTGGTGCCTGAAATTAAAGCTCGTGATCTCGTCGACATTTGGTTTTCTACAAGACAGCGCCTCTTCCCACACATCGCGTCAATCAATAAATTTATTTGGAGAATACTTCGGGCAGTAGATAATTTCACGGTTTAGGTCGATGATATCACACCTTTAGACCTTTTCCTGTGGAGGCTTCGATTCAGGCCGTGGAGCATTACATCACACGTGTCATTCACCAGTTACCATTCGCAATGCTTGTATGAGTAATTAAAAATTGGACTCAACGGATGGGTCATCTGAGACGAAGCTGCGGATAAAATTTGAAAGAGATAATCTTCATAAAATAAATGCCGAAGAATATTCTTTCGAATGATAATAAACACTCCCCATAAAATTTAAAGTTTCTGTGTTTTTTCTTCACAAAAAATTGAGAATCTAGAAATGGATCACACTATAACGGTCAACTGAAATGTTTTACGCCAAAAGTGGACAATATTTGATACTGCAAGATGACAATCGTGCGAAACAGAGCAGACTCAGGACTCAATAGAAAAAATAAAATCATAATGTTGGACATCACATTTGGCAGACGCCAACCTACTGGACAATATTTGACTTTCATGAAATCCTAACATCAAATATCGAAAACACATTTAACGTCATAAAAAGATTTTATTCTGCTATTTCAATATACCTTTATATTTATTCCTTTGGAATATGCAGAAAATTTCTAAGAAACAATTTACCTTTTTTATTACCTTTCAAAGATCGAAATCTCTTTGATCTCTCTTCTTCTCTCTCTTAAAAAACCATAATAACAACGGCGCCGTACAATTTCAGCCAGATCGTGTGTAATTGATGTCTTCGACATATTCTAAAAATAACTGCAATTTTGAAGATTTGATTGTATTTAACGAATTCGGAAATAAAAATCAATTTCTCCGATTCAAAAGGAAATGCCGCTTCAAGAAAAGTGCTACAAATGCTATAGTTTACAAACAAAATGATAATCACTCAATTGCAATAAAAGCTGTTTGAGTTGTGTGCTCTGGAGAGGAGCGCTACAATCGGTCGTCATTGCTGACAAACAAAACAGGCTAAAATCGTCGAAGGTCTTACTATGACAGTATTGAATTTAGTACATATGAAATATAAAATAAATTTAATGCTAACTCAATAGAAAGCATATTCTTAGAATAACCACAAATCTCTCAGTTAGGGATTAGTAGAGTCTAGAGCACCAAAGCAAAGTCTAACTGGAGCAAAACTGTGACAAGCAAAATAAAAGGGTTTTAATTTACTATATATTCAAACTCTGATCTTCAATATTCTATGACTTTTGTAGTGTGTACTCCTCTGTCCACCTTACTGACTCCGCGCTTCGTGCTGCTTCGCATGCTCGTGTGTTTAAATCAATTTATTAGAGTCATTTGATTTGTTTATTTGTGTCTAAACATTTTTAATGGCAACAATAATAATTAAAATGTGCCCACGCTGGGTGGCACATACGCTAAGACCGCTATACTACAAACGTACACGTTGCATGCCTCCAATTGACTGTTTGCATGTGTACACGTGTATACATATGTACGTACATATACATATATACATTTATGCCAATATGCACTTGCATTTACTTGTGTGAAAATTAGGGTGGATGACTTAGTTTTTCGCAAATTTAAGCGGCAGTCTCTTTTCTTATGACTTTTTCCCGTATTTTTATGGCTACGAAGAAACTATTTAAGCACTTAATTAAAATTGAGGAATACAAACAATGTTAATAAGTTAATATAGGTTCAATAATATGTTCTTATCCCAATCTCTTGTCTGACAATTTACGTCATTTAAAAGAGATGGGGCTGTTGTAGATGTCTATCGCTCGATATTGTACTTAAATCTCTCTAGAGACAAAATAACACAGTATATAACAAAATATTTAGAGTAAAATATTTCTTATGACGTCCTCAACAGACAATACCGAACATATTTTTAACCGAGCATATTTTTAACAAAACAAACTCATTTTAGAATCCATCAGCTCTCCGGAGGCATTCAAGAAACTTGTAGCACTCTGCGAAGTAAAGGTAATTTAAGTTTTCTTCTTATTCTTTATTGGCATAAACACTGCTTACGCGGTTACAACAATCGTTCTTCCTTTTCGCTATTTGGCGCCAGTTGGAGATTCCAAGTGTAGCCAGGTCCTTCTCCACCTGGTCTTTTCAACGGAGTGAAGATCTTCCTCTTCTTTTGCTTCCCACCGCGGGTACAACGTCGAACGCTCTCAGAGCTGGAATGTTTTCATCCATTCGCACGATGTTTCTTAGTTCGCTGAACTACATATGTCAATGTCGTCGTATATCCCGTAAGCTCAAAGAACCATAAATCTTCCGCAGAACCTTTCTTCCGTAACGCCGACTCATCAGATGTTGTCCATGCTTGTGCACCATTTAGCAGAACGGGAATGATGAGTGTTTTATAGAGTTTGGTCTTTGTTCGTCGGAGAGGACTTTGCTTGTCAATTTCCTACTCAGTCCAAAGTAGATGCTGGTTCCAAGAGAGATGAAATCTCTACGACTTCGAAATTATGACTGTCCAAAGTGTCGTGGGAGCCAAGTCGCAAGTGCGACAGAGGAATAAATTGAAGAAATCGCCTTGTTTGAAACCTTGTTCGGTATCGAAGGGCTCGGAGTGCTCCTCCCCGATCCTGACTGAGTTTTTAGTATTGCTCAACGTCACTCTATAAAGCCGTATTAGTTTCGCGGGGATACCAAATTCATACATAGCGGCATAAAGGCAGCTCCTTTTCGTGCTATCAAAAGCAGCTATGATATTGACGAAGAGGTGGTGTGTGTCGATTCTCTTTTCATGGGTTATTTCCAATGTTTGGCGCATGGTGAATATCCTAAAGGTTTAGCTTATATTATATGCATACATAAGTATGTCCTTCAACGTTTGATCTTTTAAATATATTCTTGTTGTGAAACCAAGTTTCATCTATAATTTAAAAATGTCTCTCCTGAAAAATCTCCCTTCACTTCAATATAAGCTGCTTTTTTGAAGTATGGGAAATAAATAAAAATATTTATCGAGCTTGAAAATTAGATCCTTCCTCTTCATAATCAGGTGGCGCATTACTAACCGGGCAACATTCACTCAGATTGAAACCACGTAATAGTCTTTTCTTGCCCTCGAAAGACGTGTGTGTATGCGTTTTGGAAATACTGAACTGCCTTTAAGGTTCAACTGAAAATTGTTTTCACGTAAAAAATATTCTAAAAGATTCTCGTTCGCTTTAAAGAGTACATATGTGGTCTTTAAGATTTTCTGGAAACCTAGCGGGGATGACTCAATTTGAATAGCGGTGCGAACATACCAACCATGCCATACTGGTACGGCAGGAACCCCTTCCTGTATGTATTATCTGAAGCCATGCTGTTTTCAATCAAATTCAAAGTTCTCAGGTTGGATTAGGTTAGGTTATATTAAAAATATCATGACAAATGCCTGCAATGTTCTTACTTGCACAGCTTAGAATTCTGTTCCATTAATCCACATTGATAAGAAAGACCACATAAATCGCATTTTAAGGCTATCGCAAACTTGATTCAATATTGCATACTCAGTCTCATGAAGCGGAAAGTGCCTGGATTTATCAGCCTCACCTTCCTCCTTACAACTTGCGTCCGCCAGTGCTTATTTGACAATAACTAGTAAGAACTCCTACGACTGCAGCCAAATGTTGTTACACTCGAGACCAAAAGGATCCGGCACAAAAGCTGCTCGTAACCCAACCCTGGCTCACGTAACTACATAGATCCAGCGTCAGAACGTAGACAGAAAACTTATATCCTGCTCAATTCGCATAATTGGCCAGCATACCCACCTGTAAAGGTTTTCGAAGTATAATTTAAGATCTCGGTAGTAGAATTTACATCTGTAACTCGTGCAACCAGTCGATCGACCGATTTCTTAGTGTAAAACGATTCAACTCGACTAAGAGCGGAACATCCTAAAGAAAGAAGATTTTTGAGCACCATGAACTCCATAACTAGCCTCTCAAGTCATCGTTCCAATACCCTAGACAGAGTTTATTAAGTTTACCACGAAGTTTGTAACACCCAGAAAGAAACGTCAGAAATCTTATATAAAATATATAGAGGAGCCGTGTAACCAGCTGAGTCCATAACCGTCTGTATATATGAGAACTAGTCCTCAGTTTTTGAGTTATCGCTCTGAAATATTGTACACGTCCTTTACTTTCAAAGAAGCTGTTCACTTCAAGATATAGCTACCATACAAACTGAAGGATGCGAATCAAATTCTTGTATGGAAAACTTTCTTATTTGATGAGATATCTTCAAGAAATTTGACATGAGATATTGTCTAAGGTAATGGTGTAATCTCCGCGGAAATATTTTCGATCGGATCACTATAGCAAATAGCTGCCATGCAAGCTCGGAAATCTGAGTCAAGTTCTTGCTAGAAAAACTTTTTTAATCGACAAGAGATCTTCACAAAATTTTGCAAGGACTATTCTCTAATCCAAAGCTACAATCTGCGTTGAAACTTTTTAGATCGAACCACCATAGCATATAGCTGCCATATAAACCGAACAATCAAAATATAAGTTAATGTTTTTTCCTTTTCGAAATTTTAAAGATCACCCTAGTAACAATGCTTCACAACAGTTTGCGTTGTGACAGCAAAGTCAATATGATTGCTGCTTTGTTGTTGTAGTTGTTGTTAAAAATCAACGAATGAGTTACAATGCCTTAATTTCAGTGAGTTATAACTACAAGCAGCTATTGAATGCATGTCGTTGCCGCGTATATACATAGCATTTCTGTTGTTGTTATTGTTGCACTGCGCATTGCAATAAAAGTGAAATTTTATTGTTGTTGTGTGATTTAATTAAAAACAACAAATCAATGCAGTGCAGTTGGGCAGCCCCTCAGGAGTAGCAGGGACCCTAGTACAGTGAGAGGGGTGAGGACATTGCGGTGGATCGACAGCATTTGTTTGCTTTTGTCGCGTCGCCTATTGCCAGCAGCTTAGTTACATATTAATGATGCTGTATTTGCTTTAGGCGTGCTCTGATTGTTGTTGTAGTTATAATTGTAGTTGTTGTTGCCAGCTGTTAACAGCGAAAGTGTTAGCTTTTCGAAAACTGCCACGTGCTCCACAAATACACACAAGTTTACATACATACATCGCAGGCGCTCCATCGCCGGTTTGACCGCAAGTTGGAAAATATGTTGCAGCCACCAACAACAGCCGGCGGCGCAACTAAAACACGTACGCGCACTGTGAGGTCCAGAATCGTAGTGAACCATTGCGTATCCAAATACTCGTTCTATTTTTACTTTTTATACCTTTTTTCGAACACAACGCTGCTCACTTGCATTTTTCTAAACTCTAACGGTATGTAAGCATGTGTTCCAGTTGAAGTGTTTATGTATGTGTGCGTGTGGCGCGTTAATTTTTGTGTTTATTATTGCTTTTTAACCGTTTTACGACTTACTAAACGTGGCGCTAGGCCCCAAAAATTTTACGACCATCCCAGCTCATCATATTCGCTACACGCTTAACGCCATCCGCGTCACCACAATCCACCAAACTGTTGCACCGCCGCCGCTGCCACCGCCGCCAATATGGTGCTTATGAAAATTCATACACACTATATGCTATGTGTATGCCGCGTAGACATCGGATACATCGTAGTGTTTGGCTTCACAGCTTTGCTTGCCATTAAAAATGCTCGAATTAGAAGATATTTGTGCGAACGCATTAGCGTTTAACGACTTGTTTATTTCATCAGCTCAGCCATTTTAGCTGATTTATTACATTTATAATTTTTCAATAATTTCGAAAATGTTTGTTTTCTTAAAGGATTGAAGAATGTTTGTGGTCAGTTTTGTATACGAAATGCACAAAAACGAAATAATTACAACATTTTCTCTCAATCAATTTTTCGAATTTCCTCAAGCATATATCGTTTGTTTACTGCAAGATAGTCATAACTCGAAAAATGCAAGTTTTAAGTCTCATATGCAAGAATTATTATATCATTAACTAAAGATTTATATTGTGTCCAAATTTCATGTTTCTATTCTCAATAGTTTCTGAGTAAGAAATATATATGTATGTCATTGTTATTGCGAGTGAAGTGAGGTTGATGGATGGAGTCTATAACTTTAAAAGCGTTTTTCACAAAATTTGAGTTGTGGCTGTCTTTGGAGCAAGCAAACGATGCGACTAGACAGCATATGTACTGTAGGCATGTAGATATTCACCGAAAAATTAATTTTATGAATGAAATTATTACTGCATGGTGAATATGTGAGCGTCATTATGCAGTTTCCTTAACCAATCGGCAGCAAGCCACAAGTTGATCAGGCGAAACCTTTGAGTTATGGATTTAGTTCCGATGATGCATATCGAAAATTACCAAAATAATAAGCAGTGACTAATTTGCACACAGCCACAAGAAATATCTAAGACTAAAAATATTACAGGAAACTTCGTATCAAATAATAAGGAAAATCTTTCCTGTTATGTGTTAGATTTGTGAATGTACATAATGATTTAGCTTCTAAAGCGTGAGGGTGTGTAATGTCTCAAACTTCTCTCTGGTGAATTACATAATAAAGTCTGGAAACATGAAAAATAAACTCGGTGGGTAATTTTAGGAAATACGGTTAATAGGACAGAAGGGCGTAGCCTAATTCGACCAAATTCCCAGTGCTATATATCAAAGGTGTGAACTAATGCGTTTTATAAATGGTGGAGCACTTTTTTTCCTCACCAAATAAGACCATTGTTTACGTCATTTCATTCGGCTAATAATGCAGCAAATTAAAGCCCTGAGACTGCGTTGCTATGTGATCATATAATAATCAGCCGTTCACCGGATTGCCCGACGGTTATAAAGCGGTACAGAACTTCCTTCGGTTTGCGATTCGTATAATGCTATTCGGTGGCTAATGGTTCTGATATCTGGATCAGCTTCAATCTTTGGTCTGTAAATATAAAATAATAAAATATTGTCAGGTTATTCTGTGTGGTAACCGTTTTCCCATCGTGGATCATCACCGATATTTGACCACGTCGAAAGTAAAGCAATTTGTGTCGGTCGCATTCGAAGAAGAAGAGTCATGGTTTACGGCATCTAAGCGCCTTTTGATTGCTCTTCTAAAAACTAGAATCGCACAGCGAGTTTATATATTTATTATACCAGACCCTAGTTTACTAGGTGAAAATCTATATCTCGTGATCTATTCAAACAAATTCAGATCATATTCCTACATTATAGTGCAAATCAGACAAAACCCACGCCTACTTTCGATTACTCCACTTTCCAATATTAAATCAAATATCAATAAATACTCGTATGTACATTCGAAAAAAAATTTGCTTTGATCGTTATAAGTTGAGAGATCTTCGGTTACACCCGACATTCTTTTCTTGTTTTTTCGATATATTCTATAGTGATTAGTTGTTATGATTAGCGGTTATGTATGTTTTTGAACGAAATGGTACTCTCAAACGTTTGATATCTCAATGAATATTGTTTTAGGCTATAGGGAAGTTTTAAAATGTCTTCGCATCATAAAGGGATCGTCGTCCAACGAGAGTGGTGTACGCACCATCTATCATAGATTTCCCCCCTACACCGCAATCACCTTCGCATAACTTCAGTGCAAGGCTTCCAAGATGAACATATTGCAGTTCAGTTTTTACTCACCCTACGTCCTAGGATGTATAAGATCTATTGACTAAAATTTTCTAAAGGCAAAGAATCTGCGTCCATTTCCCGTGTTTTAGTGTGCTGACAGTTCATCCGGCTGGCTATAATTTTATAAAGTTTTTGTTTATCGCACCATCACTCGTTATAATTATACTGGTAGCATCTCAAAACGCTGGAGGTGGTCATCAAAAGATTGCAACATAACGTGAGATGGTTCGGAAAGTGAAGAAGCGACTTGAGCGAAATCCACGACGAAGTGCCAATCAAATGGCTAGAACTGAAAATATATATTGAAAAATGAGCTCAAAGTCAAGCCTTTCAAGTTCCAAAAGGCCCATGATCTCACACCGAAGCAGCAACAAGTAAGACTTGAGAGGAGCAGTTGCTCCGCTTGGCCGAAAGCGGTTAAATTCTGAACATTGTCTTTTCTGACAAAAAAATTTTTCTAATTAACAATTCGTAAACTCTCAAAACGATAGGGTTTACTTGACCGACCGTTCATACGAGAATCTAAGTCATCAGTTGGCCACCAGGAGGCAGCACCCGCCACAAATAATGGTTTGGGCCGCTGTCACTGTAAATGGTCGCTCTCCAATTGTTTTCAGCGAGCCTGACATCAAATTAAATGCGACATATTATCGGGAAAATGTTCTGGAGGCTGCTTTGAAGCCATGGGCAAATAAACACGGTCGCAAACCATGGACGTTTCAAAGTCAGCACCGTCTCACAAAGCGCGAATGAACCAGGAATGGCTGAAAAACAACGTTCCGAACTTCATTACGACCACACAATGGTTCTCGAACTCACCAGATGCGAATCCAATGGATTATTCTCTCTGGGCTATTTTGGAGAGCAAGGTCCGAAGTAAAAAATACACCAGTCTCGAGATGCTGAAGAAAGCCAATGTCCTTGAGTGGGCTAAAATACCGGCAAGTCACATTCGCGAAGCTTGCGATTCGTTTTTTGACCGTCTAAGGTCCATAGTTAAGGCAAAAGGTGGTCATATCGAGCAAAAGTGAATTGGTCTTGAATTTATAATTATTTTCACACATTTTGTACTTTAAAATAAATACAAATAATTTTCCAAACCGAATTTAGGGCTTTTTTAATTGGTAATTGGCACTTCGAGTTACTGACCCTGTACATTGCCTGTTGTCTTGCGAACATGTGTATTTCTATTCCGTTTTTCTTTCGTAATCTGATGCCAACGGAACACTTGCCTCTTGAATCCTGAACATCCTTTCGGCGAATGAGAATGAGATTAGGTGAGTTGAAGTTGGAGAAATTAAAAAAATATCACAACGACTGACGCAATTCCAGATCAAAGTGAATTAAAAAGCCTTGCAACTCCACTTGATCCCAATACATGCGCGTTAATAAGTAATGTGGCATTTACGATGTTTGCTTATGTTTCCGTAGCAATTACAGACAGATGTAAGAAAGCGTGTTGACGACGACGCAGCAGGCGCATTGTCTCTTAAAGTAAGCGCTGTGGTAAAAAAATAATAAACAAACCGACGGTTCGTCCGTTGCCCGATTGCCACACGGAAATGGCGCAGCTTCACTTGCAGCATGTTGCATGTTTCATTCACAACACGGCAGGATTATTTACGATCCAGCAATGCGACTCAACTGCAGCAGTAATTTCGACAACAGCAATAACAATATCCACCAATGTCCAACGGTATCGATCACGGCACCGTTTTGTGGCGATTGATTGTTGTTTGTTTGCTTTATGACTCGTCGGCGCATAAATTCCCGCCGCTTCGACGTCATCACCTAAAAGTCAAACGGTGCGATTAACAGATACGTTAATATTATGAAGCTGGCAATCTTCTGCAGCGTCGCCTTTTATGAGCTATTTATGAGTAGGTACATCGTGAGGTTAAATCCGTTGTGTTCTTCCACTTTTGACGTTTAACAGTATTTCGGTCATCGCCGTTTTTCTGCGGTAATTTTTATTTTTTTTTTTTTCAACTCTGGCTTTTATGTAGCTCTGCATGCTGACCTTCTGACGAAAAGTTAACAATTTGCCAATTAGTCCCCCGCAATGTGCACCGTGGACTGAACGTAATTTACATATTTACAGAACTCAATAAGGGCACCAAAATGTTCTACCGAGAATGCTTTGATGATTACATTTTCAGTTAACGAATTCACCTGTTCTAGTACTTATTTTAGTATACATATTTAAAATGAGCTTGCTAATAACGGGTGATCCAAGTAGAGGTACAGTTCCCTTATATCGAGTTGCTGATAAGTGTTCTCAGAGAGCAGGAGTGCAAGTCGAGTAAAATATCGTTCGGCTATCTTTCACGATTGTAGCTTTTCGGTTTCGAACCTTCCTCGTGTTTGTTAAAGTGTGTCCGGTCCGAGTGGATGTTAGGACCTCGAAGCGTACGCATGTCTAAAACACTGAATACGTGTCTTCCGTCTATCATAATATGATCGATCTGCTTTATGGCTTTTCGATCCAGAGACAGCCAGTTAGCTGGATGTATTTTCTTGTGCTGGAATCTACAGATAACCATATTTCGGGCCCTGGCGAAGTCGATCAACCTCAACCTATTTGGAAATGTTTCATCTTGGAGACTTGATTTACCGACCGTTGAGCCAAAGACACTTTCCCTACGCCCACCCTAGCTTTAAAGTCGCCAAGTACGATTTCGATATCATGGCGAGGGCAGCTTTCATAGATGATCACCAAGCGTTGGGCACAAATCAGCGATATGTCGAAGAACTTCACTTTTTTGTGCCTTCCACGGTAGTGAATGCCAGAACTCGGCGACGGAGTCTCTCTCTAACCATGAATCCCACTATAGTAAATGCTACAAAGACCTATTGCCTCAGTCCTAGTCCCAAGCTTTTCTTGAACGGCGGTGATGTCAGCCTTTGCTCTAACGAGACATCAACCACCTGGAGAGCGGCACCTTTCCAATTAAAAGACTGGACATGGTCATCATCAAAAGGAGGGGTTCCTCATGTGAGGCTTTTTTTCTTTTTCATTGGGGGCGTTTTTTACGTGGCGGGTCCCAAACCCAGCGCACAACCCTGGGGAGGTATGGATGACTTTCTCACTTTAGCTCGCCTGTAAACGGATGTTCTTTGGTTACTCAGAGGATACTTGGTCTAAGACCGGAAGTCGTGAGCTGCTTGAAGCGTGAATGGCGGTCAGAGAACTTTCCTCACATGCGTAAAGTTCTACACATGACTCCATCCTCTACAGGTGTGAAAATCCGGAGAGTCAATAAAAAGTGAGCCAAAAAGTTTGAGGATGGTTAAAAAATCGTATAGATCCCTGGAGGCAAGGAGAGTAGAAACTTACCTGTAATAAGTCCACCTTGAAAACCTGAAACCTGAAGTATTGTAAAAGTGATCTAGTGGCAGGAAAAAATCCATCAGGGAGTGTTTTAAAGGTTACGTAACTCTCGTAGGATGTCGCTCCCTATATGATATGAAGGCATTTTAAACCCTTCTTATGGTCTAAAAAAATTCAAAACTTCTAAAAAAAATGTTCAAATTTGTTTTAATAAGATCGTGGGATGTGCTATGTTTTTCAGTTAACTACCTCAATTCAATTTATTGCTATATTCATTTATCAATTCTCATGCAACTATTCGTACAATTCTCTCATTACATAAATGTGTTTGTGCAATTGTCAGGCATGATTTGTATGATAGCCTTCAGCAGCGGCGAATTGCTTTGCGTGCCAATATTTCAGCGAGATGTCAGCACAGTGTTTCACAGTTGGACATCAATTTCAGCAACAACATTTCAACAGCCAACAACTGTGATGGCAGCCGAGCAGAACTCTCAATTCTACAATTCTACTTAGCCTCAACGCCTGCTGCGTTTCGTGTGAGGAGGCGGCTCGAGTGGAGCGTGATGCGTGTGGTGCGTGTGCGCACGCGTACAACTTCACAACAAATTAATACTAAGCCTTTGACTGATAATTCAATTTTTATTTACATACATACACACCGTATATGTATATTCAATTGGTATATTTTTATTGTGCAAAACGCGTGAATTTCTACAATTTCAAGGAATATTTAACTTTGTGCCATTTATTTGTATGCTCAGCGAGCTAATATAGGGTGGTGAAAAAATCTTTTTAATTTCATAAAGTGAAGATTAAAAGTATCTTAAAGCGTCATCCCTTTCTCCATCCATTTCTGTCTAACACTTTTAATAATTTTTTAGAATCTCCTTTTTTTCTCTATCATTGGATCTTAGAAATTCCTCGATGTCATTGTTTATCACATTTAAAGCATTTACGTGACCAGCTCCTACTTATTTCTTATAAGTGTTACAACTTTTAGTGGATGAAGTTTATTGCAGAGCTTTTTCAAACTTAACAAGGATGCTTATATTATATGCTATCTCAACTCTCCAACTTATTAATATTTTATTCACTTTCTTAAGCGCAATTTCTTTGCATTGATAAATTCCAATTCGGTAAGATTATCACATACCTTTTAAGAACCAAAACAAAAAGATAGATCGAATATTAAGATAGGTTAGGTCGCAGGATTGAACCAAAATCGATGGATCTCCTTTGTGTTACAAAACTCCTAAAAATGGATGACTTCATATATCAAGGAAACATCATGAGCTTGACACAAATGCATTAAGGGGGTATTCGACTCTAGAAATCAAATTTTGGACAGTTTTTTGAATTTTATTAAAAAAAAAAAAAAAAAAATATTTTTACTATACATTTTTTATGGTGTTTTTATTGATATCTTAAAAATACAGAAAAAAAAAAATTTACAAAAACATATTAAAAATTAAAAAAATTAAAGGGGGGAGAGACAGGTGTAAAAAACTGGCGCATTCTGGTGACATTGATCCTGACTCTCCTGGTGGTCTGAAAAAAAAAATATCAAAAGAAATTCTTAATCAGTAAGGATGCTGTTATAGTCCCTACCTCAGGGAACACGAAAATCAAAAATGGCGACTGCCTGAAAATAAAAATAATTTTGTACGCTTTTTTTGAAATTCCTGAATTTTTTTTTAATATTAAAAATAAAAAAAGATGCTGGTAGGAACGATAAAGGATTACATAAAGAAGGTTCACTCAAAATTTCTAAAAAATTGGTTATTTAGAACTTGAGATAATGCTGGTACCGTGTGGAAAAAAGTAGTTTAGAGAAAAACGCGTTTAAAGTTTAGGAGACAATTCTAGTGAACACGTACGCCGCCACCTCACAAAATCGGCTGTATCTCCGAAAATAAGACGAATTTTGAAAAATCCTTCCAAGGTCATATTTTTGAAAGTCTAAACTTTAAATATATGAAAAAAAAAATCGAATTTTTCAAAATTCTAGAGCAGAATACCCCCTTAAAGAAGGTAATATCAGGTTTCCTTGCTACCTTGCCAGTTTTGCCAAAGGTTTGTTTACTAAGATAAGTACTTTAATCTCAGTCTAACAAAAGGAGAAACACAAGATGATTCCACTTCGTACTCCTCCTTATAATTTTGGCAAAGAGCATCCGGCGAAATATTTAGTCGCATCTACTAGACAGTGAATCTATTGGATAGTTTCCAGTCAGAATATCTACAATTGCGGCGAGATTGCTTTTGCTCAGAGCCAGTAGTTCGGAGAACCTCTTACCGTTCACTATGAGCCGGTAGGGTCTCGCAGGTGCTGACGTTCTGGTTGCTGACCAGCACTTACTGAACGCTCTAAAGGTTCATAGCCGTAACGCAAGTATGCAAGAAGACATCGATAAACCGACTTAATTCCAATCGGATGAAATTTTGGCAAGGCAGCTCATCAGCCGGTGGAATAACAAGAAAAAAGCTTGAATCTGTTGTTAATGAAATAATATTTTCCTTGACTAGTTCTGAGCATGCAGTCAGCGAGCTCGAAGACAGTACAACCGTTCGATTAACAGAGTGATTACGCACCTCTCTGAAGGAAGCTGCACTACGGAGCAATACATCTATTATTACCTTGTTGGCAGCCACTTCCGCTCGAAAGATGCTATAGTAATTTGGTTTCCTAGAGTTTATGGAGTGGTCTCGGCAGAAGACTCCAACTTTCACTCTCCCTTTTAACCTCGATCCATCCGTAAAAAAGCTCTCATCTCAAAGGGCTTCACCACGCACAGAAATCTTTCGCAGATGTGTGTGTCATTAATGTACCATATCTGCTTGTTCTTGATCCCTGTCTGGTCCATTCCTCCTTCTGAGTTGATTTGAATTCTTTTATGACCTTTGGTAATAGAACTGAGGCGCCTCCTGGTCGAGATAAATAACTGGTGTCTAGGTGCGGGCTCGAAACAATAGGTCTATTTTTCTATGGTCATTGTGGTCAAATATCTCAGATTCTAACTAATATTTATAGAACAATGGGAAAAGAAAAACTAGGAGTCACCACGAAAACTCATATCGTGAGCACCCTTTATTCGCATACATTGCTGAAGAGCGCGCAGCGGCAGGCATTCACACGCGCGTGCACATCAATAACAATTTGGCATTTTATCAATTACAACAAGTACAATAGCATATGGAAATACAAAATTCAGATTTGCACAGCAACACTTTGGCATATGAATACAAATTACAACAGCGTGCGGCAGGCAACAGAATATAACAAATAAAGAAGAACAAGAGCAGCGTGTTTTATGCCATTTACAGATGAAGTATCTGCGCTACGCACGCAATTGCCGACATGAAAGCGCAGATGAGCGCAGCGCTGAAGCCGGTGCCATATGAAGTTATAGTGCTTTGATAGTGCCAAACGCATAAACAACACATATGTATACTTGTATGTCTGTATATATTTATATTTTTATACCCAAAACAGGGTAAATTACTGCCTTCGAAGTAATTTTTTGGAACGGATCAGTACAACACATAGCTGCCGTACAAACTGAACGATCGGAAGCTAGTCCTTGTATGGAAAGTTACTTTATTTGGCGAGATATCTTCACGGAATTTGGCATGGGTTATTGCCTAAAGCAATGAATCACTCTCCGAAGAAATTGTTCAAATCGGACCACTATAGCATATAGCTGTCATACAAACTGAACGTTCAAAATCAAGTCCTTGTATGGAAAGGTTTTTTATTTGGACAGGTATCTCCAAGAAATTTGGCATGGGTTATCGCCTATGGAAATATGTAATTTTCCGAAAAAATTGTAGTAGTCGGACCACTATAACATATAGCTGCCATACAAACTGCACGATCGGAAGCAAGTTCTTGTAGGGAATATTTTGCATTTGCGAAGGATATTATACGTTTTTACTTGTTTTTGCAACTTTTAATTTGTTGTTGTATGTATCACACACAACAAATGTATTTATTTATTTCACATTCTGCATTGAATCATGCACGCAACATCGATTGCGGCAACATTATGTCAAATAACGCTCGCACCAAACTAGCAAATCACGCTGTAATCTCAGCTGTTGGAGATTCGTTAATCTTAAAAAATGCAAGCAGAATTCCAAATGTGCTGCCGAAAAAGGACGCACATTCACACACATACATTTACAGATGTTTGTATATGTTGTAAAGTATTAGTGGCAAATTGCCAAATCATGATGACAGATCACCTATTTGGATTCCTTTTTACTCGTACTTTTTTTACTTTTCTAATTCTTTAGCGCCCCTCCAAAAATGTGTGTTATGATGTAGTGTTGTGAAAAAGGGTTGAATTTTAAATTTATTTATAAATATGTATGTATGTCTGCAGTGTGTGCGAATAGGTGTATTAAAAGTATGTTGACGGCGCATGACAATCTGATTGATTCCTTCGGTGTGCACATTTGGTCGAATATGTCAAGCCAAACAATCGGCGAACGGTCGTGATTCGATAAAGAAAAGTGCTGAGAACTTGATTAGTTACTTTTTCGTGACTAGTGTGCAGGAGCGTTCAAGAAAAAGGGCCGCAATGTTGGTGTAGCGAAGTACGAGCCCCAAATAAAATATGAGCCAAACATATGAAAGACGTAAATTATGGAAAAGGGCAAAATATTCTTTAAAATAACCTTCTTTTAGTTGAACACACTTGCTCCAGCTATACTCCAGCTATGTTCTAACATCGTTAAC